>JABBOT010000006.1:9891157-10339029 GCA_016165875.1 Acanthopleura granulata
AAGTCCATAGGCGGGGGTAAGTCGATGTCTATATCCCCTCCAATAAGCCAGGTGGCTGCTCTGAGTAGCGCATCAGCAGGCATGAGCAGTCGAGAGAGTCACAAAAGCACGTGGTCATTTATCCCTGTGGTAAAGTATTACAGGCTTAGGTGAAAACCCAGGATTCAGTTCATTTGTAATTCTTTTCGTTATTTACTTTTGCCAAGTTTTCGACTTAAAGCTATATTTGAACTCATGTAAAGACACAAAACCCTGCATACTATTCACTTCGTGTTCTGAATTGTGTGAGACTGGCGATGGTTACAATGCTTTAGTGAAGCCTCGTGGGTTTGCCTGTTTTACGCCGTACTCAAGAATAGTTCACTTACGCGACGGCGGCCAGCATTATAGTGGAAAGGAAAGAGGACAGAGCCCGTGGGAGGCCCACCACCCTGCGGAGAGGAAGCCAGCCTGATTTTGACTTGAACTCACAGCGACTGCAATGGTGAGAGGCACTTGGGTCATTATGCCGGGATGGTGCGTTAGCCTTATCGGCCAGGGAGGTTCCCAATAAATAAATAAATCAATACATAAATATTGATGTCACGGCTAATGTTTCATTCTACTGTCTTTGCAGGCTACAAGCGTGCGTACGGCGACTCGGCAGTACTTCCGCCATGGAACGAGTTCTGCAGACTTGTGGGAATGAGGAACTGCTTCACTTCCAGTCGAAGTTATCAGTGATACTGCGCATGCGGTGTTCAAGGACACAGGAAGAAACTCCCCGATGAACACTGTGCATGCGTTGAAGCCGGATACCCGCTAAGAGTGCAGGAGTGTCATATTCTATAAACTGTCTGCTGGTCTTGCTTTGGTATTAACCAGCCATGAGAAATCTAGAAGGAAACAATTCACTAATTCTTTAAAAAAAGTACCTTGCAATGAACAGAAAAGAAATCATGATGCTAGAAATGAACAAATATTCTCTGTTTTATAATGGGTTTGAAAACATATGGCTTTTTACCCGAAAACCCTGCCTTCGTCGTGGACAATTAACACTCAACATATTAACCACTGCTTAATTAAGTATGTTTTTACCACCTCCTGTCAATTATACCAATGTCGGTTATGTCGTAGTTGGCATGGGAACTCGTATATATTACCTTGTTTGGCATAAACAACTCATTTGGCATCAAGGTTATGGTGCATCTAGAGAGGTATGTTGCATGAACTAAGACCTAGATTCTACAGCTAAAGATAAATAAACCTGCAGGTTAAGTTTCGTTCTCCATGTCTGCAGGAATCATGGTTATTATATGCAGACAAATAATTCCTAAAAAAAAAAGACAAAAAAAAGAAACACTTTCACTGTCAACATTTTCTTTCGGAGAAATTTGTGTCCGAAATTTTGTAACCAAAAAAAGACAAAAAACAAACAAAAAAAAACAACAAAACAAGCTCTATGGGAAATCATTACAAAATCTATGATTTCCAACTGTCTTAATTAGAAGTATCAAAAAGTGAGTAATTTTTAGTGTAAGATAGCTGACTATATTCATTCATGAATGTCTTTATGATGTGCAGACATGCTATTAAAAACGTATAGCAAAAAACACCATTGTGAGAATACTGCGCCTATAATTCCGCTGAAACACTGCAGACAATTCATTCTGCTAGAAAATGAAACTGATCATAAAATGTAATTTGCTACTGGCCCTCGCTGAATTACCTCCCATGTCGAGCAGAAGCAAATTTGATGTACCATGTGGTTCTGGTCGCCTGAATCCACGCCTCAACCTCATCCTTTAATCCATGTTTGAATTTTTTTTTGCTGACAGTAGGTGAGTTAAGGCGTGGTAAAAACTCTCGGAATGAAATCATCCATTTTTTTCCATAAAGCTGTCCACCTTGCCGATATATTTTTTTTCATAGTGATGAAGACTTACGAAAGTACTGCCAACTGATTTCACTTCAACTGAGGTACGTCACATTTAACCACTTTAAAGGGCTAGAACAAACGTGTCATTAAAGGAGGTAATCCAATGGCGGCCAACTGCCACGTTCAACGCCTCCAAAAGATGGGCAAATTCCTCAGTGTTATTTATTCACCTTCCGTGTTGTAAGAATGCGCCGCATGTTAGTTGGATATCCAACAAGATGTCCAGGACTACGTTATTACGATGACTTTATTACAACTTGATATAAATTTTTTTGTTGTTTTTTTTCCATACTTGTTTTTTTTTAATTATTTTATTTTGTGTTTTTTGATTGCCCATCAATAAGATTCTACGCATAAGAAAATCGTTGATTAAAAATAAACTGATTACAACAATGACTGACTACTTAATTCAAAAGCAAGAAACCGGGGATACAAATAAGCGAGTTTTGAGTTGGTATGTTTACTGCTTATCCTGGGGCCTCCTTCGCTGAGCAGCTTAGCGAGTCAGTGCTGCATAATGACCCAGGTACCTCTCACAAATGCGATCGCTATGAGTTCATGCCAGCTTACGCTCTCTTCCTCTCCTCTCGCACGTGGAAAGATCCAGCATCCTACGAATGGTCGTCAGTTTCCCACGGTCTCATACCAGTTTTACACAATGCTGGCCACTGTGGTACCAGCGAAATATTCTTGAGCACGGTGATAAACAGCTTTCAAATAAATAAATATCTAATACGTGGCGTATCAGAGGATAAACATATTCACTTTCTGGGACTGGGATAGTTTTATGGTTTTCATGTGATTCCATAATGGGCGGCGTAAAACATCGGCCTTTGGCAATTTATTGACTGACTTTCCCACGTTTGACATACATGCATAAGTATGGAAAAGTAGAAGAGAAGTGGCCCTCAACGCGCGTAGACTGCGTGAACGATCATACAAACTCCTTCAACCTCTTCATGTTACTAAGTATCCGAGAACTGTGAGCTTGGGAGTTTGTACAAATGCCAGGTCCGAGGCGGATATTGAACTCTCACCAAGTCTGCCCAACTCCGATGTGTCCTATAGTTACTGAAAGACAATGTTCCACCCCTCTTCACAAGCGTCACGAGATTCATTAGGGTTGGTGCATGTGATGGTGGTCTATGAATTTCGGGTTTTGTCTTAATAATATTATAATAATGTATTATTGCCGCGGTTTTATACAAAAGCGACCAGTTATTTTATGACTCTGTGTCACTGGACAACATATCAAGTTTATCAGACATGACATGGCATCCAGTCACAGTATTTTAAAACGGATTGACAATTTACTGGGCTATGCACTAGTGTTAATCACTAATGCATGCCAATGTCATGATCGGCGATAATAAACTCCAAGGTAAATCTCTAAGACCCGGGATTGAACGCCGAATCTTAAGTTCGTTAGGCAGACGCTCTATTGTTACCTCCACGGTAGTCCGGTGCCTGTGTGCTGATAAGCATATTTGGGTTATAGTACTCCGGATGATAATGAAACACATCTTTGGTTTCTCTATTATTATTATTGTTATTATTATTATCATTATTGTTGTTGTTGTTGTTATTGTTGTTTATTTGGTTTATGTTAGGTGTGAAGCTCAAGAAGTTTTCACCTCGGTTTTATGGGTGTCGGAAACAAGAGCGCTCGGACTACATGACCCTTCATCGGTGACAAACCACGTCATTGCAGTCGGCAGTGAAGGCAGAAAGACAATGATTTGAGCCCATGGTGTTTAATGGTGATAACTGGAGGATAGGGCGAAAATTACAGGTTGTTATAACAGCTGGTGATGTAACCAGCAGATGGTCGTGAGTTTCCCACATGGTCCTGCTCGGTTTCCTCCCGGACTTATGCTGGCTGGCGTGGAATAGGTGAAATATTCTTGAGTACGGCGAACAACACCAATCAAATAAATCAATAAATAAAATAAACAAACAAATAAATCAATAAATAAATAAACAAATAAATCAATAAATAAATACACACATACATACATAAATAAATAAGAGTTAATGAGAAAAACTATGAATGTCATGAATGTTTCAAGTGATGAACTCATTCATGTATTATTTCACTGGTATTTTACTCCGTACTGAAGACTATTTCGCCTAAACTACGGCGGGGAGAGTTATGGAGGGAGGAAGACGGGTAGTACCCTGGGGAAACACGAGACCTCCTGCAACCTGCGGGAGGAGCTTGCAGTGTAGGGCAGGAGAGGATGTCAGCCAGACCGGGACTTGAACCCATACCCACAGCATTTCTGAGAGGTTCCAGTGAAATAAAAAGAAGCGGATTTAAGCCATGAAACAAAGGGATGTGCTGAGATAATAGTGGTGTGTTAAACACTTACATGAGGTTGGGTCTGATGACAAAGCCAGGCGAAGCGTTTACACCGTTATCCTAACATGTGTGATAGCTGGTTAATTCTTAATAACTGCGGATTTCTGTAGTCATATTTCGTGATGAAATCTCTGATTCAGCACACGATAGGGATGCGTTGTGATCAGAAGAACTTCTTCCGTCTTCCTTAACGAAAAAGAAACGGCCAAGAAAGCATGACAATCAAAAATGTGTACAATAGCTGACGGTTCACGAGAACAAAAGACAGCAGTGTGAGTGCTATTGAAATTACAGAGACATTGTCACGCAGTCTCTAATTAGCGCATAATATCACGCTGTTAAGGGGACGCATGGCACGGATGCCCACGGCAGCTCGGACATTTCCCCGCCCGCGACACTTCAAGGCCTCCGGGCAAAACGTGCTCGGGGCCGCTCGCACTCGGTCGTGATGAAACGTTCGGAGCATACCGGACATTCTTCGGTCTCCCGAAGACCCAGATTTCTTCATGTGACTCTTTACATGATCGCCTCTACGCACTGACTATACAGCGACATTTCATACTCGTCGCAATTTGTGATTGTGTAGAATTGAAGGTTAAGGCGTAAGCGTGGCTTCTGTTCTGAAGGATAGTATTCCTGAGGTCGGAGGTGGAAGACGTTGAAATGACGGCTAGTTACACTATCCTGGTGTATTTATTTGGCGGATTTACTTTTGTTTTATGCCAGAACAGAAGTAAGTATTTCATAGTTATACATGTGTAATTGCATTTTAATTCGTCTGAAAACTATCTGGCCATAAAAATGAGCGACTCTGACGATTGGGGGAAATCTAGCGGGGCGATTTCGTCGTCAGATTGTTAGATGTCAGGCTGATAGATGTCAGTTAGAAAGTGAATTTACTTAACAGTATTATTGTTATTAGAGATTACACTTTCTAGATATAACGCAGGTTCTAGTGCTGAAAATTAGCTGAGACCTATCCGGATTTCGAACCAACGGCCTCAGACTTAGGCACCAAATAGCCAGCAATACATGTGAACCATCGAAACCATTCGATCAACCATTAGATTTCGTCGTCATAACTCACTTTTGTCGTCGTAAAATGCGCCGAACAGAGAATGCACTGAAAGAAATATTCTACATAGTATTTTATCTGAGTGATTCCAGAATCGGTTATATTACAGCCATAAGTTACTAAGGTATATATGGCATATTTACTCTGTTATTCGCCCGAATACGTCTTCTGGTGTGACGGGGTAAGCCTACTGCGTGTGTTGTATTGCCATAACGTCGTATTCTATCATCATTGATATAACCTTATTTAACGTCACCTGTCACAGACTATTTTTCGGATTACAAGTGCTGTGTTTTGTTTGCCGATGGTGAACTGTTAAAGGAGACGAAAAAAAAAACCCCCAAGCCAAAATCACACAAAAGAGCGACAAAACTTATTTGCAAATATGGTATTTCAATATTTTAATAATTGTTGTTTGTTTGGTTTTCATTACAGGAGAAAATTGTATTTGAAAGTATTTTTTGAATGGTGGATATTTGGGACCGACTTTTGGTATTTATAGTAATCGTAATAATGTTCTAATTAAGGATGTTATGCTTGTGTAATAAATGTATTTGAATATAAATTAGTTGTTAATATTCTACCATACACATTTAATCTGAATTATGACAGTACTTATGAACATATTGAAAAAAATATAAATATGATCCAAATCCAGGCTGAACGCATTTGTTAGCTGGAAAAGAGAAAGTCTGGAGCAAAAATATTTATTAAACATGCCTTACATCATCATTTATAACATCACTACACAAATACTACATATACCAAAAGGTGTTCCAAAATACCCACCACACAAAAATTGTGTTCATGTGTCTTTTTCTCCTTAGAGAAAAATGGGGAAAAATACTGGATCACATTTACAATTATCTTTTCGCACTCTTTCACCTGAGCTTTATGTAACTCTTATGTTTTCTTCACCTTTAACTTGTTCACTTCAACTTTATGAGTGTGGTTAGGCCGCGGCTTTAAGTGCGTACATGCAGTAAGCAAGTTTGTGCTGTCCAAAGCAAAGGCCGTTCATTTTACACTCTGGACAGTACGGTCTCGTCTTATTGTCTTCTCAGTTAAACACTAATCAAATCAAAAAATAAATGAACTTACGCACTGTGTCTTCCTGAGACAAACTGACAGCTACTTTATATTGGCCCTTTCGTATGATTTCTGACATTGTCGGCCTACATAATTGTTACTTTCAGGGCAGTATTTGGTGGAAAGATTGTTACCTTATCCCTGGTCGAATTGTCGCCGGTACCGTTACACACAACCTTCAACTGAACAACCATATATATTATAAAGCTCTTGTTTTAATTTTACCACCGTGCACATCATGTGTTCAAGAGTTCCATGTTCTGAACGATGTAACGCCGTGTTATTCATGGATTAAATACACCAAGACTGTAAAGGACACATAGAATTGAAAATGTATCTAACCACATTCAATTTGCATCTAGACAACACAATATGTTACACTTATCACTTGTTTTCAAGTGGCATGTGTAAGATTTACAGTGTAGTTCTCAGTATTGTCTTCAGGTGAAAGCTTTCGTTTGCACCCTAAACTATCGAGGCAGAGTTATTGTAAAGAAATATTCCGCTCGCTTGAAGTTCTTATATTTAAAGATGAAAAACGTCACGTTTGTGTGAAGAAAACCGCGAGTGTTTAGTTATCCGTACATCGGATTTCGTCACTTGTATCACGGTGGTAGATACGCGAAAAATATCGGGGTGCCCAGCATTAACCACAGCACTTCGCTAGACCTCTGAAAAACGTGTTGTACTCACCGCTTCCAAAACTAGGGCGAGGCAAATTCGAACCTTCGACCTCCTTAACCTCAAAGAACCAGCTAGGGGTAAAGGCGAATTCACAAGAATATTTTCGCAGTATCTTCGTAGTTGCTAGTAGAAAAGCATGACTAGAATTTCGGAATGTGTCTATTTTTTCTAATGCGGTAGGTAAGAAACTTTGTAGTGTTTCATTTCTCCAGTGTAAAGCTCGGAAAGCTGTATTAATGTCGATTTGAAAGCCCTGTATTCGTTGTGGAGCTAAATGTGAAAATATGTGAAATGTTTCAATATCTGCTACATATACTAAATTCGTTATTAAAAAGAAAAAATCTGTCTCACGCTAGGCATGGTTTTAATTTCTGACTGTTTATGTGCAAGACAACATTTTTAAGTACGTCTATTATCTTTTCCTCGCGAAGGTGTGAGGTGAAATAGTATCTATTACGTTAAGGGACGTATCTTGGCCGACACAGTGCAAATTCCGTCAGTGATGCTGACCTCTGTTTTAGGGAACTCCCTGGAAGAAAACTGACACATTTTCAATCCCCAAAAGTTAAACGATTCATTTTTTTTGTTGAAGCACAATTAAATAGTCCAACAAGGTTTTAAAAAATTAGTATTTCTTTCAATACCGTTAAATTTAACCAAACATTTCAAACGTTACAAAGCACTCACCTAGAGAAGGCCTATGTGTCTGATACCGCAAGTCCTCCATTCACTTTACACCGCATGTTTTCGACAGTTGTTTGAAGCGTTACGGAAGAGTTTTCGATCTTCTTTTACATGTATGTCACGGCGGTATGATTTTTGTGTAATGAAAAAAAAAATGGTCTTCACGAACTATCTGACAAAATATGCTAACATAAAACCTCAACCTCAAGAGAGAGGTGCCTTAAATTGATCAGTTTTTCTTTAGCATAACTTTCTGCGATTTACGACACAATATAGTGTCTTTACTTTGCAGTAATGGACTGCATCATTATTGAATGTTTTGCTGAGTATTCAAGTACAGTGTTGTGAAATGAAACTGTATGTAACAAACTAAAAGCACATTCCATGTAACACAGGCTCTACGTTATATTGTTTATTGTTGTTTTTTAACTTTCATTTACATTACTGTCACGGGAAAGGGTATGCGAAATCGTTTACCCTTGTATCATCTTTTTTGGTCGACCTAATGGACAAATCTCTTTCTGGTAAGAAATTAAGCTGTTCTTGTTTAGGAATTATTCAGTAATCAGGAATGGATGAATCAGTTACACCCATGGATGTTGAACCCGTCATGCCTCAAGCAACGGAGTTAATGGAAAATTGTTTTGAGGGCATATATGTCAGTAGTAGGTGTTACTTGATAACAGATACTGTTAACTGTAACGGATCCCCGGTAACGTTTGAATATTCTCTTCCCAGTCCGATGGTGCACCGTGTCCGACGCCGAACAATGGAAGTGCCAGGACATGACGGGCAACTTCACACTGAGACGGCTCTCTCCACGACTCGACTGTGTGCAGGTACCATAGTCCGTACAGCGCACGCGCCGCTCTCCATGCTCACTTTACATTACTGCCCCGTTTCAGAGGTTGACCTTTGGAGGTTGTGCGATACACATAGGCTTAACTTCACCTCTGATGTCCTCTGGCGGGCTGATAATATTTTTTTATTATTTGATTGGTGTCTTACACCGTACTCAATAATATTTCATTTACACGACGGGGGCCAGCATTATGGAGGGAGGTGAGGGAGTGGGGTGGGGTGGCGGTTGAATCAGGCAGCGCCCGGTGAAAACCGAAGGTTGCTGGCTGACCTCACCACACACGACCAGGGAGGAAGCCAGCATGAGGAGGACTGGCATTTCAGTTGGGCTTAAGGTTCTTCTGGTGCATGTTTTAGATGAAGGTAATGCATGTGAATCAAGGACTAATTGAAACAAATGTTTATGATTGTTTTGGGCGTGTTTTTCTTTGATTAAGGTGATTAGTGGCAGTAATCTTGACGTTGTTTAAACTCTGCCAATGGTATAACAGTGCTGTACGAACAAGTGTAACGGGGATTACCTCCGTTAGGTCGTTTCTTTGTTTATGTGTGTGATATTTGTACGTGCTGTTTGTGTTCTTTGTTGGTGTGCGTGTGAGCAAGCGTTTGTGTGAGAGTTCAGAGTCATTAAACTTTATTTAGCAGACTGTCAACCACGTTTAAACCGTCGGCCATACGTGGGTATACCTGCCAGCAATTTGGGCATGCTCGTGGGTTTACTCTGGGCTCTGCGCGGTTTCCTCCCACATGTACCATATTACCGGCCGCCATGGTATAAGTGAAATATTCTTGAACAGGGCGTCAAACACAAATAAAATATATAAATATACAGTTTAGATGGCATGGTGCCCCCATTAGACTACCACCCTGAAAGCCCGACGCTGGCCGCCTTCGTATAATTGAAATATTCTTGAGTTCGGCATAAAATCCCACTGTTTGGATAAAGCCTTTCTACCGACAAGCAGTTGAGCTTCACGTGGGCCATTTGAACAGTTTAACACAAACAGTCGAAGAAAGAGTGTCTTCCACCAATAGAGTGTACACATTTGCACATAGGAAATAGGAATGTTACCAGATCTGGGTGGCTTACCCAGGGTACTCTGCTTTCATCCACCCCTTAAAACACTGTCATCGCTTAAACGAATAATTTTCGAGTTTGGCGTTAAAGAAGGCGTAAATAAGGAAGCCGATGCCGACATATTCTAAAAAAATCCTCTACGTTCTACAATCTACAAAGAGGTGTTGTGATTTCCACCGGGCTCTGTACGGGTTCCTTCAGGTTCTATTTGGTTTCCTGTAAGCTCTGCCGGTTTCCTCCCGGCTCCACCTCGTCTCTTCCTCTCGTAAACCAGAATGCAGACGTGTAATATATGCTATGTTTTGAGCATGGTCAATAGAGCTCTGATCAAGTCAACCAATGCATAATATATTCATCCGTAGGCCCGTCACCGGTTCGAGTGCATGAGGTGGATCAGCGAGGGACGGGCTGATCTTGTCAAGGTTGACGACACCGACCTGTTTGCCGCTGGGACTTTTTACAACCTCACCCCCGTCGTGGCAGAAAAATACAACAGAGGTGTGTTTTGTAAGAGTAGAAATAGAGATTTCTTTGTTTTACCTAAAATTAATACGCAGTGATTTGCTAACCGTAAGTTAACAGAAAACACTTGTTTGCATCATATCAGTGGAACTGAATATTATTTCGAATGAGATTCATTTAAAAGTGATGATGCTTCTCTGATACCCATGATGTAATCCAAACAAAGAATAGTGCTTTGAAATAAATATGGAAAACATCGAAGGGGTTCAAAATATCGAAATGCTCTAAGAATATACAATGTTTTTGTAGTCATAAATTAAAAGAAAACACTTGTTTGTATTATTCCAGTGGAACTGGTTGTTCTTTTTAATGCAACTCAGTTATTTATAATGCTTCACTAATACCTCATATGTTGTTCTTTCAATAAGAATAGTGCTTTAAAGTCAATTTGAAAAAAAATAAGGGTGCTAAACATGCTATAAGAGAAGAAAGAATACCTTTATTTCTTACCCGAGACAGTTCGAGGAGAAGAAGCATTCCGTTATAAGGCCGTAGCTCTGATTAAAGCCGATGGACCGGTCACCTCACTGGAAGATCTGCGCGGCCGGAAATCTTGTCACACCGGCGTGGGGAAGACTTCCGGTTGGGTGGTTCCAGTGGCAAATCTCGTGGCGAAGGGTCTTATGACAGTCCAGGATTGCGAAGGTTCTGTAAAAGCTGTGGGGGACTTTTTCAGCCAGAGCTGCGCACCCGGTGCGATGGATCCGCAAAACAATCCAAACGGTACAGACTACCATAAAAACCTGTGTGAATAGCTTTCCTTTTTTTTTCTATTATGCAAATACACCCAATTCAGTAAGTGATGTAGGCCCAAAGAAGTTAATGCTGTCAAATAAATGATAGCGAAAAAAAAGGCAAAAAAAAATAATGTTTATCTGATCTAAGGTACGTGTTGTTTAGTGCACGCCCTCGTAAAAAATGCTACGATTTAACCATAATAAAAGCCATTTACATTACTAAACCATGGTGTTTATATCCACAACACAATCACAGTCGCAGTCTAGTATTCTGACCTATTGTATATCTTCGTCAAATATAGTAAATCACGGTTTATCTATTTATATCTAAATGATAGCAATCCAAGTATAGTTTCCCATGCTATAAAGAACTGAGGTCGTGCATATATAAAACAAAACCCCTCGTGTTTTCCAAATTGAAAGACATTGCATCTTTCATACAGGCAACAATCCGACCAATGTCTGCGCCTTATGTCAAAACCCCAGGGCGTGTTCGGAAGCCGATGTGTACTCGGGTTACCTCGGCGCTTTCCGGTGCCTTCACGAAGGAGGCGGGGAAGTCGCGTTCGTAACCCACACGACGCTCAATGACGCCACAGCGTATTACGTCAATCGTGGACTGACGCCTCCACGGCAAGAGGATTTTCGACTTCTATGCCCTGACGGGCGAGTGGAGGAAGTGGCTAACTGGTCAAACTGCAGTTGGGCTACACGTCCTTCTGATTCCATAGTGACCTCTGCAGCCAAGGTAATTCTTTGACTCACATGCTGACTGGCTGATTACTTGTAGGCAATCTAGAAGGTAGACTTAACTCATTGTGTTGTGTTTTGTTGTGTTATGTTATGTTATTTATTTATCTGACACTATAATCAAGTTATTATCTTTTGTGCCTGGCGTACGTTTTAGGGGTGAATAAAACGATGTTCTTTGTCTTGTAGGGACCAGCATGTACCTGACACATGTTTTGACATAAAATTAGAGACTAGTTTACCACAGCTTGAATCGAACCCATGACTTTATTCCCTTCTTTCTTTTGTAACAGAAATTACAGTTGACATCTTGTACCACATTGTATCTTCCTGAGCTGTATCACTAAATTTTGGTCTCTATTGTGGTGCATTAACCTTGTACCACAATGTTTCAGTTAGTACCGCATCATTTAATTGTTGGGTGCCTCTATAGAAATAACAAGTTTTTGCCACAACAATACGGTTGCATCGATTGTATGGCATATTTAATGGGTTGAAATTTACGTGTAAAAACCTAGATACAGATAAGATATATCGTTTAAGGCAGAAACACTGTGATCTGAGCATACATTCACGATGGTAATTTTGTTAGTATCATGGGCAATTTAATAGCCCACCATTCTTTCTCTGAATATACGAACAGCCAAGAGAGATGACGAGCTTGTACCGGAGTATCCTCGTCCGAGCAGCCAGGTTCTTTGGCCCAGGAAGTCGAGAGTTCCGGATGTTTAACTCCGTGAATTACGGCGGTGAAAATCTCATCTTCAGCGACAGGACCCGGGTGTTGGAGGGACTGGACCCTGATTTAGGGTACCATCAACAGATGGGTAAGTCTGGGGGCAAGTAGCAAGGACAGCAACATTGAAACGCAACATGCGATAAGCAAAAAAGAATGAATTTGTAAAGTATCTTATCATTCGTTAAGGGAAAAAATGGGGGGGGGGTGAAATGTTTTCATACTGAATCCAACCGAATGCAATCTTGGAAGCAAATATTTAAGGGGTTTTGTTTGACCTCATCTCAACTCAGATCTAGTTAAAGAAATAAATTAGGCAGCAAAATTTTCACAGGATTTCCTTTAAAATATGCTGTTATATGTGTATGTGCTACCCTTGTCAGTTTGAACTCCGCTCTACAGCGTCTTCGTTTCACAAATACTGCGGTGGTAGAATTTGCTATCAAAGTGACGCTGTAGACACAGACTACAACAGAACTCTTACAAGGAGTTTGCTCTGATTTCTAAAGCACTCTTGATTATCATTCTTTAAATATGTGGCTTTTAATTTCCCATCAATATTATTTTAGTACTGTTCATAAATGGAATCAAGCTTTACAAATAGTCACATTTACACTGTGCAGCTCACCTTTTGGGATCGTTGTGTTTTAGTTATTTAAAAGTAATCATTTTCCTTTCAATGAATTGTTTTATTTCACAGATCCCGGTTATCTGGCCACAATGTATAATTACACAAACTGTCGCACAAAGATGAGATGGTGTGTCACTTCGGCTGGAGAGGAAGTCAAGTGTAAAGACATGCAGGCGGCTTTCTCAGCGAACAGAATCACTCGACATTTGAGCTGTGTGATAACCGGAAGTGCTGAACAGTGTCTGAAAAAGTTAAATGAAAACGATGCTGACTTAGTGGCAGCGGGTGGCTCAGACATTTACAGGGGAGGACGGTAAGTTAAGCACATATGCCAAAGAGGCCTAAATGGTCTATATTTTTTAGCATTAGTGAAAACAATTAATTTACTCAGATTTATTTTTGCCATCTTCAAAATATAGGCTGGATTCCGTGACTTTCCTTGAAGTGGCCCCTCGTTTCATACCTGAAGCTACATTTGAGAAAGTTCATCAGTTATATGCTAAATACCAGTTTTTTCTCTGCCCTGTCATCGGCCTGCTTAAATTTTTATTTTAAATTTGGCAGATACTACAACGCTGTTCCAATCGCCTCGGAGAGTGCCCAGACAACAGGAGAGGGACAGGACGGTTACTGGGGAGTGGCCGTGGTCAGGAAAAACAACGACGACATCGATATTAACAACCTGAAAGGTATACACTGCATATATTTTTCATCATACCTTATTTTACCATGTGACGACATTTTTTTTTCTTCTGTTCAATGAAACAGCACATAGATGTCTTAATGCTTCTGGCACCGCGTCGATAAATCTGTGTTTTACTTTTAATTCCTGAAATGATGGACCCTTTCCCGAGAAAGGGGATTTGGCTCAAAGCTGTGAAATTCATTCCTGTATTGACGATGACGCTTTGGGGTGAAACTGATAACATATTATACGTGCAATGGAAGAAAATAATGGTCAAGTCAGCTTGTCAATGAATCGCAATTGCCCGGGAAAATATATTCAGACTGATATTACTGGGCATTGTTACAAGTAGAACTATGCGGTCGACAACGCCGTTGTGATCGTTTGAGGGCTCTAACACTCGTTTGGGACACCTCGTTTTCTACAAATCTGGTGTGCACATCTGTGCATCACACGCTAAAAAGTTGGTGAGGAACTTTCCAAAAATTGGCTGTTTACGCTGAATGGGCAACTTCTTTGACCTACAACACTAAACTTCGTAGTATCGTATGGTATTTCGGTTTACTGGGTAAAAACAATCAAATACATAACAAACTACATTAGAAAGATTTTTGAAGCTTATTGATTTGTCACATACTGTAATTGTTTCCTTAGAAGTGGATATTTTCCTCATTTGCCCTAATTTATCTAGCCACTTTTAAATGATTTTACTTCAACTTTTAGGGAAGACGTCTTGTCACACAGGTATTGAGAAAAGTGTGGGCTGGAACATCCCTGTCGGCTTACTAGTGTCCAAGGGGGAGATAACAGAGGAAGCTTGCGACGTGCCTAAATCCGTCGGCGAGTTCTTCAGCCGCAGTTGCATTCCCGGTGCATTGGATTCGAAGTACAATCCAAAGGGAGATAATCCAGAGACAATGTGTTCAATGTGCGGCGGTGCTGACAAGTGCGTCAGGAACAGCAGCAACCCATTTTATTCATACGACGGAGCCTTCCGCTGTTTTATCCAGTTCAATGCCGATGTCGCATTTGTTGCCCACACGACCGTTCCACGCAACACGGACGGGCGCAATCCAAAGCCCTGGGCCCGGAATCGTAGGTCACGTGACTTCCAACTATTGTGCCCGGACGGAAGTAAACAGCCAATCACGAGCTGGCGCACATGCAATCTGGGGAAAGTTCCGGCGCACGCGATTTTGACTCGCAGTGACGTTCCCACGGAAACGCGTAGATACTACTACGATGTACTGCAAGCGGCACAGTTGACGTTTGGCAACGATACCAACACGAAGTTTAAAATGTTTGATTCACCTTCGAACTCTTCCAATGAAATTTTTAAAGACAGCACAGTCTGGCTTCGATGGATTTCACCCGAGCGTCAAAACTACGAGGAAGTTATTGGGAAAGACTATCTCGCAACGCTTACCGCCTTGGACACTCAAGAGTGTAGAAGCTCGTCTCAAAAGCTCAAATCAACAGGGCTGGTTTCTGTAATCGCTTACTTGTTCTTTGCCTTTATTGGTTCATCTGTTTAAAAACTACGTTACAACATACACATACTCCTATACTTAAGTAAGCTGATGCAAAATTAGACTCGAGCCAAAGCCTAAACACGCTAAATGACCACTGGTATCTTGTAATGCATAAAGGCCATATTCCAGTTTCCTGACACACAATATAACAAAGGCAGGAGAGAACAATAAACTACACAGCCGAGCCCAGAAGTAGTTAAAGGAAGGGGTGGGGTGGGGGTGGGGATTCGCCACTTTTGACACATATGCAAACGTTTAGGTCCTTTTTCCTGTCCTTATTTATTGGTATAGGAACACAACTGCAGATGTGGTCTGCAAGGCCAATTCGTGTCAAATTGCTCTCATACTTCGCGTCAACAGCTCTGAACAAGCTATGACAATAACACAGAAATGTGTCTGTGAATTTCATAAAAGTGGGGAAAACGCTTACACATGGATAGTTGATAGACAACTGGATCTTATATATTAAAGTCTCTGCCTTTGTGTTGGTATGTATTCCTCAGAAAGTACAGCGTAATGCAAGAATTTTGCTTCGTGTTGAATGGACCGTAGTCACAAACTGTAGTGCCTTTGATATGACATGGAGATTTTCTTTTGCAGTAAAGCCGGGAAGAAATTCTTTCTTCGTATATACGGCAGACATTTGAACGGTTTTATTCCCACCTCCCCCACCTACCGAAAAAAAAAATAAAAAATAAAAACAGGAAAAAAAAAGCCCCCACAAAAAACAAAAAATAAAAACAAAACCAAAAAAACCCATAAAACAAAGAAACATGCTTGAACGGGTTTATGTAACAAAAGAAAATAGAAACAACACAAAAGAAACAATACAAAAAACTGAACTCACAGCAAAGCGATTAATTTATTACTTTTACCTGATGTAGTAATAAAGGGACTGGTTCCGACCAAGTCGATGTTCGCAACATCGCCATATCACAAAGAGATATTTCAAAGGCTAATATTTATCTGAATCACGTTGAATTGTTTTTTTTAATTTCACAGGTTGCGTTATTTAAAATATATCTACAGCTTTGTATACCCTTTTTGTTTGCACTTACATTAATAAGGTGCTTGCATTATAATAAATAACCGCTGTCTTCGAATCATGTACATATCAAGATGTCCTAGAATATCATCCCGTTTAATAGACTTTTACTTAACGCCGAGTATATGCTCCTCACATCCCCGTGTGTGTTTTCCATTGATGTGAAGCTTTCTTCTCATCCACAAATAAAATATCATCTTCTCATACAAACTGTTTCTGCTCTCATCACCTAAGCCATTCATTGTTTTAGGCGCACTCAATGGGCAAAAACTCTTATTGTAGAGGTAATGGCATCAAGGAAGTTGCCATGGAAACCCAGTGATTTATTAATGTAAATCATTCTCTCCTCCACTCATCTACCGTACCGTTGCATGTCGTCTTGCAAAGAATTTTTTTGAACTGTTTTTGAAGGTTTTGAACAGTATTTAAATAAGTGTTCGCGAATTTTTTTTTGGGGGGGGGGGGGTTACAGTGTATTTGTTTTTTCGTCCTTAACGAGGACTGATCTGCAAATTTGTGCCAAAGTTTTCTGACATTTTGGGATCAGAGTACACGTTGGAGAATATTTTGTATTAACCAATTGTATCCGCAATGCACAAAGACATCTATCAGATATTCAATCTTCTGTTGCTACACAGCCCTCTCTCTGTCTCGGGTTGCAGATGGCTTTAAAATCAAGAGAAGGGAAGTCACCTTCTCGCTGTCAAAGACAGGAGCGCAACGGTTTAAATTTAACAGTGGTCTCCCTTTACTGGTAGGATAAGCTCGAGCGGGATTACCCACAAATTGTTATCTACAGAGACTAAACCCTAGATCCTTGGTACTCCCTGCAGCCGTATTTTGCCAATATACAGTGCTGTCCCTCTCAGTTTGATGCTGGCATCATTAAAACATTTATCTCCGCAGAACCACATGTGTAAGTTGTTCGATGTCCCTGTGTCCGGTGGCACAACATTTAATTAATGCACACGTGTACAAAACTCCTCGACGGTAGATCCATTTCTAAAGTCATTCGCGCCGGACTGGCCATGTTAACAACTACGTCATCGCTTTGGAGGCCGGCTTTGGTATTGTTTACCTCCGAGTCTCGTTCAATAGTCTGGCTCCAAAACGATAGTGATGGAGGGAATCAACGACATTGTGGTGGAGTGACTCAAGGACATCGTATTGAAGTGAATCAACGACATCCTTGGTGGAGTCAATCAACGACATGATAGTGCAGGGAATCAGGGCCGCGGGGATGGAGTGAACAAAGAAAATGGTGGCGGAGTGAATCAAGGACATCGTGATAGGATGATTCAAGTACATCGTGACTGAATGAGTCAAGGACGTGGTGATGGAGTGAATCAAGGACATGGTGAGGGGTTGACTCAGGGACATGATGAAGGAATGAATCAAACGCACAGTGATGGAGTGAACAAAGTGCATGATGACGAAGTGAATCAAGGCCATGGTGATGTAGTGAATCAAGGACGCGAGGGTGGAGGGAATCGATGACTTCGTGACGGAGTGAATTAAAGGCATGTTGGACGAGTGAATCAAGGACGTGATGATGGAGTGAATCAAGGACACGGTGATGAAATAAATCAAGAACATGGTAATGGAGTAAATTAACATCCTGATATCGTAGTGAATCAAGGGCATGCTTGTAGAGTGAATCAATAGCATAGTGATGGAGTGAATCAAGGACATTAGTTCCTTATTATGAAGTGAATCAAAGGCATGTGGATGCGGTGAATAAAGTGAATCAAGGACATTGTGATGGGTTGAACCAAGGATATGGTGATGAATTGAATCAAGGACATGGTGGTGGAGTGAATCAAGGACATGGTGATGAGGTGAGTCAGAGACATTCTGATGGAGTGAATAAATGACAGAGTGGTGGAGTGAATCAAGGACACGATGATGGAATAAATCAAGGACATGATGGTGGAGTGAATCAAAAATAATGGTGTTGGATTGAATCAAAAGCAGAGTGATGGCGTGAATCGAGGACATGTTGATTGAGTTTATCAAGCACATGGCCATGTTGTCCCATAGAACTGATTGTTTCCGATCTGAGGCGGCTGGAGAAACAGCTGCTCATGTATTCACCACAAGCCAATCAGGTGGAGTACATTGGGAGCTAGATTCCATTGTAAAACCAATATCCCATTTTGTGTCGAGGTTTGCCACAATTAGGACAATTTCTAATCACATAACCACCCAGCTTCTAAGATTCTGTTCATGTCTACTCGATTCCGTTTACGCTAAAAGAGGCCGATTGGCAAACAATTATACACCTTTTATTCAAATAAAGCCAGGCTCCAATTATACGGCATGAGCTATAAACTCAATAAATCGGACATAAATGCAAGCGTTTCCGTTGTTGTGACGAGGTGATTAGATATTGTCCTGCCTTTGACACAACCGGCATGCAACGCAGATCGTTAAAACACACTCATATTCAAATGTGAAGAAAGGATGTCATGTCCATTTAAACTTCTGTCCACCTCTGTAAAGCAGCCTACACTCGTGTAGTATTATTGACAATATCACTGATTAAATTTTACTGAGAAAAAAGTTGGTTTGCTATAGACGATGGAACATTATTGTATGCATATTTAGTCTTGTACCAAACATGGGCATGGACGGACTGGTCGTCAGTGTATGATGGCACGATGGGATAAAATGCCACGTGGGCAACGAAATCAAAAGCAATGTATAGTGAACATGCGCTACACAGCCGCAAATAATACTGCACGGACGTCAATAAAAATCTACTGACAATACATTTCGTCAAAATTTTTGTCAATTCATTATTTAGCTTCAATAATCATCAACAAAATTGTCAACATTCTGTTTTGACATTAAGATTTAATCTACTTCGCTTGTTTGCTGTATGCTTGACGTACATTTTAATGTCACTGTCGCTAGGCCAATATACCTACACAGTAGGATGTATAAGCGCCGAAAAAGTTGAAGTGCTTTGTTTAACTAAAATGCCACACGGAAAACCATGTAAGCACGCGACGTTATACTGACATTTGGTTAGATAGACGACATCAGTGGAGTAGTTTCAAGGTCGAATTCTTTTATCGCTATAGGTAGGAGAAGCCGACTGTACAATGTGACCTGTTAAAAGTGTTAGGCAGTTATTTCTGATTACATTTCCTGTAACATGGACGTCTAAGTAAAGTGTCACAAAAAGTTGTTTAGACTAGGCGTACTATAGGGAAAATTGAGGAGCTGAAAGGGTTTTAAACTAACAGGCTGCTGATTGAAGGAGTGGTCGTTTGTAACTGCCTAACACGGCGAGAGAGGTGATCGATAGATTAAAGTCCACAAAATTGCCTGGCATTTTTGATAAGTCACGTGACAGAGTTGGACTGTTTTTACCTTTAGCGACAAAAGAGTTCGAATTCGAAACTCCTCTATTATAGACCAGTCGTCTCGATCATACGTAGATTTTCCATGATACATACTGCAGTTCAGTGTATGTTACTCATACACAGGGTTTCCTTACCGGTATTCAATCTGTGCTCAGTACCTCTTTAAAGGAAGAAAATGACCCCGATGTTGGGGGAAAATTGATCTATCGATATTCCCAGGCGTTTAACATAACATGTAAACAGGTGGCATTTCCTTGGTGACATGGGCCACTGGTCTGGAAGGCAATTCCTCATGATTTCTACGCCGCTATTTGACATTTAGTCTTGTGGACTTCGCAGAGAGCGTAGAACGTGCGCAGGGCCAACCGAGAACTGTGCCAGTCAGGTGGGCAGTCAATATGTCAACTATTCAATCAGTCATTCAGTTAAATTTCCCCATCCACGATAGTGGGAGGTAACCAAGCACAAACCCAGGTCTACCTGACGGGGCAGTCAGTAAATTAGTCAATTAATCATTTAATGAGTCAATGAGTAAGTCAGCCATTAGTCAATTATTCATTTTTTCTATAACTCTGTGAGTGAGTTGGTCAGGAAAACATTGAGTGTGTCAGTCAGCTTTTCAGCAAATCCTCAACTTTTTCAGTCAGCTAGCTGGTAAATCCTCCATCCTCTCAGTCATCGAATAAATTTAGTATATTACTCTGCCAGTCAGACGCTTAATCAGTAAGTCATCTACCACTCTGTCAGTCATATAATCAGTGAGTCACTCCGTGTGGCAGTCAACCGGTTAGTCAGTAACATATTTAGACAGGCAACGCATGGACGTTAAGAGGACATTGGCCCTTCTACACTTAAAAGCGTTGAGCTAAAGGACTGTTTCCCAAAAGGGAAGAGCAGTAACTACTCCTCTGTCCGGTTTCCGCCAGTACTCTGGAAATGTGAACAAACATGTTTTCAGAAGGCTTATGTTTTCCCGTCTGCAGGTTCGGCTCGTTGACGAAAAGTCGCTGTAGAGAACCGTGTTAATTAGTTACAATGAGAAGGCATAAATTGTCTGGCTTTGACAACGCAGGGCGATGCGTTGGCGCCGTTGCCAGACGAAACTCTGACGGGCGCTATGGTAACGGCGGTCTAAGCCACTGCGTAAGCAATCTACCAATTGGTTCAATTGTTGTTGAACATTACAGGCCATTAGCTGGGTAAAAACTTCTGGTCAGCTGGGAAATGTGTTTATGTACCAATTAGTTTACTGACCATGTCTGCATTGTTGCAAGGGATATACATAGAGTTTTGCAAAGTGACACCAGAGTTTACAGATGTGTTTTTACTTAAGAGTTCAGTGTATCTCGCGGCGTATGAGGAAATTTCCAGAAATCATAAGAGTTCACAAACCGTGCCATTCATGCTCATTCCTCCGGGGATTCCTTAGAATACATGGATCTATGACTGTTGACATGTCATCCGAAAGACTTATTCACAAGCCCAAATTGTCATCTGTGTCTGTAACACATCTGTTGATACGATAACATTTTCCTGTATGGATTTGACTCATCGGTGTCAATTTGTAACGCAGAGTGTATGGAAGATACCAGCGCACTAATTCAATGTTACACCCACCTGGTTTAGCGGAAACGATAATAACAAGAACATCAACAGTGGTGAATTGGAACAAGGCATATCTGGGTGCGAGCTTCCAACGGCTAACAGCTGCGACTGCAATTTTTCGCTCGACCTCACAAACCTTGCGACAAAGTAGCATGAAAGACAACGTCGCTGGAAAATATTTGCACCAAGCGTACAGGTGTGTCTCGCATTTCATGATATAAAACGCTCGCTTGGCTGCTCAACCGTGACTACCAGCTGCCTGTGATGTTCGTCTACTCCGTTCTCAGTCAGGATGAATCAGACATGCGTGAATGACACATCTGTCACATCTCAGTATGGCCGATCATAAACAATAGTAAAAACAACACAAAAGTAACGTTTATGAAATTAACACGTTTTGAGAAAAGTCACATATTCTTACATATATTTAAAGAACTACACGCCGATACGTGCAAAAAAGTCAGTAAAATATCCCAGTGGACAATCTATGATTGTCACGCATGGGAGTGAATTGACATCGTGGTAAAAGTTAATATCCTGGACGTAATACATGCTTGCTGCTCGACCCGTAGATCTGTCATTGGTGAGGCGGACGCTCTATCCACCGTGCAGCCGCAGTCCAACCCGTTCTTGATTTGTCGGTGAATGGTATAGTCCTACATTATGAAAAAAGCTGTGAAAGTCACGGGTAACCTCCAGCCCTTGCCAGACAAACCCGTATATATATATATATATATATATATATATATATATCTATCGATCCTTCATCAACCTGTGTTGATTGCTGGCTAATTCGAGGCGGTTCATATCAGGGAATATTCTACTGGCTCATTCAATACAGATGTCGTTACATCACGTTAAGGTGTGTTTCAAAAATTACCTAGATATTGCAAATGTTGGGCCCGATTATCCATCTTGGTCTCGTCAAGCCACCAAACTTATAGTTGACATTTTATAAAATGGAGCAATCCTGTGATGAAGTCCAAAAAGCCTTTGACATTCTCGGCAACAGCTGTCTATTTGTCAAACAAATTTTTCGTAGATCTTGTTTTTCCATAACGTCGAAAATGTATCTAAAGGAATTTGACCTATACCTGTATCTGAACGGTCAGTGCTGTGGGCGAGGGAGACCACAGCTGAAGCAGCGAAGAGTGCATTGCCACGGGTACAATTCTACTGGGGCAAAACAAAAGTGTATTTGAAGGTTTCATTGCTAACTGTGTTGTGTTTGGATGTGTCAGAACCAGGACAACATTTAATCCCCGTATCTTTGTTTTTGCAATAGCCACAATGCTTCTATCAAGGTCTAAATTATTGAGTTCATACAAAGGAGGTGTTAATTAAACTCACTTAGTCTGTCTAGGCCTGAATGAATAGCGGTGCATTGGATTTGTTGTAAATCAGGCTCTCCTAAACTTAACACTGTTGCAAATGCTGATTCACTCAGTTAGAAGAGCACTTAACGACGCTGTCAATCGGAGTCTTGGCCAATGAATTTACAGAAGAGAATCCAGCTTTCTCCGCTTCCAACAGACGTTTCGCAACTGCTTGGTAAACGGCGGGTGAAGTTCAACGGGGCTACATTGTTACGCCTTACATAACTGCGGCTTCGTTTGAAGGAAGGAAATTAAAAAATCAAGTAAATAACAAATAAATAAATACATATATAAATACAAACATACCATCTCTACGTTTGGGTTCCTGACTTCATGACTTCATTAAAAATCGAGTAAATAACAAATAAATAAATACATATATAAATACAAACATACCATCTCTACGTTTGGGTTCCTGACTTCATGACTTCATTAAAAATCGAGTAAATAACAAATAAATAAATACATATATAAATACAAACATACCATCTCTACGTTTGGGTTCCTGACTTCATGACTTCATTAAAAATCGAGTAAATAACAAATAAATAAATACATATATAAATACAAACATACCATCTCTACGTTTGGGTTCCTGACTTCATGTCTACCTCACCAGTAACCGCTACAACCCACACATGTGAAAAGTGTTCACTTTGTCATTTGTAATCTCTGATACTATGTGTGTTGAAATAATTCTCTTGTTTGGTACATGCTTAACGAACTCCTCTAATAGTGTTGCCGTTAATTCATGCCTCTGTCATTTTTGCACAGTTTGGTATCTGGAAGACTTGTGATGCCATTCCACTGGAACGCTCAACACAGTTTCCTGGCAATATTTGGAACATGTCCGTAACCGGCGGATCGCTTAGTTTATTAACATAAATGTAATAATAATAATGAATAATGTGATGCACGTGCAGCTCAGTGATTCGTACATATGCCTTGTCTTGTGTTTTGTCTTCACTCAGCTAAACGTGGATATAACGGGGTGCTTCTGGGGAGGAAAAGCGACGAATGCTGGTATGTAAAGACGGTGTAGGCCCCACGGAGCCTGGGGCAAGGATCGCAGACGTGTGTGGCTCCAAACCACACTTTGACATCGCGTGTCAGTCAGTTGTGCACTAACTCGTTCAGTCTGTCAGCAAATCAGTAGGTTGCTCAATTTTCCAGCCAGTTGGGTCAGTAAGCTAAGAGGGGAGTTAGGCAGTTATCCATTCAGGTAGCAAGTCATTCAAGTTTCACTCCAGCAAATGCTGGCTTCCTCACCGGCCGGACGTGGGAAATTCTGCCAACTACCTGCGGATTGTCGTACAAGCAGGCTCGGTCTGGTTTCTTCCGACCATAATGATAGCCGTTCTATTATAAGTGGAATATTCTTGATTACGACGGAAAACACTAATCAGATGAATAAGTATATAATAAATAGTGAGTTAGTCACTCCGTCTGTCAATTTAAAAGTAAATAAGTCATTTGGCCTGTCATTCAGTTAGTGTCTAAGCCAGAGATTTATTCTTTCAATCAGCAATTCCGTTTGTCGTCAAGTCAGGCAGTAACTCATTCACCGAGTCATTTAGGAATACAGGTATTAAGTATTCCTTTGACGATGTTGACCTATATATCAATATGGTTACAGAGATATAGAACTGTTCCCTAAAATGGAAACACAAGGAGCCTAAATCTAACCCTGTCTGGTTTCGACCAAAGCCCCAGTTTCGAATGCCGGGGAAACTTACATCAAAAAGGGATATTTTTCCACGTGCATCTTCCCCGCAGAGTCGATGTAGAGGGCCGTGTTAACGAGTCGTAATCAGAAAGCATCAAGTGCTTGGCTTTGACAACGCCGGGTGAAGCGTTGTCGCCGCTGCCAGACCAAACCCTGCTGGTCGCTATGGTTACCGCGGTCTAAGCCGTTGGGTTAGTGGTGTGCCAGTTGGTTCCATTCTTGTTAAATATTACAGGTCATTAGCTGGGTGAAAACTTCTGGTCAGGTGGCAATTGTGTTTTTGTGCCAATTAGTTTTCCAGCTACGTATGCATTGTTGCAAAAGGTAACGTAGACTGTTGACTCACTTTGGCATGCACCATATATAAATATACCCATGTTATTGGCAGACGGCATTTCGATGGACATGGTGGCATCAGTTGAGACTGGCCGAGGGCAAGTTTGCTGCTTCCTTGTTTTCTCCCCACCATAATCTGTACCTCCACCCCTATAGCTGAAATGTTCTTGAGTAAAAGAAATAAGTAAATTATGAGCAATAACTTAGTTTAGTTCAGGCCGCAACTGAGAATGCGTGCAGTCAACTTTCGGATGGTTGAAATTTTCCCAGGGATTTCTCACCACCACAATATTTACCGGCACCCCTATAACTGAAATAATCTTTTGTACCAGAAATAAATAAATAATGTGTAAACATGGGCAACCAAAAACATGGCAATCTCTTCTTTTCGACATGCTATGTCAATGAGATTTGAATCTTTGCAACAACAATATGGCGATATGTGTGTGATATATTCAACCACGAGTTGAATACATCTCGTGACACATATAGAGAGTTCCCGGAAACATACGAGTTCAAAAATGGAGTATGCGATACGGAAAAATGCCAGATCTCTTCCCCGTGACAAGTCGACACAAGGCCTTATTCACAGGCTGATTTTGTCGCCTACGACTGTCACACATCTGTAAAATTAGCGAAAAGAGAAGTGGAAGATTTCCACGAACTGAATTGGCGTTATGCCTAGCTTGTTAAAATAAAACTATCTAAAATTACAACAGAGGTAGTAAAAACAGAGAAACAACGACATTGTGATGACAGGCAAATGGTTAAATGTTACACGAGTTTGTGTTAACAACACAAACAACGTCAGTATTCGAAAAAGGCACATCTGGTTGCAAGCTGTCAAGAGGCAGGCTCAACAGATTCGATTTTCCACTCGATTTCACGGACCCTGGCGCCCAGCAATATGTAACAGGCCAACGTCGCTGGGAAATAGTTGTGCCTTGGGGACAGTTTCTTCACCAAGAGGCAGCAGGATTTGTCGAATGTAACTGCAACGACGACATATATTATAGAGATACGTCGCCATTATAATTGCATTTCACGTAGCGTCACACTATCTTCATAAAACAGATTCCAGGGCAAATATGCGTCCGGAGACCAGTGATAAACGTCTGCACAACGTTCTCAGTACTGCCCCATAATTAACCGGTGCCAATCAAACATGCGCGGATATTACATCTTGCAAAACACATAATGACGCATGGAAATGTTTGCAAATACAAATATGACAAAGTTACTTCGTGGTAATAACATGACCTGAGAAGAGTCCAAGCTGACAAACGAACTCATTAATAAAATATCCTCGAGGAAATCAGCACAAATTGATTAGCATTAGTCCAACTTTCTGTTACATGACCTTTTCTTTGACCCGTATTTAACTAAACAACGACTCGGACGGAACCCACTGTAAAACAAATTTCGAAATTAATCCTATTTTCATCAATACACACTTTTGGTTCTCCCTCTAGATGCGTCCCACTAATAAACACTTTTTCAGATCCTCTGTTTTATGTTTTTTATGGAAACTGAAAGCTGAAAAGGGGATGTAAGCTGATTTACCTTTTAAAATATTGGTAGTCATGAGGTGAACCTTCTTTATGCCGCAAAAACAAAATGTCAGGTTTGTCACATCTTGTACAAAGTTGGTCAATGACTTGATAGGGCCTTTCTGTTAAAGGATTGTTCCTGATTGAAATACCACGTGCATGACATAAGCACGTTTAGTACACCATAAGAAACGACGATCCTGTCGTTTTGCTTGATTCTTTTAAAGTGTCCTAATTGAGAAATCATATTTTCTTTCTTAATTTAATATACATAAGAAAAATCAGTGTTTGGAGCTGTACATCCTAGAACGTTATTGGTGCATATAGAAGTTACTTCCCCTGAAATTGGATTTTTAGTACGGCTTCAACATGCATTTCAGCACAAAACATAATTTTCTTCTAGTGTTGCACGTGACAAACCCTTGGAACTACATCATGATCAAAGCCACCTTCAGCCGTTTTCACAAAAACCAGTATACATGTATTGATCCTTCATCAGCCTATATTGATTTCTGGCTAGTTCGAGGCGGGCCTTATCAGAGAATATTCTACCAGCTCAGTCAATACAAATAACGAGTGCCAATTTCTCCTAATGAAGCGCCAATGTCCATGCTTTCAAGGTTCTAACAGCATTATCCCTGTGTTTTTGCATAAAACAACAACACGGCACAGTCGGTGGTGCTGTAGGCCTAGTTCGCCGCAAGGGATAGCAGAGCGTACCACCGCATGAAAAAGTGCGTAAACACACTGGTACTTATTTAATCTGCTTCCATTTGAATACGTGTACATGTAGATCAGCTTAGAGATGAGGATTTGCTTTTGGCTTCTTGTCTTTTTCTTTACATTTGATTCTACACATTGACAATAAGTAAAATAAGTGTTCTTCAAATCATCTGTGAACTGATCTGTGTGATATTTTTATTTTATTCTGGGAAAGAATCAAGTCCCAAACGTCTTTTTCATCTCAGATGACATACACTAGGATAATTCATTTTTTTTTCTTTTACATTGTAAAGATTTGTGACCAAGTGATCATTGACGCTCTTCGGCCATTTCACCAGTGTTGTGTACATATCTCCGCGTCACAGGTGACAAAGTTTCCAAAGGTTGGTGGTTTACACCATACAGCTTAGCTTCTTTTACTCACAAATATGAACGTCTTGATACGTCAAAAATTTCCAAATACGCCGATATGCAAAAGTCACAAAGGAATGTGTGTTCGACAGATACACCAACACACTGACCTTAGCAGGACATCACGTCAATGTGTGCTAAAAAAATACCAAAAGGATTGCAAATATTGGTTCTGATATTCTTTTTTGGAGATCAATGGCCCACAAAACCTTACAGCTCTCAAGGTATTGGAAGGAATTTCCTGTGGTGTGGGAAAAAAACTTACCTTAAAGTTGAGATTAAAATTACGTATGTTTACAGAAAACCTTTATTGCTGTCAGTAGGAACTTACTTTCTGTTCAGATCATTCTTCGTTCATTAGTTTGACTGATTCACAACGCCTTACACCCTAAGGGTTTTCCAAATATACATGTGTAAAGGCGGTCGGATTTGTACACGAAAGAAACTACCAATTATCATGAGGTAACCAGTAAACACTCTGACTTGAGGCCTCATCGGAAGCAACGGAGGATTTGTGGATTGTAGCTTGACAGATGACTGACCTGAGTGGGGATCTACAAAATCTGCTAAATAAACGTTACATTTGAATGTTTCAACGCTGGTTCGATAGTGTTGGGAGGAGTGTGAATTAGGACAATATCTCTCGTCGTCCTTCCTTTGTGCCCGGAGAGCCGTTTACAATAGCCTCAGTGATTCTACCGAGTCTAATTTATTGAGTTTATACCTAGAATGTGTTAATTACACTCCATGTGGTCGGAATCAGGTTTGCTATAATGAATCGGGATGCATTGGATTTGATGCAAATCAGGTTCTCTTAACATTATCGATGATACAAGAGTTGACCCATGTCTTCAGAAATGTTGTTATCCTTTTCAACGCCGCCAATCGGAGTCTGACCAATAGAATTTACAATCCATTCGTTCCGGCTGGCTCCATGGCGGACGTTTCAGGTGCTTGGTGATGCGCTGGGAATTACACCTTTCTCCATTGTTACGCCATTTCTTCATGAGATGACCATCGGAGGAAGGAATAAATTACCTCCTTTAACGCCAAAATAAATAAATAATAAAGTTGACACACGAAAATGGAATGCGCATCGATGCACATTCATTCCCATTAAGTACGTAGACACACCAAAGTCGGTTACAAATGTCCATCGAAACATACGTATGGGGATTGAAAACTTCGATGTGATTCTGTTCGTTTCGCTTGTGCAGTGTGTTAACGGGACTACGGTTCCATTAAGCTCACTCGATTCGACTATGATCGCTCATACCAATACCAATGACTTCCTAGAAGTAGTTAGTAAAACATGGCTGACACAAACAGCCGTACTTGCAGACCTCACAAAGGTATTTTTGAGAGTTGTGTGAAAGAGAACAGGCGAAGAAGAAGGAGACGAACACCCCTGCGCGCGAAGGTAGTTTTGTTTACACGTTTACTCAGGTTTCCCAAACCGGTGCTAAATGATTACGAGCAGCAAGTAAAAGGGAGTTCCCGAGATGTACCGAAAGTGTTACATACTATGACATTATTAGGAGGGAGTGTCCGCCAATAGCGTTTTGGGAACCGCATAGAACCGAATCCGGTGTATCCACGGTCAATCCGCATCGATGCTCATTGCTTTGAGTAGAGTGTCAAAGGGAAATCTGTTCAGATTGAATGTGAATCGATGCCAGTTAAATGAAACCGTATTTGGTGTGCCAACGGCATACATAAACAATCAAACGAACATATAAATTAATCAATAAATAAATTAAAATGTAAATAAATAAATACATATAGATATATAAACAACATCTCATCTCCACGTTTTGGGTTCGTGACTTAGTGTTTAGCTCAGTCCTAGACACTCAGTGCCTACAAGGGTAAAAAGTGTTTATCGTGTCATCTGTTATCGCTTATATCGTTTCTGTTGAGTTAATTAATTTGTGTGGCGTGTGATTAATTTGGTCCTTTAGTATCATTGTGGGTGATTTACGCCTATGTCATTTTCACCTAAGTTGGTTTAAGAAACAATTGTTGGATCATTCCAACACACTTTTCTGACATCAGGTTAGGACATGTGAATATTCGTCGGTTTGCTAAGTTCTTGACTAATATATCGTCTGTGACGCATAAGGACATGTAGCTCAGTGTTACATATGAATGCTTGGATTCAGAGTGTTTTCTCTGTGCTCAGTTATTTGAGCGCATATAACAAAGCGGGCGGAAAATCGAAGAGCCTTACCTTCCAGGCGTCGAAAGCGTGGGATGTAAACATGTAGTATGTCAACCCTGAATCTGAGTCAATCAGACATTCACCGGTTTATTCCGTCATCTTGTCAGTAAATTAGTAAGTTGTTCAATGTGTCAGCCATTAACATCAGTAAGTAATTCGGACTATAGGTAAATTAGTCAGGCTGTAATTCGGTCAGTCAGTTGGTCATTCTGACAGCCAGTTAGTCATTCCGTGCGTAAGTTATTGAAAAATTCAATTGTCCCGTCATTGAGTTAGTCTATAATCCATTGAGTTAGTCTTCCAGTTAGCAATTCCATTTATCGTTCACTTAGCCAGTAAGGTACTCGGTGAGTCAGGTAAACTTACAGGTAGTACATATTATCAGGAAGTTGACAACGACATCCATAACGTCAATGAGCTAAAGGGCCGTTTCCAGATATGAAAAGAGAAGTAAATCTGCCTCTGTCTACTTCCGACCAAAGCCTTTGAATTCGAACGTTAGAGGAACTTACATGAAACAGAAATATGTTTTGCCGCGTGCAGATTCGGGGCCTTCCTGCAGTGTCTGGCATAAAGTGTCTGGCTTTGACAACGCCGGGTGAAGCGTTGTTGCCGCCGCCAGACCGAGCGCTGATGGTCACTATGGTTACCGCGGTCTAATCCACTGGGTAAGTGGTGTGCCAATTGGTTCAATTCTTGTTAAATATTACATGCCATTAGCTGGTTAGAAACTTCTGGTCAGCTGGCAAATGTGTTTTTGTGTCAATTAGATTTCCCTCGATGTCTACATTGTTGCACGAGGTAGCCGTAGGGTTTGGCAAACGCTGTCGAAACCAACGTGTTAATGTTCAGTGTTTTTCAAGAAAAGTGCTGCTTAAAAAGGTGGAAGCGAACAGATTCCATTCAAAACACATATTCACTAAGGTTGCCACTTTCTCATTGAATTCTCGCCTATTCATTTTTTGTCAAGAAAAGCTGACATATTAAAACAAGCAACAAACAACAACAATAACTTCTGGTGCATGTAGCCTGCGAATTACATGTATGCATTGATTTAAACACAGTACGCAGGAAGATAACAATGAGAAATATTCCCTTTAGAATATACAAATGCATTAAATTTAGTATTTTGTGAGGTAAGGAGTGAGGGTATTTCCAAAACAGGACACAACGTGTCAGTTTCTACCCAGGGTGAACTACCGGCATGTGGCATGTTACAGACGGACGTTTTGGCGTGCATGACGCACACACCATTGGTGGAAGACAATTAGACCGGAAACAGTGGTACTAAAGACGCTGAAAGAAGGTGATTGTACAGCTTCCGTGTGTAGTTTTATCTGAAACCTTACGAGTAAAAAGATGTCCCCGTGGCCAAGGTGATAGTAGGCCAGTATGGAGCAATGTTCCCAGAGGCCCTCACCAACGAGGTCGCTGTGAGTTCAAGTCCAGCTCATGATGGCTTCTTCTCCTGCCGTACCTTGGAAGATCTTTAATCAACCTTCTGATGTTCGGTGTGTTTACCCAAGGGTTCCTTCCCACCATAATGTTGACTGCTGTGCCATAAGCCAAATATTCTTCAGTACGACGTAAAATTGCAAAGAAATAAATGAAATAGATTTTTTTTCTTTATTTGATTGGTGTTTTACACCGTACTCAAGAATATTTCGCTTATACGACTGCGGCCAGCAATATGATGGGAGGAAACAGGACAGATCTCGGGGCAAATCTACGACCATCCGCAGGTTGATGGTACACGTACTGCCGGAGAAGACGCCAGCATGAGCTGGAACTGAACTCAAAACTCGTACCACTGGATGCGAGGCCTCTGGGTTAAGGCGCTGCACTGGTACACTAGCCCACTGAGCCGATGAAATAAATAAATTGTGTGTAATAAAGGTGAACAAAAAACATGACTATCTCTTTTCTCGGTACGCTATACCGAGAGCAAGGGCCATTTGAATGTTTCGAACAGCAATATAACGATATTTTTCTTTTGTAGTTTGTTTTTTTCTTTTTTTTCCGACCAAGGTGCAATATGTCTCGTGGGGCATAAGAGTTCCACAAAGCATACGACTTCAAAAACCGAGTCGGCGATGTATGTTCCTTCCGCCGGCCTGTAATGAAAAAAAAATACATTTCTTTCGCTTGACATATCACGACAACACCCTATTGACAGGCCGATATGTCACCTGCGCCTATCACACATTTGTAAACATAACGATAATAATACACGTATGGCATGGGTTGATTGATGTCAATTGATCACACAGAAATATGTTTTCAGTTCCTTTAGAAAAGTCCACGTTTTTCCTACATTAACTCCCGTCTGTCTACGATGATTTTAACTCCACAGTCGCTTAAATGCTAAAACACCCGTAATAGGAGAAAGACGTGATCTGCGTGGGGTTTCATATTATTTCACACTTTGATATTATTACGTAAGAATTGCACAATGTCAAATTGTCCCACAGAGTCAGGGGAGACTTCAGCGCACTGAAGCGGCGCTAAACATTTTTTTCAGCTCAATTTAACAAGCGCTGGAACAGAGCAGGGCAACTTCGCTGGGAAATATTTGGTGCCCTGAGGCGAGTTTTACGACGAGGTTGTATAATTTGTCAAATATTATTCTCATGACGACACATAATGAAGAGATACTTTCGCATGGTAGTTACATAAACGTGTCACGTAGAGTTACACCCTCTTTGTAAAACTGGCTCGAGGGGAACAGGTGTCTCATGCTCAGTGAGAAATTCTTATTTGGTTTCCCAAGTCTGCAGCTTATTTCACCAGTTTCAATCAAAACCAGCATGCATATTACATCTTATTCAACACATACTGACCCATGTGAATGTTTTTTGCAGAAAACAAAGAACAACAAGTTATTTCGTATCAAGAACATGTTCTGACAAAAGTCCAAGCTGATTAGTTATATGAAAGCGACAACGAACTGATCAGAAACATAGTCGCAGAAATTTATTTATTTATCTGTTTGATTGGTGTTTTACGGCGTACTGAAAAGCATTTCATTTATATAACGGCGGCCAGCATTATGGTGGAAGGAAAACGGACAGAGCCGGGGAGAAACCCATGACCTTCCGCAGGTTGCTGGCGCACCTTCCCACGTACGACCGGAAAGGAAGACAGCGTGAACTGGGCCCTCGGGAAAATGTCATTATCAAAAATATTTTAGCAGTAAATCTACGTTGTGTTAAAGTGAGTTTTGTTCCGCCTCATTTATAGAAACATCAGGTTAGAAGCATTTCTCTTTATAAACAATTCTTGAAATCAATCCTACTTACATCTGTTCACCCTGTACTCCTTCGTATAGGGATACTTATTCCGGGCCCTGTATTGTCAGTTTCTATGGTGACTGCTCGCTGGTATCTTGCTGGTTTATCTTTTAAAAATGTTGGTCATTGTCACCTTGGGATTTCTAGTCCTGAAAGAACTACCGAATAAACACATTTGATTATTTATTTATTTCTGTGATTGGTGTTTCACGACGTACTCAAGAATACTTCACTTATACGACGGCCGCCACCGTTATGTTGGGAAGAAAACGAGCACATTCCGGGGAAACCCACGACCATGCTCAGGTTGCTTGCTGACTTTCCCGCATACGCCGAATAAACACATGTAATACACGGTAAACAAGGTTCACATGCAAATTCTTTAAATTTTCATTAATGAGAAATCAGACATTTTTCATAATTTTACGTAAATAAGAGAAATCTACATGTTTTCAATTTCTAAAGCATTATTTCGATTACATGTATATTATATTCGGCACCGTACAAAGTAGTCCCCAAACAGTCGTCTTCTTTTGAGCTACTTTAGAATAATTTACCATTTCCTGTTCTGTAGAAGGGCTTATGTGTTTTCTCAGCTGGGAAATATTTCGAAAATACAAGATAATATTTATAATGTGTAACACGAAATGTTTGGCCGTGTATATCCTAGAATGTTATTTATGCGAATAGAAGTTACTTCCCATGAAATTGCCTTTTCAATTTGGTTTCAATGTGTATTAGCGCACAAAACATAATTTTATCCAAAATTGCACGGGGCAAACCACTGGCCCCATACTGTGATCAAGCTACCAGTCACGGGCAACTTTTAGCCATTACCATACAAACACATATATCTGTATTTATCCTTCATCAGCCTGTATTGATTGCTGAATGGTTCCAGGCGGTGCCTATCGGGGAATATTCTACGAGCTCAGTCAATACAAATCCCGTGTCGCAATTTTCCCTAACGAAGCTTCTCTGTTCACGCTGACAAGGCCATCTCTAACAGCATTATCCCAGTGTTTGTGTATAAAATAGCAAGGGGGGACAAACAGTGGTGCTGTAGACCTAACTCGCCTCCAGGGACAGGAAAGCGTAAATATCATGCTGCGCAAAAACATCTGGATATATAATGGTATTCTTCCATCTGCGAGCAGCTGAATATATGTCTACAGATATATAAAAAGGATTTTCTTTCGGTTTTTGATTTTACATATAGAAAACAGGCAAAAAGAAGTATTATTGAAATCAATTGTTAAACTGATCTTAAATTTCACTTCAGTCAAGACTCATGTTTGATATGTCTTTACATCCCATCAATACCTATCTCTCTCTCTCTCTCTCTCTATATATATATATGTATATATATATATGTATATATATATATGTATGTATATTTAATTTATTACTTAATTTATTTATTTATTTTTTGGTGTTTTATATATGCTTATTTCACTTATACGACGGCGGTCAGCAATGTGACGGGAGGAAGCCGGACAGAGCCCAAAGCAAGACAACCACCAGGGTCTCGCAGGAATTCCTTCCTATAATGCAACATCATTGTATTAGGTGCAACAATAACATCGGTTTTCAAACCGCCGCAATTGTGCAATGCCGCTGTATGTTGAAGAAAGGTGGACCACAGAACCTAAAGTAAATGCTGCACCCTGTTTGAGATCACGTGTTAGAATCTCCTCATAGTTCGGGCACGGTCACCTTGGCAGTTTTCGTTTAATGTTTACTTATTTATTTCATTTTTTTATTTGATTTATTTGTGTATTTATTTATTTATTTTATAGGTGATTTACACCATATTCAGATATATTTAACTGATACATGTACGACCGTGACCAGAATTATGTTTGGGGAAAACCGGGTAGGGCACAGTTGAAACCCACGATCATCCGCAGGTTGCTGGTGGATCTTCCCTTGTTCGGCCAGAGAGGAAGTCACCGTGAGCTGGGCTTGAGCTTACAGCGGCCGCATTAGTGAGAAGCTCCTGGGTCATTGTACTGTACTAGCACACCATGCTGAGGCCACGGAGGCCCTCGTGCTTTCAGTAAGTATCTGGATCAACAGGGTTTCCGTCACCCACAAAAGTTTGCGCTGTCATATACGAGCATGAAGTATTCTAGTGTACAACCTACGGGTTGAGTTAAGCTTGGACTGCTGCCTCAAGTTGGGTTATTTGTCAGGTACCTGGCCAATGGCTGTGGATTATATCCAGTTCTCCGGGTTCTGTTATTCCTAAGTTTATAACTGTTGCAATTGTGAAAAATTCCTAGTCTAAATCACCTATGAAATTCACAGATAAACAAAAGCAAATGAAAAATTTGCATGTACAAATTTTTTTCCAGATATCTCCGCTTTTGAATCCCTAACCAGACAGGAAAGGCGTCGAGAAAAATAAGTGTGTAGGGGCACAGCGTGCAGGTACAAATAAGTGCCCAATCAGCAAATAAACAAACAATATTTATGTCCCAAAGAAACCTTCCAATTTCAACAAATACCAAGCCGACTACACCTGCACATAGGTGCAACGGAAAGCAATATGGATTTAATCAGGGGCTAGAGGTCTGTAGGAAACCGTCCGAGGTTTGAAGCACCACACCTTAACAGCACATGTGAAGTTCACGGAAATGGCAGTCAGAGTACAATTAGAAATCACTAGAAAGGCCCCAACACGTTGTGTCAACAGGCATAACAAGATCACGCTAAAACCTTTACGTACATGTATAGCAGCTAAATGACATTTGTGCGTATAGCAAAAATCACTGCAGTCATGATAGGATATTTAATGCGTGGATCTACCAGCAAGATGCAAAGAAACGCTTCCCATCTCTGTGACTTGTTATGGAAAGAAATACTATTCAAGACAGCACATGACTGTCACGATTTCTTCTTGTCATTGGTTGTTTTGAAACATATACCTGGGTTAAGCGGTTTCTCTTGAGACGAGCATTTTTACTGGATGACACCATTGTCGCAATGCCTCTTTGCTTTCTTTTTAGCCATTGCCTAACTATGTTTCAACCTACATGCCTCAACCTACATGTCTCCCTGCCAATGAATTGCTTTGTTCGTAACTGATAAACGAAATGATGCAGTAATTTTTAAAAAAAGTTTGTACTTGTCCAATGGCCTTTGTGTGATATGTAGGTGTGGTTGATTGTTTCGGAGATGGTGAATTTCCGTTTCTTTATTGTCGCGTGCATTCATGAAGTGCACACGCGTCGCAGATTGCGACAGCACATCGATCCTTCCACACGGTTGATATTGTTGACCGTTACCTCTTCTCACGGGCACGTGCCCTCTTTTATGTATCCACCATATATACTGAATGGATTTCGCTTGCGTTTTAAGGACCTGTGAGGAATTAAATGTGTACTGTTGAGAAATCCAAATGCATCTACTATACTTATACAATAACATCCGGTAGAAAATTTCTTTTCTTGAAAGCTTCATAGAATATCCTGTAAAATACATTTCTACTGCCAATATCCAGCACGGAGAACCACTTATCGCTGGTTTAGTGTGGATGTGCTATGAAAAGGCGAGTATCTATTATACGAGCAGATTGATAGCAGTATAGTTCTTTTCTATTAAATTAGCATGTGCTGATGACCATATGACACCATTACACGGAATCCATTACGAGTGTGGAGTTTTTTCCAGAGTAAACATTCACAGTTGAAGATGCCTCATGTCGAACAGCCCTTTATCCATTGTAACTTTTGAATGCAATTGGCCTCTCTTGAAATGGAGGTAATTAAAAGGTGCCCATCGATAAAAGTTTCACCGACTGAAGAATAACACATTCAACCTTCCGTGGATTCTCATAAGTGACAATAGACGCAAGCTATCAATAAAAAAACCATCAATCAGTATTTCAATCGGTCAATCGACACTTGTCTATTAGTGCGATGGTAGCATCCAACATGGGTACAGAGCCCGTAACAAGGCATTCTGATAGAACACTGCGCATTGATGAGCAAAAGAAACTATAGATGTTAAACTCCACAAGGTTTTATTTGTTTTGTGTGTGTAAATCGATCTGAACAACATGATGGTGTGGCCTTTTCCGTGAGAGGGAAATTGTATTTACGTGATAATCATTTTTAAATGTCACGCATTTATTAAATCATGCCTAGAAATGTGAAACTTAAATTGCAGCATTTAGAATCCCAGTTCCCCTTTCTCCTCGCTATATGAGGGCAAATTTTACAAACAGTGATTTACGATTATCGGGGAAAATGGCATACGAAACAATTGATTTTTTTTTCTACAAAATGTAGCGTGTCCATTATATACAATTGTACACACGGGAATTTCAGTAGGCTGATACATGTATCTGTATGGCCCTAGGTAACCTGCCAGCTTTTCAGTAACTAGCCCTTTGAACTCCCTTTACGGAGGGCATTATCCTCATCGCTGGAAATTTCCACAGTTTGGACCTATACATGTTAACATGTCAAACACATTCTTTCTACTAGCACTCATTGCAATATTTTTGATTGAAACTAACCCCAATCCACCACGTCCTTTAATCATTCCGTTTTTTAAAATCATTGAAATCTTCAGTTTCCACAAAGATTGAACAGTGCTTATGCCTGTGTCTCTAAAATCCTCTCATATTTCGTAACACCGTATCAACAGAAAATGTGTTTATATTGCTCTGATGACATTCGGTTTAATTTTTGAGCGACTTTTGTGTAAAGCCGTACTCAAGTGTTTTCTAACTGATGCGAAATGCTCTAGACGCCTCAGACCATCAGACTGCGAACACGCCTATACAAGAGTTGTCGACCCTTTGTCAACAATTTCTCTGTCCAAGACTGTAAAAAACGGCACATTTTGGGGCCTAGCCAGTATCTGAAAGGCAAGCGCCTCTAACCATTAAACACGGTCGACAGGATCAAAACGGCATCCAATTTAAAAACTTACCGTTTTATAATAACAAATATTGAAAACAAATTAGATCTGTTGAAAAAAAATGCGGAAACAGTTATTTTTAGATATTTATTAAAGGATGCCTGGAAAGGATGTCTAATTGAGATAATTACATGCGGTGCATTAGGCAAGCCTTTCATACGCTATTGCTGAGAAACATTTGGGTGTATTTGCTCAAAAAAGGCCAATATGAGCACGAGGTAAAGCGAATTTATGATGTTAACGAAGGAAGAGAAGAAAAAAATCACCTTGCAACCTATGGACACCATAGCATATATTGTTCGTAGTGTTACCCGAAGTCCCTAGGGTAAGGCTTCACGCTTGTACTAAACAGCACAGGTCATCGATTCCGTGGAACATTTCAGCCGTTCGCGGCCCTCTGTGCACCTTAAAGGGACCCAGCACTGGACGGCTCGATGTTGCCCTGCGTGTAGCAAGGGTTGTGCAAAGTACAAAGTTCCACACGTGTGATTTTTCACAATGCAGCTCTGGGAATGAATAGGTTTTACTGTATATCGTAATAAGGTACTTCTCTGTTTGATTGCTAATAAATCGACCGATGGAAACAAACAGAGAATTAAGAACCCACGATTATCTGGAAGGAATCGATCGTTTCCATTCAGGTATCGAGGAATCTTGCTTTGTACGTGGGTTAAGCTAGCTGAGTCTGTGTCAGTTTTAATATACATTATTTAAAAAAAAACAGGGTGAGATTGATTCCCAGATTTAAAGGAAATGTGGGTTTTCATTGCCAGGGTATGACACGCTTTAGTTCCCCGCCATCTTCTTCTGGAGCCGTCTATCTGCTCCGTAATGGCTCGACCTGAGTAGGTGCTAAAACGAGGAATGAGTGACAAAACACAGCTCGGCGTAATAAAATCCGGCCGGGGACACTTGAACGGTATTTCCAGTGACCTGTCGATCATCGGAACTCCCTTGCCATCCATTTCGATCCCTCATCCCGCTGGCGCAGGTCCTATGGGTCGATTATCATATTTATTACCGACGTGCACAGAACATGAATAAATGTGACAAATCTTTATCATTGTGATCCCCCAAGGGTGGTTAATTATTCATACACATGTTCCCGGGCCTTCTCGGATGTTGGCCGCTGTCACCGGTATAACGGACCAGTCGGGGAGCTCACTGGAACGCTTGACAAGCTCAGAAGGAGACGCAGATTGCAAGGTAAGCCTCAGCATTTCCAGTTTTTCTCCACAACTTTTCGATGATGGAAGAAAAATGCTTTATCTCTTCATCTATTTTTCTTTAGCTTTGCTCCAACTCATTTCTTCTTTTCCTGAGGCAAGAACACTTGTGACTACAATCGTGCTGGTTTTTTACATACGCTAAGCTGCAGGTGTCAGGATATCCATATTTCAATTGTGGTAAAAATATTTGCTCCAAACGAACCATCTCTTACCTCTTCGTCAGATTGTTGGGCGGCACTCTTTGAAAGCAAGCCATTTAGCTTTATACTGGTTTTATCATCAGAGTTTTCCCTGTCTTCGTGTTTATAGATGTTACGTCTGTGCTTGCTTATCTCCTAGGCGTGTCCGGTGCTCCAGCAAAAATGCTTCCGACGTTCTTGTGTTCTGTTATCGAGACGTGTAAATTGTTCTTGTTAAAGATAGCCTGTATTTCATAACATATCTCTGAGAAGCTGGGTAATTCCCAGCGCTAACAGCGTCTTTCCTACTACTCTTTCGAGCTTGGCTGGGCAAAAGCCGTTATGTACGAGTGGTAAACTGTATTTTGTCAAATACTGTATTGTGTCAAATACTGTATTGTGTCAAATACGCACATCCAAATGATTTTGTGGAGTGGCAATACACAAACTGGGTTTAAACCATCCACATGGGCTCGTGTCTCTCATAGATACACATGTCTAGAGCTGTAGATGCACAAATTTGCAAGTCCTTTTCTAGAGAATACATAGGCCTACATGTGCCTGGAGACGCCAAACAATGCGTACAAAAGCCCCACAATGCTAGACAAAACCTTTGAAGCTAACTGTGTGTGCGTTTGGCGGGGGGTCGGGGTAATGAGACCGGACAAGGTTCGAAACTAATGAGATGATGATGATAGTTCTATACGTGATATAAAATGATCAAACAATGCATCCAAATGTCGCGTGTAACCCTACGCCTGATAAACAGATAAATGCTGTTAGCATTGTGTTGAGGATTGAAATATTGCAGGAGTGCCGTAGACACTCATTCCCTCTTGCGCGCGCTATTTCGCGTGCGTGCGTGGGTTGAGAAATGCCTAAGTCATTCAAGATAAACGATTTTGAAGTTACCTTGAATAAATCATTTTGAAAAACGTGTGCAAAATTTATGTGACAAAGCCCTTCATCAACGCCCTATACAAACATGCGTGTGTAGCTACCTTGTACAAATGTGAAACGGCTATATCTTATGATTTTGAGGCCTGACCCAAAATCACACTGCACCCTGTATGCTGGATGTTTGTTTCTTATTCGTTTCAATAAATCTGCTCGTGCACATATTTTTCTATATGATCAACGGAGTCACATTTACCTGTGCCTTTAACCGAAATCGGATACATTTTATGTGTTTTATTTACCTTTCCGCCTATATATCCCACTTCCCAAGTTTTCGGTGGATGAAGTTAAACACGGATCGATACATTTTGACCTCGTTCCCAATGTTTCGTATTGTGCAAATAGAGATTGTGTGACACGAGAGCATTTCTACTGGATTCGGCATTTTTCACGGCGTAATGTTACACCTCCATTTTTAACACTGTAGGCGAAATATCGATCACCCGTCTAGGTGGTTTGTTTACACAGAACTAGGGAACCAATGCTCGTTCCTACCTCGCATGAGGACATTGGCCGTTGTCATTATAAGAAATATGACAAGTCATTAATGACTACCAGTCTAATGAAGAAATTATTAGTCGGAAGTCCTGTGTTGATTTTATCTCTTCGTTTGTTTATATTTTTTTCTGACTTGGGGATGACAGGTTGGAGGCTAGGTCGCGTCAGCAACCAATAACCAATGAAAATTTCAGCCTTATCGTCGGGGGTCGGACGACCGTAAATCTACTCGACTTCCGCAATCGTAGTCTACCTGAGGAACGTTCGCGTCAGATCGTGATATTTGCTGTTTTTTCTCGCCATCTGGGCGAGTTTTTATTGCTCCTTTGACAGTAAGACATTCAATCCTTTGTATCGATACATTCAGATTTCCTCACAATTGCAGGCCGCAAGTTAATCAAAAGATTTTGTTTCAGAATACGAGGTATATCTGAATAGTGAGCAAATACGGCGTCTGCATTATTGGATAAGCTTTCTGCCTGGTCCAGCGCTAACCAATCAAATGCTGGATTGTGCGATTGAAGTGTCAAATCATTGGAGATTCAGTGCATGCAGAATTATGAAAACTGAGAAAAATGGTACCCTTGCTGCCTCGACGGAGGTGACCTTCAACATAATTTGTGAATTTCGTTTTCAATTTGATTGATACTCTACCACGTTCTGAATAACATTTCACTTAAACGACGTTATGGTGAGAAGAAGCCAGGAAGGCTTTCCCAGGCGGGAAACTCACGGTTATCCTCAGGCTGCTGGTAGACCTTCCCACGCACGACCTTGGGGTTTCAGTTGACTGGTAGACAAGAGGATATGCATCATAATTATAGTATTATTGTTATACAAATATCGATGTGGACCTGACAAAGAGCAACCTGTGTTGTTGTGGGGATGTGTACCCCCTACGTATGTATTGTAAGCTGCTGAGCAAATCGTTGTCCGAATTGCAACATGAAGACTGTGATCACTACAGGTTCAAGGGCGTGGAGCGACTGGGTAATCTCGTACACCTTGGTCTTTACCATTATTTTAATCATTTTATCCTTACTGCCTTTGGGATTTCCAGGGTTTTTCTGTGGCGCTGTCAGTGGAATCGGGCATTGTATCGTTTGCGATATTCAATTAGCACAGCAACAGTTAAGGAAGTCGATGTTGGATCAATGCCCAACAGGCACCCATCGATCGACCTCCTGATTTCACGTGCTGGAGAAAGAAAAAAAGGATAAACAACAGCTGTTGATCCGTTATCGTGTTATAAGCAATTAAGTTAAGGTTAAATATTTGATACATCTGTTTGCTTGTTGTTCGAGGTCATTTTCCACTTGTGCAATGGTTGTCAGCCTCTGAGCTGGGGAAAGAGGAATGGTCGGGGTAAACTTTTACATCTTTTTCTTCAATAGGTCACAATAGTGGAAGGTAAACTTTCATGTAAAACCGCATAAGGATAATGGATAAATCGATATTGGGCTGTAATCTTAAGAAAAACAATGTAATCCAGCCTATTCTAGGAGGATTTTATTCATTAGATTGGTGTTTTGCGCCCTACTCAAGAATATTTCGCTGATACGACGGCGAACAGCATTATGGTGGGAGGAAACCGGACAGAGCCCGGGGGAAACCCACGATCATCCGCAGGTTGCTGGCTGACTTCCCACAGGAGAGGAGGCCACCATGAGCTGGGCTTGAACTCACAGCGATCGCATTGGTGGGAGGCTTCGAGTCATTGCGCTGCGTGTGCACGCTAACCGACTGAGCCACAGAGGCCCCCTTCTCTAGTAGGAGGTATGCCGTATAAAACATGGCGGTTGAATCAACAGGACCCCTTATTCACGAATACACGATACGCCCCCTTAATGCTAATTGTCAAGATCGGACAAGCTGTTCATGTTTAGTGAATGACAGTTTTCCCGGGCTCCTCTGCTCCTATTATAGGGTTTTGCCTAGGGATTCGCAAGTGTCAGTATAAGTTAACTGTAATATACATGTACGATAACGTTTGTGACAAAAGTTTGACTTTATAGGTTTAACCTTAATCGGCGCATAGTTTGGCATTTCATATTTACAATGTAGCACTCAGAGGTGGGTACCTTAGGGCCGCTGCTTCTTGTGCAATGGTGATCGTCTAATTGGCTTGCTGGTATTCTTCACCTAATGGCCCACCCTCCAGCCCAATCTAACTTGGTTGTCATATATTGAAATGCATTAGGTAACCCATTTCCATGTTTTTCTACTGGTGATCTGCTGGAGGTGCTGTGCAAGAGAACACTACATGGAATTGAGCTGTGAAGCACCTAGGCCCCTGGAACACAGAACAATGCTCAGCTGCATCATGTGCCTATAGTGTTCAATTCTTTTGTTCAGCTAGTTTGTATATACAGTGATTGCGATTTTCTTGAACAAACAGTAGAATATTTTGCTTCCCTTTGTCAGGGAACTTCTGCCAAAGCAGGAATTGACATCTGAAGAAAAAAATAGAAAACAAGTTAAACTTTCATGCTAACGCGAGAATAAGCCAAATCGAATTTAATTGTGCAAACGACTTGCAATTCCACCATGGTATTCCACCTCAAGATGTTCGCCACCGGCAACATATACCGGACAAACCTAAAGATACGGCTACATTCCAGAAATACATAACCACAGGAGGCTGCCCTATGTGTCTATCGTCCTTCAATACTTTTTTCCTCGCTTCCCTTTACATTGTATGTGTGCGGCCTTCTGAATAGAAGGCAGAGAATTTGATATTTTCTTGCAAGAATCGTTCACATATACCATGATTAACTGGCAATAGCATGTGAATAAAATCGAGGAAAATCAAACTCGCTGGGGAAGGTCATATGGAAAGAAGACCTGCATATATTCTTCCATGCACCACCATGCTTTCTCCATCGTCTACATGGCCGGGGCTACCGGAAACATCCGCCTCTCAACAATAGTTCACCTCGCCATTATACATAGCACCCACGGCAGTATTCGGCTGTTCGTGTCACCTGTTAATCTAACCTGTGCGCAACAGGTGCCTCTCTCAATAGGCTATAACCCTCTTCCCTGAATAGTCTGGCTGAACAAACAAAGGCAGCCATAAGTCGTACGACATCAATAATTTGTGCATATCTGGGCTAGACTGATTCCTGCTGGGCGCTGAAGCTGCGATTCTACATAGTGTCACATCGAGGACAAATGCAGATTACTGGCTCTGCGGAAGCTATTTGGGAATTAGTCTGGAATGGAAAGGCAGGCGTTTATAGCTGTCAATGACCACATGTACGAAACGTTAAGGAAGTCCTTTCGTTCCGAAGGCGTGTGGAACTCTCAAAGAGCAAAAACGCGGTAAAGAACTGCTCCAGTTTAGAAGAAATGGGATATCTTCTTACATCTTGCGAAATATCGACTGAATCGAGTCCAATCGGTATTGAACCTTTACTTGTGTGTTAACTGTTTGTCGACAAATCACCACGGCGAAGTACGGTTTAAGCGAGAGACCACAGCTACCAAAGGAAATATATCATATGAATAATGCTTTACATTTTTTCCTACAGTCTCTTGTTGTGACATGAGTGCATTTCTCGCTTGACCGCAAGTGAGTCATATAAGGCATATATTAAAGAGCCATGTAAGGTAATTTGCCAGAAATAAGAAAGAAACAAAAACCAAACTTAATACAGCGTCTTAACGTCACATTGCTTGTCATTCTAGTGCTTGAAATGGCAGCTTACTACCGGAAGCAGACCAGATTTACTTTACATATACTACAACACATTTGAGTTGTTACACAGGAGCCTACTTGCACGAAGACCACATAACATTATGGGCAAACAGCTATCATGGCGGCATAATGCCCACTGAGCTGTTTATCATGGTATATACGTGGCCGTGATGTTAAGTGGCCTTCGTGCAAGTGGATCGTCACTTGACGATTTTATCGCTCCCAGTGACGTCACCCTCTCGTAATGTCGTCATCACTCACTTGCTACAAGACAATGAGTATTTCTAAGTTTTTCAGCCATGGAAAGAAATTTATTCTGTGGGAACTTACTGTGCAGTGTACATCAATTTAGATGTGTGTAGAAGTCAAATGTTAAGTGATATTAAACTTGACTATTTTTGCTGTGCAATCCATCACTGTGATTTCCTAGATGGACACCTATCGGCAGGGGAGGTAATCAGTGCAAGGCCACCACCTGATGTTTTCCCTAAGGGCGCTGATATTTGATTAACATCAGCTGAATATCTACCCACTATCCTGCTGCGTGACTACTTAAGTTTAGAAAATAGCATCAGTCACTTTGGGTGGGCTACTGTTACATCTCTCCCCCCGGGTTATTCTTACTATAGAATCCCCGTTGCTCGGGGACATCCCAAGAGGCGGATCTCTCTTTTGGTAAGCACCATGTTTCGAGGAAGCTTTGAAGTCGACGGTCCCCGAAGGCTGGTAGACAAACTAAGCCTGCCATTTGGTCAAATTACAGAAATGAGACGAATCGCTGATAATACTAAAATATTTATGTCATGGTGCTGAGCTCCAAATGCCATTATGACCAATCGGATGCGTATCAAAGCTGCAAGGTCCCTTGTGACTCGTATGTTATTATTTGCCGATATTTAACCGACAGAGGCCTGTTTTCCGGGGGCAGAACATAGACATCGCTGAAAGGTTTCGTATTCGTGCTATTTCTAAATTGGTAAATAGTACACTCGATTGTCTATACATTGCCACAGTTCATTTCTGTAACAGCTTCAGGTTCTGTACTTATTTTTTTATTTATTTAACAATGTATTGTCCATGCCGATTTGTTCTTCTATTTATAACTACGCTAACTTGTGTATTGTGTATCTTTGGTGTCATAGACGCCCGCCACTGAGACGTTACATGCATGTCTGGTGTTATAAACCTCACCAAAGCCATACATTTTTAGACCCATGACGTCTAAAACTGTAATTAACAATCACTGAAATTTGCTTTACATAATTCTCCTTAGATCCTGGTGTTTGGGCCCCATATAAATTGCTGAATATTGACGTGCTTGCACGAAAAGTAGCAATGAATGGATGCACTATTATGGCCTATTAATGCGACATTGGCAATAGTTCAGTCATACTGCGGCGATGAACGGCTAGCACAGAGCACTACCTGACGTAAATTGAACGTAGGTGGTACTTCTTCGGCCTGAGGGTGATCGTTTGTCAGCCATCTAAGTGTCGACGCTGCTCTTGTTTTACTAGCCAAGGTGTAATGTTTTACACTATACAAAAAGTATACTTATGCTATTTGATTGCTGTTTTACGCCGTGCTCAAGAATATTTCTCTTGTACGACGGCGGCCAGCTTTATGGTGGGAGGAAACCGGACAGAGTACGGGGGAACCCCACGACCATCCGCAGGTTGCTGGCATACCGGAGAGGAAGACAACACTGGCTGGACTTGAAGTCACAGCGGCCGCAATGTTGAGAGGCCCGGGCTCATAACGTCGCGCTGGCGCTAAATCAAACGGCCGCGGAGGCCCCTAGCAAAGATACAGGGATATGTGCTAATGGTGACACCTTGCCCAAGAGAAGTTTAACATGTCAGTCACGTTTGTATTCCCCTCGGTCTACCAGAAAGAATGCTTGTACAATTCGGCATTCATGTATTGTCGGGTAGTTCCAATAGATTGTTGTTTACGATAATCACAGCCCAGTCGTCATGGTAGCACGCGGGACAATTCACAGTTAATAAGGTCATTATATGATACACTGATACAAAAAACACACGCACACACACATGCACACACACACAACCTATACACAGCAGCATGAAAACAGGCATACATTCACTTGAATAGAATAAGCTTTTTCTGTCCACATTTTAGTCCGATTTGCTTATCCTGACAATGAGCAATCCGGATATTAACTGGTTATATATGGTCTATGTTCCCGTGAAACACTCTATACCATGAATAAAAAATGAAAACGAAATTGATCGATGAGATATGAAGAAAGAAGAGTCGGCGGTAACGCACATAGCCGCAATCAATGATGCTTGACGGCTTGTTAACCTGCATAAACCAAGATTTTGCTTGTCGACTAAGCATTCCCGATGGTTCTCGTGTATATTTAAATCACTATGGAATGTGAAAATAACACAGCATCTAGAGTTATTCCAGTCTAGTGACCTCTAATAATTCGGAATTGGCATCACTGCACAATTTTATACAGTTCTGTGTAGGCAGAGTGTTAAGGCCGAGTACAGTGAATCTGTCAATGTACCTTGACAGTATGTGTTTTAGGGCAACATATACAGGTCAAATCCGCAAGATACAGCCACAAAGAACAAAAAAAACTGCATAGCGTTTTTACCTCTCCCATAATGCAAGCAAAATGTCGTCTTTAAAAGGTTTCACTAAGTGTTCATGGTTATTAAAGCAACGTGTTTTTGTGTAAAAAATTGATAAAAGTATTTTCATTCGACCTGGAAAATGTCGACGGCCTAGAAGCTTTTTAAGTGAGTTAGTACGAGGCCCAGGCCATCGACTGTCTTCTCTGCAGCACTGAAAACCGTTGAATACTTCATTCTTACATGTCACCAGCTCATTATATTATTTATATATTGTTTCCCACATATTCCTTAGGTAGCTACCTTGTTGTGGGATGCTCGCGAGTGTTGACGTATCACGCCTAGTTCTGGAGTGCGAGTGGTGTGCAAAAACCGAACGCTGAGATCCACAAAGATTAATTTTCGATAGGCACACGCACAATAAAACCCTAAGTATATGGCTCCATTTATGGAATCTTAAGGATAATAATTATAGATGCTAAGTCAGATTTTGACGGTTGAACATAGACGTACAATACGGCCGTCCAAGGAATGAACGTCACATGAAAGGTTTTATGGTTCATTTTTTGCACTTGATTAATCAGTGCCATGAATTTCGTTATTCCTACTTAAACATTCTCGTCATCAGTCGAAGGTTAAGCTTTGATCACAGATTAGCCGCCTCGGAAATGTTGCGACATATCAGGTGGATCCTGTTCAAAGACAAGATGGGCGTGTCGAAGAATGCTTACCTGAGCTTCGTGGCTATGTGTCACAGAGTGTGTTGCATCAGTATGGCTTCTAAATGCAGGGACCTTGAAGAGGATAAGCTGTCGACGACCTGCGTGTGACCATTTTCACAGTCTAACGATCATTGAAGGCAACTTGTCTTCCACCGAGAGCCCGTGCGCTTGTCAGAAAGTTCGCTCGTGACTCACCACTAAGTCAATCAACCAAGCAATCAATAAACCAATCTATAGATCAATCAGGAAACGGCATTATGGCACAAACGTATATAATGCCCACAGAAATCGGAAAGTTTGTCTTGGAACAGTGCGTGCTCTAACAAGAAGGTTCTACGGTTTCCACTGGGTCAACGTGTTACTTATTGCGTGTCTGTAAATGTGACACATGTCATACATGCTTGGACACCAAAGTTACAGCGCTTGAAACCATTGGTTTACATAGCAAATTTATTTCGTGTCTGCAAATGTCATACGTGTAATACATACTCGGACACCAGGATTATAGGTCTTGGAACCATTGGTTTATGTGGTAATTTATTACATGTATGTAAACATGCTTGGAACACGTGCAGCCAAATGGCCACAGAAACCATGGCATTTGGTGAGACACTTTTAAAACATCTCAAACAGAATTACCGTTTGCAACGTTGACAGTTTGCTCGTAAAACCGACGAAAAACCGCCCCAGCGTAGTTTTCTCGGAAAGCTCTCATGGATTAAAACCCTAGTCAGTGTTGTGCATGTCTAAACCAAAGGCTTTTTCAGAACCAACTCGTCCAACTCCAAGATTTCCAAGGAGGAAGGGAGTTTTTCGAGCAGGGATTGTCACAGAGACTGATTGATGAACTGTACAAGGGCGGAAGTACAACACTAGGAATAAGGTACGAAATCAGGCGGTTAGACGTACACCGATGGAATACGTGTAAAAATATGAAGTACTACCCCATAATAAACACAAATGTAAGCCAAAATGTACTGTTCTTAAGTATTTCGATCGATCTACTTTTTTCAAATTAACCAGAATATCGAATGTTAAGTTAGCTTTCTTACAAGACACAGGTTTAAATCCGAAACTAATGCGGCTTTATTTTTCGGGTTAACGTAATGATGAAGAAATCGTTCGCATGAAGACACGTAGGAAAGTGCGTGAGACTTTTTTACATGTACATACTTTAAACAGCGAGCTCCCTGCCGCTCCCTGTTTTCTTTCCATCTGGGCTGATCATTACCCTGCCCCACCTAAACACATAGGTCTCGTTAGTCGCCTGCAGCTCACTACCCTTTAAGCAGTTTCACCGACCTTGCGCAATGAATTCATCCCCATATGAAGTAGCCCTTTCATGTCTGTAGTTGCCATGGTGACAGAACGAGAGCAAAATCCTTTTCTTTTGTGCTCATTAATGAAAAAAACCCACTATGTCGTATCTGCATGATCCACGTCAAGATGGTTTTTTAAATTGTTTTTCCTAGCTGCACCTTGCACTGGGAATTTTGTCGTGGAATAGGAAGAAAGCTGATATGAACATTGAAAGATATGTAGGACTGAAGGATTCCTGGAACTTTAGGGTACTCGAAGTCTGGTTCTGACTTCGTCAATTTGCCGTTGTACTGATTTACAGCCAGCGCTTGATGACAGTAAACGTACAGGTAATAGGTCAGTTATTTTCAATGCTCCAATGCCGAGCTTCCTTATAGGTGAAAAGCCCACTACATATCCAACACTGCAAGGGTCCCGTTATGACAGAGACGGAAATAACACCTTGAACTATACCATACTACGTGCATATGGTGCTTTCGAAAGGAGATTCCAGTCAGGAAGCTTGATCAAAATGTAACCATTTTAACAGACTGATTGTATGTTCCGGGATACCTCGATGTGCTTATTATACTGGTACAAGCTTTGAGGAGCACAACGTGAAGAAATACTTAATGTATACGATTAGTCGGTTTAGTTGACAAACAAAAACCTTGAATATGCGTTCTTGAAAAACCCAGGGGCCAGGCATGCATTTGTTAAATAAACCCTAAAACAGCATCTTATGTACAGAAAGCATAGCTTAAGACACCTGTTGGATTATGTAACTCTCTCTTAATATCAGTTTCTTTCAGGATTTGTGTGCTGAGTGTTCTAAAACTACTCTGTTTTTTGAGATTGGATCTTGCTTTTATCCGCACCGGGAGTATCAGAATTCGAGACACTGCCATGCCAATGACAAAATGGTGCTATAATAGTGGCTGAATTTCCCTGTTATCCTTTAGGGATCTAGGCGTTACATACTCCGAAAAGTGCCATTCTTGAAAACGAGAGGTTGCTTTTAACCAAACCGAAAAAATAAAGAGAGACAAACAAACAAACAAAAAATAAATAACTAAAGTCCGGGCAAAAATGTCCATAGAGAGTTTCAGCTTTTAAAACACGGTTGATGGGGTTATTTTATAACATTTAAAGTCCACCAAAATGCTCAAGAGCCGAGCACTTACAGACAATTGTAACCTTAAAGTATTGACATTTTTCTTAAGAGACACCTTTTAGCTCTGGCCTTATTATTTTATTATCTTTATTATTTATATTTCCGGCAAAAACCGTTATGCTGCCAAAATGTACGACAAAGCCCATCCACCTGTATTTACGGGAAGTCACTGCAAAATCTAAATTTGTTCACAACATTTTTTATTCCTCTCGAATCGGAGTATGCTGAATAGATCCAGAAAAATCCGGCTCTTCAAATATCATGATTTTACAAGACGTCTCCATACAGCTGTAAAATGCATAATGCTGCTGACGCACTGAATCTTTTCGTAATGCCAAATCGCCTCATGTTGAAGATTTGCCTGTTTATTTTTTGGCATTAGACGTTTGCCGAAAAAATGGTTTGTCATGTGATGGTTATTATTATCATGTCGTTATTGTGGCGTTCCAGTAGGATTGTGGCATGTACGCCTCAACTTTGTACTCTGTCGGTCAGCTAGAGAGAGCACCATTGTTCTACACTTTAAATGCATGCTTTCACTAAATCTGACAGGAAAACACCACTGACAGGCATTCTGTGTTGCCGTGCTTTGCAGGAAATTATCGCTTTCTATTGATTCCCTTAGATGGTCTCCTTTTGGAACTGGCTTTGTGATGATTGCCCCGGAACACTCATTGTGGTTAACGGCTGGTGTACGAATGTCAGTCTCGACACCCAGGTTCTGATACCTTTTAACCAAAAAACCACAACGAAACTGTATTTGGCCATGTTTTGTCAGTGTTTTTTTTTAATTGCTTAATTGATTTGTTTCTACACTGTACTCATGTTTGGTCACAAACGATATCGTCGGTCATGTCGATGGGCACCAGGCAGTTAGATCAGCCGGCCTTTGACAGGAATCAGGCAAGACCAATGACGTAAACTGGCGCCACCAATAGAGCTGTGTTTCGGTCTGCGACCTCATTAGTTGCAGGCTTCGCTACAGCGAAGAAACCACGTTTCTGTACATGTAAGTGCCGGTCCGGTCTCCTTTTGACTACAAGAGTTTAATTACCACAACGTTGGGTATTAAATCGCCGAAGATGTTTTCCGGAAATACGGCGTTATAATGACAGCTGTAATCTATGTATAGGAAGAGGTTTGTGTAGCGTAATAGATGGCTTTCTTAAGTGTAACCTGCTATCAACCGATTGCCGGAAGGCAAACAGTTCGACTGTAATCATTTTAAGTGAATGAATCCAACATCCTGGCGTCGTCTTCTCAGTACGTCTCGCCATACCCCCTTGCTTAGATTTGAATCCTGCAGTCAACCAGTAATTATTTTCCCCTCTTCTATTTGTTTGACTCTTGATGACATAGAAGCCTCAGTACAGTGTATAAAAAAGCTTAAAAATTGGTGTTGAGATATCAAGTGGTCTTATGCACCGAAGGACTCCACATCTTGCGGTGATGTGTTTTGCAGCTCATAACTCCATGTATGCTTCTTTCACAAATTTGATCCGCTGTACGTGTGGAAAAGAAGAAGGGCATAATATGGAAATCTGTACATGTTTTATATTTTGTTCAGACACTAGATAAATTTCAACACAATGAATTTGTTCATGGAGATATAGTTTAATGGTATGTTCCCCTTGCCACTTAACAGGACAATCCAGTGGCGGTCTTATCTAAAGGAGGCATGGATTGCATTTTTTTTTGGAGAAACATAAGAAGCTTGTTGGATATAAGAAATTGACCCAGGTCTTGTTGGATTGAATGGTGAGCTTTGAGATTACGTATAATACTTTAGACAGCAGTTCACAGTTAGCGGTTATCTATGCAAGGGGACAAGTCATTATATTGATAAAATAGCAGACATCTCCATTAATACTACACACACAGGCTTCAAATTTAGTCTAGCAGACAAACTTCCTACTGGCTATCGCGTGACGTCCCAATTTCAACACCAGGGGCGCCTCTGAGAATAATTGTCTGAATAACTGTCTGCTCTGTATCTCCACTAATACTACACATACAGGCCTCAAACTTAGTCTAGTCAACAAACTTCGTATGGGCTATCACATGATGTACACAGTACCCAATTCCAACACAATATGGCCCCTCTGTGAATAATTGTCTGAATAATTGTACACTTTGTGTCTAAACACATAACCTCTAAATTTAGTCTATCCAGCAAAACTCTTACGGGCCATCACCTGATGTACAAAAGGTCCAAAATTCAACACCAGGGGGGCGCCTCTGCGAATAACTCTCTACTCTGTATCTCCATTAATACCACACTTACAGGCTTCATATTTAGTACGGTCATCAAACTTCAAACGGGCTATCACGTGATGTTCATAATTGTGAATTTCAACATCAGGGAGCGTCTCTACGAATAACTTTCTGAACAACCGTCTACTCTATATCTCCCGTAATACTAAACACACCGCTGTCACATTTGGTCCAGTAAACAAACTTCGCACGGGCTATTACCTGATTACATAGTCAGGAGATACAGAGTTGACAGTTATTCAGACAGTTATTCGCAGAGGCACTCCCTGACGTTGAAGTTGGAACCATGAACATCAGGTGATAGGCCGTACAAAGTTTGTTTACTAGATTAAATTTAAAGCCTGTACGTTCAGGATTAAGTGAGATACAGAGCAGGGGGTTATTCAGACAGTTATTCGCCGAGGCCCCTCTGGTGTTGACATTGTCATTTTGTACAATAGACTAAATTTGAAGCCTGCATGTTTTGTATTAAAGGAGATACAGAGTAAACAGTTATTCTGACCGTTATTCCTACCCCCCCCCCCACTCCGTGTTGGAATTGGAAACTATGTACACCAGGTGATAGCCCGTGCGAAGTTTGCTGACTAGGCTAACTTTGAAGCCTGTATGTTTAGTAGTAAGGGAGATACAGAGTAGACGGTTATTCTGGCGGTTATTCGCAGAGGCGTCTTATGGTGTTGAAATTTGGTACTATGTACATCAGGCTTCAAATTTAGCCCATGTGAAGTTTGTTTAGTGAGGTAAATTGAAACCCTGTTAGTGTAGTATTAATGGAGACATCACGTGTTATATCTTTATCTAAATATTGACTGGATCCTTTTAATAGCTGACCGCTAACTGCGAAGTATTATTCGTTTTGAGCTAAAGGTTTTCAGTCTTTGGGATTCTGCCATTGGACTATAAAGCATCCCGAGGCCTGGTCCTTTTGCATTGCTTTCATGTTTTTGATTATACATGTGTTAAATGTAATTACAACCAAGTACTTTTAGTAATTCTAGACCTGTGACGTCTTATAAGTTGCATAAACCACCATTGTGATTTTTTTACCTATTTCTGCCTCAGCCATCGTGCTAGGGGGTATGTAAGGTGTTACTTACATGAACAGTTACAATAAATTATAACCAATGTAAATTGACAGGAGACCGGAATTCACCGGTAAGGTGTGGCCCTTTTCCAACAACCACACTGTCGTCGTTGCTCTGATTTTACTCTCTGTGCTGTAGTCGTTAATTTTCGTTTACATGTAACCGGGATTTGAACGTGTTAACCTACTGGCACCGATCAGCTCAATGGCTTGCGGTATTATAATTCCCATGATTCATTATTGCGAATACGGAAGGCTGTTCAAACCAGTTTTGTACATGTACCAACAGGGGAGTTTTCCCACCGAAAGCAATTTGGGCCTAGGCTGTGTACGGTTTTGTTCATGTGTGCTTTATCAGTGGCGATTTCAGACCAGAGTGGTAACGCATTGCTAGGAAACAATGGTGAGTTCAGCGGTGGTAATATCGCCAATTTACCGTTTGGCTGACAGAATATCGCGAACACAGGAAGCTTTGCAAAGTCATTTAAGCCAACCGGGAACGATCAGGCTAGGGCGTGTTAGACTGGTTCCCTATCGTGAATATGGAAGGCCTTATAGATGTGTTCAAAACAACTCGTCAAAATCAGCCACGTATACATGTACATGTATTATTGGCTAATGAATGACAGTGCACAGGTAGCGTGAATGACCTTCAGGACGTAATTGAATCAGTTCGAAACAATCAGAGTTATGCATGCAGGTTATGGCCCGATGGACTGACGTAGTATTGCGAATATGGAAGGCTTAGCTGACGTGTTTAAACCAACTCACCAAGGTCAGCCACGTGTATTTCATGCACGCGTATCTGCCGTTAAATGATGGTGTATATGGAGTATGGATTGCCTTGTAGGCGTGTTTGAATCGGTTCGCAACAATCAGTGTTATACATGCACTTTACGATTTGTTGAACTGACGCAGTATCACGAATCTGTAACGCTTTTAAGAAGTGCCCAAATGAGATCACCAAGATCATCCAAGCATGTTATGGTGGAATGAAGAGAGTGCATAACGTTGTAGACGTACGTTTACTTGAATCAGTTCTCACCGATCTATACATGCAGGTTATCGCCTATCGGAGAGACACAGTATCACGAATATGGAAACTTTGTGGAAGCGTTCAAACGAGCGTCAGCCCTGTGGACTAACGAGCAATATTGTATCGCGGATATTGAAGGCCTTGCAAACGTGCAACCAATTCACAGCGATCAGCGCCGTAGGCCGTATAGTGTCTGATACAATTGAAGAGACAGGATCTGCTGACGTCTGACGTGTCGTCCAGCTGTTTTGTCATCCTTGACGTGTTCCCGGGAAGTGTACGTCTGCCATCGGACATGGCAACCTCGACGTGGATAGCGTTTGTCAGACAACGGCTCTTTGTTCAAGCACCACAGGATATCGATTTCTATGGATAGAATAGTGTGGAGCAGTGTTCCAATAAGACAGCCTAATTGACGGGCACTTTCAGCCTTTGACAAGATCCTGACATGGTGGTAAACCGAAGAGTCACGTGATGAAGATGCGAGGTTTTTAATATCCTCCCTGTTCTTCATTCAGGTAATCGGCAAAATTCAAAATCGAACCCTTCGGATTGTTCCTGGCTCTTTTTTATCCTTTCCCTAAACGACCCCCATCCCACAAGAAAATAAAGAGATCATATCTGTTCTACAACAGCAGGTTAGGTCATAACTTTTATGGATATGTTACTGTAAAAATGAAAAGAATTTGCAACCAACCAAATCATGCGAAACGCTTAGCTTTTTGACATCTTGCCCTTCGGCCTGGGAAAATAACGAGGACATTAGGGTGTCGCAGTTCTCACGATTTTCTAGCGTGTTTGTCAAATTTTCTTGTTATACACAAATTTGTGGCTTGCTTTTTTAAATTACCAGTAAGACAAGGTTCTCTGTTTCACATAAGTGCATGACGAGATTTCACTGCACATTGTAAAATGCAACCCTAATCAGAAAACGACCATGACGATAGGAGAATGTGTAAGACAGCTGACTTTGGCTAAGTGTCCAAACTGTTAGGGCTTCGTATGGGCGTGTTGAATACATAACTCTGGAGAAGATCGATGTCCCTGTGCTGTAGTTGTGTCACAAATGATCTGTAATAGAAATTTGTAAAGAGCAAGTTACTTGATCACAGAAAATTGATCTGTATTTAGAAAGCCTGCTTTCACTGTAGTTTCAGAAGCTTGCTAAAAGAAAATGCTAACAGCGAAAAAGGATCAAGCCGTTGAAAAAAATCCTTAAGTAACAGCAATGTTCTCTCCATGGTTACACAAGATCATCTATGATTTATTGGTCTATTACGAAGCCAAACAGCCTTGGTTTTATGAATAATTCAGTGGATTTTAAGTATAAGAAAAAGAAAAAGAAAAGATTATGACTCCGTCTCCTAGCACGACGTCAGTTGTCCCGGTTTCGGCCATCTAAGGACATGGTGTTTGTCCAATTGTTTGTGTGTTGCATATATTCTAGTCGACGGCGTGCTTTATGTGAATTAAATTAATAATTGTTTAATCATTATTTTGATTTGTTTTTAACGCCGTACTCATAAATATTATACCAATAGTATGTGCGGCGTGTTTTAAGGTTGGAAAATTTCAGTGTGACTGGAGTTTACGGTGTGCTTGATCAACCTTCAGATTTTGGCTGCAGCGAGAAATAACTGGGATTGCAAATATTGGTAGAAAGTGCGTATTTTTACTATAATAACTCCTGTACTTCTACGAGGGTTTTACCCCTACAGTGGTTTCAGTAGTAAAACACCGCAACGAGCAGAAACACCTGATTTTGTGCTGGGTTCACGTATTATGATGATGGTCTTGCAGTGTTTTACCGTAAAAACACCTGGCAGCTTGTTGCCAGGCCTTTTAACAGGAATTTTACGAAAATGTTAGAACAATGTAGAAGTCCGTGGCCTCATTAATCAGCGAGAGATAGACTAAATATATGTAGTTCAGCGGATTTGTAGGATATATTGGAGAATTGTGCCTTTGGAGATAGAAGCAAGAAATTTGGAACACTACTAGAGACTTTTGGAAAACACTTTTGGACACATGGCCATCTGAGAGTTTTCCTGTAACAGTCATTTTCCAAGATCGCTGCCACCAGTACTTGTGGACATTTTGTATTTGGTTTTCGTGCCACTGTATTAAGTAAAATTCATCTGGCTTTGGCATAGTACATGCGAATGACGTAGTCAAGGGAAACTAAGACATCAAGGCTACAATGTTCATATGAGTTTTGACATCATCTTGAAAAAATGTCCGCCAGTTTGAAACATGTCCATCATATTCAACCATTTTACCATTGCGGCCATCAGTATGCATAATTGTGCTTGTAGTTCATCTTTAACTGCCCCCCCCCCCCCACCCCATAACTGCCGGTGAAATTTCCTTAATTTGTGTAAGTTACTGAATATAGTAAAAACTACATTGTTGTTCTTTTTGTTGCACTTACGATTTTGGAATACAAGAATTCAAAGCTAATGTTCTCATCACTAACATAGAAAACATATCCAGACTCATACAGATCATTGGTTCCATGAAAGCAGCAGCGATTTTCTTGCACTTGGCGGAAAAACGATACAGATGCCAACAATGTGCGTCGGAATCCACACAGGTTTAAGTCGTAACTTCGGCCAAGCGTCTTGACAATTTGGAGCCAAGTGCAGCTTTGCTGGTTCAGGTCTTCACTGTTTTGTGTTTTTTGGGGGGAAAAGGCAAGAGAGCTACATGACGATGACAACACAACTTTCTGTGTCTTTTCGAGATGTTCTAGCCCACATGCCATAGAGCAAGGGATAGGGACAACAAAGCAGTTTGTGAGTTTGCCGAACAACTGTACCAACGCGGTGCCCTTATATATCAAACAAAGGGGACTGATCACAAGGTTTGAGGCCAAATGAAGCACTTGCTATTGGCTTTCCGCCCGACGAACAAAATTACTAAGGACTTTTGTGATGGGAATGACAACAAAAATGCTACGTATTTTATCATTTATGCTAGGGCAGTCAGTGTTATATGACGAGAAGAAACCGGGCAAAACCAAGACCCTCCGCAGAATGCTGGCAGACATTCCTATGCTTCACTTGGAAAGGAAGCCAAGTTCCATGCTTCTATCAACAAAGGAACAAGTTACTTGCATATCTGTAGCACTAGTAGCGAAAACGACGCGTTAAAACACTGAGCCAGCTACCGCTATTAAACAAACGAATATTCATTTACAAATAATCTCATTTCGAGGTATGTCGCCCTCGTTGAATATCTCCCGTTTTCAACCTCTGAACAACATATGGTTCTGTTCTACCTGAAATTTGGCGCAACATAATTTCATTTATGTATTCTGCCATTGTCGTATTTTGCTGGTGCCTGAGCACATCCACTAGTAGTTCATTAGGTGTTTTATTTGGAGTCACAAAAGCAAAATTCTGTTTGTTTCATATCAATTCCGACACATGCTTCCTGTCGTGTTCATTCTGCAGAAAAAATGTCATTCAGTTTTTCGTAATAAATATTATACTGCTTGAGTTGCCATGGGAACGCCTAAGGCCAGCACATTCATGTCCTCTTTTGAGCCAAGAGCAGTCACTAATGCTTCACATTATTCATAGAACTGTAAGAGTTGTATTTCTTCTTCCACACGCAAAATTCCTTATTCGGATGATATGAATTTGACGGCTTTGATGCTCGCACGGTCAGTGTTGTGCGCATGCATAGTTTGCTAACCGGATACCTGCCACGATTGACACATCATCGGTGGACAGAGACGAATGTAGTTGCCGCAAATTTTAGCACTAATTTAGGGAACTGTTTTGTTTTAGCCTTTTTAATCTGGCATGTTTTTTTGCGCTTTGGTGGATACCTCTTTGTTCTGATACAAACGTTTTGAAGAGGTGAACATTCTGCGCCAGTGTTGTCAAGGTAACACACCCACCCAGCCCTCCAGTGTACAAGGAGCTCTAGCTAAGAAAATTTCCTCTATCTAGGCCTCTCATGAGTTTTACCATTATTTTTTCAACCGTCGGTCAACGATAGACATAGATATTTCGGAGTTGCAAATATAGGGACATCCCACTGGCATTAAACACTACATGAAAGCAAATAAGAAATTAATTGTGGGCTTCTGCAATGAAAACGGCACTAAATCGTTTGAGAAGGTGCTGATGAGGATGAGACATTTTCGGGGAGCATATCAAGGGAGGGAGGGGTGCTATGCTTGCGTAGTTTGATTGATTGATTGATTGATTGATTTATTTATTTATTTATTTATCTATTTATTTGGTAATTCGAGGAGACGACTTGAGCCAAGTGTATAAAACACAACAGTGAAAAATATGCCCTCTGTTCTGTTGAAGCATTGTTGCAGCGCAACTCTAAAGGAGAGAGATGTACTCTTATCTGTTTGAGGTATTTTCCCTTTAGTTCACATACGAAATCTACTAACAAGGCTTCACTATTTTACGTCCAGCTTTGCCCAGGCGACGTTTCTCCATGCTACGCAATCACATTTCCCACAGCGGTCGTACCCCTGATTAAAAAACACAGTCTGACATATTTCAGCGATGCAGGCAATAGATCACGTCTTTCACACACACCTCTCTAACAGTGTGGATTTCACCATGAACGTGTGACGATTTGACAACAATAAAACTGTCTAATCTGTCGTGGCTTTACTGTCTATGCTGGAGGCTTTTATATTCATATCCAGCTTCTGTACGCATGTTCCACAACGCCACCCACTTGTTCCTCAAGGCCACGCATTTGTTCTACAAAGCCACGCACTTGGTGATGCGTGGTGACCTGGCTTTGTGCTGTCCCCGAATCCCAACGACCTTTTTTCTTTTCATGGACCTATTCGCAAATACTGCCTAAAAATCATCAACCAAAGAAATTAAGACAATAATAACAAGAGTCGACGGGTTGGCGCCGTTATAATATGCCAACAGGGCAGACAGACATGCATGTAAATCTATCCATATCTAAATATTCGACCCTTTCCACATGTTCTTGCTGAAAGCAACTGCGTTTGTTTTTCAGTCCACGCATCTGTACCTATTTGCAAAAGTCAACTATTCCTCTGTGTCCCATAAAAAAATACAATAGAAGTTAATAAACCGGTTATCTACAAGCAGCCTACAGCTTGTGTAAGTGACCAACAGGCCCAGATCAAAACGAAACCCCAGGTGACTTCGTAATAAAATCAAGTTCCATGTCTTTTTTTTTTTTTTTTCTTTTTGGTTTTCCTGTATTTGCTAGTTGAATACGAAGAACACGATATTGATCGCAGTCAGGGGAAGTTCACAACCCATTGCCTCTGTTGGTTTTACTAATTGGATTTCCTTTGAAAGCCTTTGCAAAGGCATACTCACCTGACTTCGACTGCAGCACACGAATCGCCGGGAAGTGATTCCACTTGATAAAACATAGTCCGCCCGTAAACACGACGAAACACGACTCTAGCTATCGATTAGACACCCCTTTTTTCTGGAAAACACTTAAAAGAACTGGTGCAGAAGACGACTGATATTTCCATGACAAAGCATGAAAATCGCTGAAGTTATCACAGGTAATGCCGTGACATTTTCATGTAGGAAATATTTGACGTTTCACACTTGTTAAGTCTATTTTCGGCCTTCAGTATGAGATTCTTCAATGTATGGGTCAGTTAAAGGCTAGTTTCCATTACCTCTTCAACCTCTTCAAGTTTCGTTTAAAGTTCATGTGTTTCAAATTGTCGTTAAACATTATACCGAGTGATAGCTGACATTTACCATGTTTTAATATCTTCGAAAGTACACCCCCTTGGTTTATTCATATTTTATCTTCTGCTTCACTCCTTTTTCATTTCAGAAAAAAAAAGTTATAAAAGATTCGTGTATAATCTTTTACCGACACATGTCACCAGGTTGCTCTCAAAAATATATCCATTCTCTGGCGGTAACGATTTTTATCGACTGAAAAATGTGACAGATAATATCTAAGCGTTGTAGCTAATTGTTGACTTCCATTTGGCAATTTTTTCTCTCATAATGACCGTTGCCCAGAAATAGTTATGTTTAATGCCGTTGCGCCACATGCACATCTTTGGGCTTGGTGGTATATATTCCGTCAAAGAAAGAGGTTACACGCAACTACCAGTAAACAGAATATTTCTGGATCAGCGTCAGTTAACACAACCGAGTCAAAAGAACGCCAAACTGCTATCAAGGAATGTCTCTATATATACATTAAGTAGCTGTTTGCTACTGAACGAAAGAAAAGAAAAGAAATCAAAGGAATATTAAAAATGTTATAATCAGAATAAGGGGGAGATTGGATGCAATGTTGCTTCCAAACATTCTCACAAAAAAAATGATAGCGACAATGAGGCCCCAGACTTCTAAACACCGTTAACCAAAATATGAAATCGGGTACATTTGGAGACATTTTAAAAGGTAAGGCTGCTCGCTAAGTTTACATGAAAGTGGCCAGACCTGAAGAATCGCTATCAAAGTCTGCTAAACTATACTTATTTATTTAAAACAGAAATATAAATAGCTAGAGTAGAATAATTAAATAGCAGGACATGTAATTATTCACCTTTCGTTGTAGGAAATCACGCGAAGTGATGCGTAAACACCGTTTCCTGCCAAAAGGACAATGCCCCCATTCTGAGTTTTATAAAAACGCCATTGGTCTCTCTTTTTTCGCCTTCTTTAAACAAGACGTCAATAGCTCTCAGCAAGCAACACTGGATCTAGTAAATAAGTTAACTGGTGTGTCACGCGAGTTATATTTTAATCTCAGTTGTGCCCGTCTGCATTCATCGGCTCAGCACTTCACAATAAAGGATTGGTGAGGCGTGATATTTGCTATGAACTCGTGTAAGCTTTTTCATTACTCTTTCGAGTAACCGGCGAACGAAAGCGTCTATTGTATAGCCATTTTCTAGTCCACATCACAGACTTGCCAAGGCGTCATTCATAATTTACAACGGCGCACAACGGTGAACCGTAGCGATCGATGCATAATAAACAACATATCAATATCTGTAGTCTTAAGGGCCAGGGACCGTATTCATTTCTGGATAAGGCATTGGCAATGGTATTATTCGTCCTTGACGCTCTGATTGTACGTTATAGATGTAACTGTCAAGACTCGCCACGCCCTAACTCGTCTTTCCGCGGCAACTTGAGGATCCCGGGCCGCCAAAAATTCTTAAGCAGGCGATTTCTCGAGCTATGCCGGTGTCAATATGCCCTATCATCTATCAACAGATAGCCGTTATTCGAGATTCAGCCGATTGTGCTTCAAATATGCGATTCCCCACCGTATTCTACTGTTTCGCTTGATATATGCGGGGAAGTCATCAGCTTGGTTCACCAACAACACGTCCCTTGCGAATGGTGAAATGAGTTATTGAAAAACTGAGTATAAAAAGTCATAGAATGATCACAAGATCTTGAGGTGATGAGAAGGTAAAAAGCTATAAAAGACAAGGGAAACAAAGTGCGTTATGTATTTACGTTACAGAATTAGAAGCTGTGCATCCACATATTGTGAGTTTAATTATGACAAATGGATTAAATGCAACGCGCCTGGCGGTACATATCTAAAAACATTGCACCAAAGTGTACAAATCATTACATTTAAAGTTTTACCTACTCTGACAACATAAGAAATGGCAAAATTTATCCCTGCTGTAAAATGACGAAGTATTTAATGTTCATCTGTGTTAAAACATAAGGGCCATTCACTAATTGTTTGAATGTAGTGTATTACTACGCGCCGACAGAGGCATAAATCGATGAAAGTACAACTGAATACGTGCTTACAGAGGCAACAGCACTTTTAACGAAATGACGCTAACAATGATGGTATATCTCTAAACATTATTTAGGCAGGCATGTGTGTGGTAAGACAGAAAACCACTAGAATAACTTCAAATTACAGACAGATAGACGACATAATACCAGAAAATGCATGTACTCATCACTGTTAAAATAGAAATGAGTAACTTAACCTGCGACATGGAAGACAGGAACTTGTCTCTCAAGACTCCCTTTCCAGTTTGGCTTAAAGTTTCTAGTATCTTACGATGTAATGCTCAATAGGTTTCACAAGAAAGTTGTTCCACTTTATTACCCAATGATATCTATCTATCTATCTATCTCTCTCTCTCTCTCTCTCTCTCTCTCTCTCTCTCTCTCTCTCTATATATATATATATATATAATCATTGGGTAATAAAGTGGAACAACTGTAGAAACCTGCAATACACTGAAGTTCAGTTCTCACAAGCCTTCACAGACAATAACATAGGTTTCTGTTGTACAACTGCGTCCTGTTGAATTCTGCCCTCTCCCGAGGGCATACACCCGTTTACCCTGGCCTAGAGTCCCATAGATAAATCCTGAGACAAGTTTTGTTGCGATCAGTCGTCACTGACAGTGTTTCTTGTCAAATGTCATTGACAGTATATCTCACCAAATATCAATGGCTGTTAATCTTGCCAAATGTCAGTGATAGTATATCTTGCCTAATATCAGTTGCAGTACATCTTGCCTGATGTCAATGCTTTAATTCTTATGACACTCAAATTTCATTATCCATACTACATCCCCCGGCAACGAGCGAGTGAAAAATTAATCACGTCAGCGTTAAACAAAGTCAAGAAGTAAACCCCCCAAAAAATCATCTTATAATTGAGGCTTGGCTAATTTCTTGTGTTTTATCTTTTCTGAATGTTGCTTCAGTGAAGAAATTTGTGGTGAAGGGGTGTGTCTCTTTGCTTAATTCGTCAGTATCTTTATTGATCCAACCCATGCTATTTGGTTGGCAGTTCCTTTTTAAACCCGCAATTTGTTACTTCGAAGGAAAAGCTCGTCCACACATCCTGGCAGAAAGAAAATGTAGGAGTTTGGTTTTAATATGTTCAGAAAGATTTGTTTATAAATAACGGAATACAAAGTGTCTAAATTCCGTCTGAAAGCAATGGAGCGGAATGAACTGTATTCCTGGATGATTTCTTTCTCACGATGTTTTGACAAGGCTATGAAGATATAAGTTATGTTTGACATCCTCGAATTTACTTCATTACAAACGCCTAGTGTTTATAGTACTCCTCGTGCGCCTGTGATATTTTATCCTTGCTTCAAGAAAAACAAGTGTAAGAGAGATCAAGGGAAAAAGAAATGGATTTATTGAAATTATATTTTTGTCGCAGCTTTATTCGAGCTCTTTTTTACAATGAACAGAGCCGAATTGCACGATTCTATCAATCTATTCCCATCGCTGATTGTGGACAAGTTTGTTGCAGCTTCAAATAAAGTCGCCTTTGTACAAGAACTCATAGGCGACTTGGGTACATTTCCACGCCTGAACACAAAGCTTCCGTTTCCATAGAAAATAACTGGAAAGGATGAAAAATATAGCCTTCACATTTAAAGGTTATGCGAAGGCGATTGGTAGGCGCTAGGAATTAGCGGGAGGGAGACAGGCCTATTCTTCTGCGACAAACACTTCTGCCGTTCTGTCAACTTTATTTATGTCAGTTCACATGATATGGTTAAGCCAACATCTCTGGTGCATTGCCGTCATAGCAGCGAGTTATCCTGTTGTTGATGGTTTAGTTTTCTGAAAAGCCGGTTTTCCAAAGACAGCCCATTGGCGTTTTCGCCTACACAGCCTTTCTTAATTGTCAGTAAATGATCCATGATGTTCTTTACCGTGTGCAAATATATATTTAAGCATCAACCTTCCGGGGGACTCCGTGGCTTAGTTGGACAACGCGCTAGTGCAACATAATGATCCAGAAGCCTCCCAACATGCGGCCTTTGTGAGTTGAAGTCCAGTAAATCCTGCCTTCCTCTCTGGTCGTACGTGGGAAGGCTTGCCAGCAACCTGCTTATAGTCGTGGGTTTCTCCTGGACTCTGCCCTGTTTCCTGCCACAACAATGCTGGCCGCCGTGCGATATGCTTAAGCACAGCGTAAATCACCAATCAAATAAATAAATAAATATATAAACCATCGACCATTTCCTATTAATTGAATTTATATCTTAACATCTTTTATAATGATATTGAAGTGATATTGCCATCGGGTTACGGATGGAGATTTTTGTTAGCTCCTCATTATTTTTTTACTATAGAGGTGACAAGAGCTTTATCTGAAATAATAAACTGAAACGGAATGTATGTGTTCAAACCCACCCACAACCAGGAACAAGGTAATCATTCGCTGCAGCCTCACATGGGAATGTCTGTCAGCAACTTCCATATGGTAGTTGGTTTTATTCCGTTGCTTGTTCTGTTATTGCCCACCACAATACTGGCCGCCGTGGTATAAGTGATATATTCTTGAATACAGTGTAAAACATCATTCAGGTCTATAGGTTGAATTAGGTTGAGTGTCAGTTCAATGTTTTCAGCCGTCACTCCAATGATGGAGAAAACAGGAACAGGTCAGAGATCAATCTAGTCGTCCAAAACACAACGGAAATATCGTGATAAGGCTTGCGTTTTTTAGGTGAATGACATAAGGTATTAAGCAACCAAGTTTCTGTTTATGACAGTATGAAATGATTTCAAAACACGGTGTCTTTGAGCGACAAGATTACCACTGAGGAAACATGGATACTGGAACCCTCGCAGGCACCCACTCAACGAGGCCTGGCAATGTGCAAAAAGTTCGCCAGCACGCCATGGAGCTTCTATCGATAGTATGTCCAATGCCGTAATTCGTCAGAAAAAAATATGCCAAGATTACGAAGTAAAATGATTAAAACGCCATATAAGCTGTTAGGATGTCATAGGATCCGTGCCGTCAGAATTTTCATTAGAACAGCTACAAATAAACCTTTTTACAGTACACAAAGAAAAAACGTAACACAACTAAAGTTTTAAAATGATCTCCGCCCTTTTCGAAGACTTTTTCCATCAAAAAAATGTACGCTTAAAATTTGCTTCCAGAGAAGTAGTTCAAAAAAGGTCCAAATTTGTGCCGTTATCTTCGTAAGCTGTTCCCGGACCGACGTCGGGGAAGACGTCCATATATGACTATTAAAAATAATTCCCCATATCCTCTCGCCTAGGAAAAACATCATGAACAGTACACGTATATAAACTAGGTCAAGTCCCTAGACGTTTGTTCTCTGCAGGAGGTGAATATGACTAAGGCTATGTTAGGAATAATGACATGGTTTCCAGCAAAGACAGCACCACATGCTGCATTTGGGGATGTCGTTTTCCCGAAAAGTATTAAAGCAACCCTAAGGTATTGGTATTGGGCAGCGTGGTGTACAGTAATATATTATTCCGGGTGGATGAGGTGCAGCGTGGAAGAGCTCGAACAATGCATTCCCGTGCCTCCTCGGTGGACCCTGGATCTATGGCCCAGAGTAGAATGGATTCTGAGTTATGTGAAGAACCAACCTAGTTTCGTGCTTAGTTGACCTACCATGTCAGGTTATAGAATCAAGTAACTATGGCTTAATGCTTTAAAGATGACTTTGATCTCACAAGGATAAATCATTATTCAATCTTACAGACAAAACAGCGGAATCGCCGATTTCCATATCTCATGGTTTAAACCTTTAGACCACAAAGCGAAAACACCAGATTAGATGTTTTAATCCTTCCTTCAATACCCTGAAAAGAGACCGAATTCTAATTTAGATTGTTTAAACCTTCCGACAACACAGTAGAACACCAGGTCCCTGTTTGTATTATTCACGCAGTACTTCTTTCCACCGAATTCGAATTATGCATATCTCAATGTCTCTGAAGTGACTTGCCCTCAGTGGGTATGTGCGAAGATTCGAGCACGGTTGTTTTCAGAATTGCAAACTTCAGGCTTAATTAATTCACTTGATCTATTACACCGTAACATACACTTTACATCAAACCCTTCTCCATCTTCTCCTCTCTGTAAGATTACAGCATATCAGCCCTATCGCTGCTTTCGCTAAAACACGCTATACATGTAGGAATATCACGCTGTTGCTAACAAATTCCAATATACATGAGCAATGCTTCGGGCATTATGCTATCGTAACTGGAACATGCATATTTGTGCAATGTCTACATTAAGTGCTCTCAACGCGTTTATCAACCACTGGAATTTCCCTAGTGCGCCTGGTATTCAACAGGTTTCCATTCGGGATTGGAGCCAGACACTGAACTCATACATCGAGCTCAGTGTGTCTCTAGGCTGACATATATATATATATCGAGGGACTCACTTCGCTCACTGTTTGTACTGGTCGAAGGCCTTTGATTCATTCTCGCTAATCTCGTCTGAGAACGGATCAGCGCGGAATGCGACGATCGGGAGTAGGCTGTTCCCTACTGTGTCAACTGATGCATGTGCACTTTAGAGAGTAATGTTTGCTGGATGCATAGATGGATGGTCAGGTGGTCCGATGCTTGGGTAGATGGATGCTCTTATATGTGGACAATTGTTACTTATGGGTCGTAATTTGACGTCAAACTTCGGAAAATGTGAGGCCGGTCACACAGAGCAATGTGACACTAGGCCATAGTCATTCATTCATTCAAAATAAATTCCATGTTGTCAAAGGGCAGTAAGTGGTACCCACTGAGCTTTATTGAAAATAACCTATATGGCCCTGCAAGAAATGTTAAAGATTTATCCTTACCAAGGCTTCTTGGTCTTTAGAAACAAGAGAATCCAGATTACGTCTGGTTCCTCTTAAGGAGAAAAACGGTCACTTTATACAAGCGTAGAATATACAAAATCGGTACCATTCTTCTTATTTAGGGGTAACATCGTACCTTAGCTTTGGTAGCGTACAGATGTAGCAACCCTTGAAGCGGCCTTCTAATATGTGTCGTCAGTTAGGTCAGTTTACTTCTTCCCAATCAATACAATCATCAACAACAAAGCCTCGCCATTATTAACGGTGTACATGGTCATTACCTTTCAATGCGTGCGTTGACAAGACTGCTCTTTAAGGAAATAGGCCTATTCCCATTTACATTTATCAAGCTCGGTATCTCGCAATATGAAGTCGTCATAAGTGCCGAGAACACTGACATGACTGGGAATTAATGCGTGCATTAACGTGTGTGCCAACAGTTTATGTTGTTATGACAACATGGAAAGAACCACTCTCGTGTTTACACGAAAAATAAATGATAGTGGGGTGCCACCATCATTGTCTGAGGCAAAATGTTTGATGATTCCTTTAAGAACGTGTAGAAAAAAAGCATCCTTTTGAATCGGTGGTTACCGATAGAGAGAATTACTATAGAGAATACAGATGAAAAGACAACCGAAAACAAAAACAATTTCACATGTTATGAGGACAATATTTCCGTGTATTGGTTTAGTCACTGTTGTGCCGTTACAAACCCTGCAGCCTAGCCAATCCTCCACTGTTGTAATTGAAGGTTCCGGGTATACCGGCTCAATTGATCGCGTGGCCGTTTCGTTCAGCACTTCCAAGACCGAACCAATTATTTGTATTTACTTTGAGCAATCGCTCAGATCAAAGAGATCTACGCTGAGTTTCCATCACGCGGTGATCACGGGATTTATAAACGGATGTATGTCAGGATAATGCGCAGTGTTAGCTTTGTGAGTGGAAAACATTACAAACATTGGACGGTAGCTTGCGGCGTAAACAGTTCCGCACATAGACGTTCAGTTGTGATAACATTGCGCAACAAGGCAGATTGAATCGATAAAGTTTCAAAGATTATAATATTATCTAGAGATGATGAAGCAACTCTTACCATGTCCATTCACCATATAGAACTTACATAGCTGCTAAGAAGTGTTTCGGTCAATCGCGATACGAAAAATCAGAACTTGATAAATGCCCGTGAAACTTGCCCCTTGACCTTATCACGATTATCAACTTCCACTTGGTGCGCCTATAAATTTAGTTCTCTGATTTTAAGGAAGAGGAATTATTAACGTGTGTTTGTGGAAAAAAGGCATCCTAAAACTGACATCTCAGATCTCATGCAAAGTGTGCCGGACGTTTTAAATGTATCACTTATTCATGGCCCTGCCTTGCGCATAGCAAACGGGCGTTTTCCCTCTCGATAAAATGGAATTTGATGATTGCTAATGGTCACGTGAAAGGGAGCGAAGCGTCAAAAGGTAAAAAAGAAGTAGAAAAAACGCTGTTCGGTAACATGAACCAGATATAATTGACATTGATAAAATCGTTGCGGGAAGTGGAGGCTGCCATGGTCATCTTTCCTCAATACAACTGCAACGGCCCATGCTGTCGGCTTTGAAAGAGCGCAAGTGACAGATCCACCGGTCGCACTTGTAGGGATGTGGTGACGATAAGGTGGCGATCGCAGAGCCGTTTGTTTCTATGTCTCTCTTCCACGTGGGAACGTTAGCCAGTAGCTTGCAAAATGTCAGTGGTTTAATCCTGAAAATGCATTTTCTTCTTCCCATAAAACTAAGAGCCATCTCATCATCAAAAAATTCGGAAGAATAGCTTTAAAGAACTGTAAATAGATCAGTAATCCTGATCGGCTAAACTCATACCCTGTAGATTGGTCCGACATAACAGAGTTAACGATGTTTTTCCTCAGATACTCGCTAAGATTGACGCAATGGTAATGCTTTCATGGATCTTTCAACGTGCTTAAAGTCATTGGAAAAAAAAATGAAATCTATCTCTTTGATAATTGAGCTGAAACAGAACACGAAAAAAAGCATTCCTTTTGGAGAAGTAGTTTTGTCAGTCTTCCTGGGAGGAAAAACCGTCAGGCTTGTTTTATGGTGTCGCTACTGAGGCGAGTAAGAAATATCCTCGGTGGAGGTGCAATGTAATCAGCGTTGTTCGCCTTGAAAGATATTTAATACCCAGGTTCGACGTCTGCACTCGTCAAATTTTACTCGTTCTGAGCATTTGCGAAAGCTTGTTACCGCCGTATATGACTGCTTTTGATAGGCGGAACATCGGGTGTATAACTCCATCCAAAGAGAAAATTAGACCCAACACCTCATCAAGATTCGAGTGACAGGCGAGTATCTTCATTCCAAGCTGTTCCCTTCTTTCTTTGTTCTTCTGCTCGATTCTGACCATCTTAACACAGCTCCCCACCACACCCGCTGTTTTCCCCCTGGGGTAACACTCCAGACCTATTGGATTAACCATATTTCGTCGTCAACAATGTTCTCTTGCCCCAGGCTTCCTCAAGTCAATTCAACACTGTCGCCTCGGAGAACATGCATGGCTAGCGGGCTGGCAAAACGGTTAAGTGCTTTTCAGACATGCTGGCTTGAGCTTTTCCAGCCATAAAGCCCGTCATCTTCACCTCGCACCATAGCATCACTCTTGTATCCATGTTATGGGCCCAATACAGGATTTCCATGGAATTCATCGTTTGTTTACCAACATTCATTTTTGTTTGCACATACTTTTCCCTGATTCTGCTTTGTCCTTCAAGAGAACTGCCAGATCCTGAAGGACGACTCTCGGTTAAATGTGTTCTCATTTACTGAAGTTAAACTCCCAAAGATACATAGTAATGGCTTCTCGACTTTGCCATCGATATGTTCAAGGTATTGGGAGAGAACACAGAGAGTCCTCCCCGTGCGTTTTTGTCTATCTACTGGTACATACATATACGCCACGCATCAGAGCAGTGCCATCTGTTGTAGTTAGGACGGTTTGAAGTGAGATTAGCGACCACATACTTCATAATTCATGTTTCACCGAAGACGACCACACTTCCTTTCAAGGGAAGACAAGGCAGAAATAATTGTTTACGTGTATCTATAAACCAACAGACATTCTATATTGGGCGCCTAGTTATATTATACCTAAGCACTCACATATGCAGTTATACAGTCTTCTGTTAGATTTGCTTTCACGTCGCTGTAGCTTTTGCTGACCCATCAACTTCCGTCATATATTCTACATTTTTCAATGTTGTCGTTTTAACGTTAACATTAAGCTTCGATTTAATGAGTTATTGATATGTGTGTCAATACCCTTTTTATGTTCTACTCATGGCACAAACGTTATCAATAATACATATAGCACGACCCTCTCGAATTTTAAATTTCACATTTTCAAACAACACTTTCCAGAAAGTATTCTCAGCACAACTCTTTTAACGTGGACTCATACAAGATTTTGAAAACACTGATTTTTGAACCTCATCTGTACTCATCGAAAATTGAACAATGAGGAAATGTATGTGATGGTTCCCTGTACCCAATTTAACAAATATACTGTATGTGTAGAGACACAGAACACGTTTAATGTGTTTGCTTGACAGATAGCACTATCTTAATTAAATTCCCAATGTTCTTTTTTTCCCGATGAAACATAGGTATGCCTAGTAGCCACTATACGATTTACTTCAGTGTTTCCCCCATGATTGTAAAATAATATGACCTTACGTTACATTGTGCATGTACAGGCTTATTTGTTTTAAGCTAAATGGTCTCCTCTATCACCGTCATTGCTGTGCCGTGCGTTATTACTCTGAGGAACTGTTCCTGTGGGTCGAGTTTTGTTAATTTCAAGACGGGAGTACCGTTAGGTCATTTCCTCCAGACAAATTCTATTAGGTTTCTCTTGTATTCTGCATTACGGAATTTCCCCGGTTGACATTCCCTTCCCGCGGTGATGAGAATTTGCTTCAGCGTTCATGAGCACTGGCTAATGATAATTCGCTCAATTGCCGATGCTATTCAGCGGATATGTAATTTGGCGCAGGCGATGTTTACCGACTTATACCGATCGTGTCGTATCCGGAGTGACCCCGACAGAGTACGAAGAATAAAAGAAAAAAACCAAACAAAAAAATAGCACTTGGTTATGTTTAAGTTCGAATAATGAATCCCAAAAATAATGAATAATGATGTTACACTTCGGAAGTCGCCGCCGAGTGTTGAGCATGCGTATCCTGGCACGGCCTTTGCTCTGTTGTAAACCGAGCCTCTGGCAAGCTTTTGTCAGCAAATGGAATTATAACATGTATATACTGATGTTTTTCCACCCTGTTCTAAGCCAGAGCTGGAAATGTCAGAGCGAGTGATCTTCAAACCCATTTCATGTGGCTTAATGGGATGAAGCTTGTTGTAATGTAGTTTGCTAGATTATCGTGGCAAACACATACGTCCAGGCGCCTGAACAAGAAACCTACTGCGTGTATTTAAGAGAACAGCATAGAATCTCCGTGACCGATTGGTTAGAGTGCTAGTGCAATAAAAATGTCCCAGGAAAGCCGTGATCCTCTCATCATGGCGGTAGCTTTGAGCTTCCGCCCAATCTCCGCTCGTACGTAGAGAGATCCCCCTACAACCTGAACATGGTCTCCCCCGTGATGTGCCAGGTTTCCCTATATCGTTCGACTGACGGCCGTAATATAAGTGAAGTATTATTTAGTACGGCTGATTACAGCATTGAAAGAAAGAAAGGAAAAAAAAAGAATGGCAATGAATGAACGTAGGGGCTATTAAGATAATAACTGGTTTTGTATGCTGTAGAGCCCAATGGCGGAAGAGGATAAAGCACTAAGAAATCTATTATGTTGAACTACCAAACTCTGTGACCGACATGTCTATAGAGATCTGGTAAGATTATTAGCAGATTTAGACTTGATCGAGGAAAACTTTGTAAATTCTAGGAAAAACTGTCTCTCGCTGGTTTAGATGAATGTTGGTTTGCTAGTTGATCTTTATGTATAAATCTCCAACGTCTTTCCGCACTGGTTGCCGGTGATAAGCCCTGTCACTACCCAGTTACCGTCCGCAATGATCCTGGCCATATTTTTTCTGCTTCACAACATCGTTTTCTTTACTTCAACGCCCGAAACTTCGTGGCCCGTCCAGTGTTTACTTTGCGCATGGCGTGGGAAGTGTACTGGCAGAAATGTCATTGTAGAAAGCTTCCTCCACTATAGAAAAGCATCAGTCTCTTTACTTGGTTGTTTATGTAATAGTTTATCTCAATCTCCTTGTGTTCTTAATTTCAACATAAATTGTGTGACCTGTCCAGACGTTACCCTCCATGTTACTAGGGGAGAATAGTCCCTTCTGAAAGTTACCTCTACTTTAGAAAAACTTGCCTTTATGTTGTTTTTTTCCCATGTTTATTAGCTTAACTCCCTGTATAATTCGATACTGGCTATACTCGAGAGAGTTCCTGGTTATAGCAGATCAGCTAATACAACAGACTCACAAATATGCCCAACTGGAACGGTTTGGTCAGTCGAAGGTTTGTTTCTCATGCACATTGTCCATTGGGGATGGAAGATTGGCAATTCTAATTTTAGACTTGATTTTATACACCAACACGTCTACTACATGTAGAATAATCTGTCGATTTTGGGCAACGAATTCCACCACATTTTTAATCTTCACGTCAAAATTAGTCGACACTTGTCGCATAACACATTATTCGTCTTATCTGGTCTACGAAAGCAATTTTTGACTTGTCAAACATTTGAAGCCTCATGGAAATATTATTATTTTTTTCAGATTATTTTCTTTCTAACACAATCGATTTTGTCTTTACTTGAGATGACCCCCCAAGACTTTAAATCCCCGTTGTTAAGAACGAATTGTATGCCTTTGGATAACTGGAGGAAATGCGCGAATTGTACGCTGAGGATGGTATTGAATCGTCCGCGCTTGTTTTCTGATTTTGTTGAAACAGCTCCCTCCAGCTGTTGTTCTTCTCTTCTTGATCTTAAAAAAGTGAATTTAAATTTAAACAAAACCTGTTGATCAACAGATTAATGAGAGAAGAAAAGCCCCAAACTGAACCCAGACAAAATTAACCACTGCATAGTTTAGTTTTTCCTATGGATAGCGCGCCCATTAACGTAGACATCAAAGCATTACGCGCCACGCTAATAAAGCTATTGACCAAAGCAAATCATAGCACATTGAATCATAATTTAACTCCGAGGATGGGAAGAAGTTACTAATCAATAAACAAAATCACGAGCAAAATCACTGGCCTGTTTTAACAGAGAGAGACAATTGCAACGTTAATATGTGAACTAATGCCGGTTAAGTCCTCAGCGATTGTATTTTCTCCATGGTGTTCATTTAAAACCACTCTTAATTCCATGGCACTAAAAGTTCGTCCCATTATGGCATTGGGTTCCACGCGCAGTTATAAAGTCCTGTATTCAACGTATGTTTGTTTAAGACTGGAGGCAATCACTTCCCGCCCGAAGCCTTTGAAAGCGACCAAGCAATTAACGATATAACAAACCTATGCCATTTTTGCCATACAAAATAATATAAAAGTGAATGGCTATTCTCACCTTGGTGAAAACAGGCGTGTTTGCTTCGCTATAGAATGACACACCAAGGCAAAAAGACATATCCAACCGGGGACTTTGCCGAGGCCACCATGCCACAGTTTTTTGCGGCGTGATACCGTATTAATTTCCGAGACTGGCCGCTACTGCCTTATAGTCAGCAATTTCGTGTTCCGCATAAGAATATATGTCATTACAGTTCCGCACGGTGTTAGTATGTTAAGACTAGCAAAAGCCGACCTGTTTACTCGGTGACGCATTGTTGCCACATGCACAAACTAGCAACATCGTGATAGGCTTGATAAAATAACGAAGAACATTAACGGATTAAAGGCATGTAAACAGGTTTACACATCGGCTTGATTTTCTGCCTGGCCTTGACCCTCCACTGGTCATGAATCCCGTGCCTTGGTTTTCTTTGCCACATTAAGATAAATAACATGTATTTGCTCGTTTTTGGCAGCCATTTTTTTAAGCTTCTCAACAGCCAAAAAAAAACAAAAAAAAAAAAGAAAACACTTTTGACACTCACTATTTTGTTATATACTTACAGTGGGGTGCAGGGGAAGGTCCAAGGGCAATCGTGGACTCTGCCTGCTGTGCTACCACTATAATGCTGGCCACAGTCACATAAGTGAAATATTTTTGAGTACGGGGTTAAAAAAAAACACTAAAAGAAGTAAAGAAATGAATTTATAGTTTTGGTAAATATCACTGATGCAGCTTCTGAAATGATGATACTTTTTAATATCGATCTATTACATTTACCTGTAATATGGGTACAAAATCCTGATTTGAATCTGTCATAAATCGCTGGAGCTCCAGGTCAGGCTGTGTGATATATCTTCCAGTTCAAGTATTACATTTTCTGCATGACAAAATTTATAGACAATTAAACAGGCTGGCAGAAAGCGCTTAGTCCCAACGGCACAGTTATAGCTTGGTACCAAGTCTGTTACATGTACACACAGAAGTGATCTGCTTTAAGTGTTTTGTCCATGACTAACTTTTAGAAATTTTAAAAGCCGAAGTCGACTAACGCTAATGTCTGTGACAAATTGACATTGATCTTTTGACCACGCGGAGGCGTGTGATAGCATTGTAGACTTGTTAATGGATTACTTGTCCATTGTGTAGGTGCAGAGAGCCATCATTAGTCCAGTAGACAGTTTTGAGCCCCCCACCTTTATTGAGAATAAACTCTGCCATTTAACGGGTGCCATTTTTGAGTGTCCGCCTTCGGGCTATCCAGATTACTACATCGAGTAAGAGTAAACACACCCAGACCTATTTCTATGCGTTCTGGTGACAAGCAATTTTACAGTTCACACTTCACACGCACCCTGCTAAGTCCTGCGCAGGGGAAACTCCTGATTGTAAAACAGAATGGTGAAAAGTTTACCGGTCAGTCACTACAAGGCCATTAGCTGACAGGGATCAATTAGTGGACAATTACTCTACACGATGCCTGGAAGCATAGATGGATCGCCGTGCCAAATGATCCCCTAAAGATGGACTACGATACATTTTCATCATGTTAAGGACTCCGATAGATAACAGATGGTATATGAGTGTCCAGTCGGATTTTTCAACAAGATATTCAGTATGTGTAGCTATCGCACTGAACAAATACGAATTCGGTAAAGTATTGGAGGTTACAGATCGGTATGTATTGTGTTTGCTTGGAGATAAATCCATTGGTGTATGTGCATATTTCTAGTCTTCCCTTCAGTTTTCCCATGAGATGTCACTTAAATGGCATCAGAGTCGGGCCTGGATAAGTAGTGACGCCAACAATAATCTAATATGTCCTATATCTTGATGTGCACTAATCCTCCGTACGTATGTACTGTATCATGAATTTGTTGTTTTTTTTTGCGGTTCAACACAATCACATATACCCTGTCAGTTGCAGAATTTTCCACTTGTATAATGGCGGTCAGTGTGTTGGTGAAGGAAGCCTCACTGACCGGGATAAACCACAGACCATTGGCATGTTCCTGAGCAAATACATGCAAACCATGGTGGGGTAAGGCCACTTGTCATTATGCTAAGCTGTCGAAACGGCCACAAGAGCACCGCGGACTCATCCCGTCAGTAATGCCCCTCAAGCAGTGACAGTGGTGGAATCCACACATAAAGTTCGAATCAATGTTTCAATGCTTCTATTATGCCCAAATCACACTATTTTCCTAAAACAACCCAAGCCAATGGCTGTATTATCCTAAACCCGCGATGTCAATACCTGAATACTCTTCATCCTTACTCCCACGGTCACCTTCATAAATCCATGCACCGCTAACTGCCAATCCGTTTTACACATGGAAATGAACGAAGTGCCAAGTTTGACGTGCTGAGTGACGAACAATTGCTGATCTGGCCATTAATGAGTTGAAATTTGGCATGCATCTTTTCTGAGGTTGCGGAGTATTTTCCTCACACACAACTCTTGGGCAAAATTGCTCTAATACTGTGATACCATGGCTCAGTTTGCTCTTGTGGTGACATCTACTAAATTGCAGTTATCATCTCTGCATTTTTCTTCACCTAACCTGTTTAGGTTAGGGGGAGGTTAGGTGTTGCCGTTTAGACATGATAGATGTACCTTCTGAAATAAAACCGTAACTGAGGTCAACAGAGAAGATGACATATTTCAGCTGTTAGATGTGAACAAAGGTTAGTTGCAGTCTTTTTATTCGACCCGTTGCGCTCGGATTTTTGAAGTTAGAATCCGCCGCAGAAACTGTCACACAGCAGCCCTCACTTAGGGATACGTTCGCCACAGACTACGCTGACGCACGGAACCTGTAGTTTGATTTATTCAATGTAAAAGTTTTCTCCAACGCAGGCGTAAATATGTAACCTAACAGCAGACGACAACCTTTGACTCCCCAAAAGATAGCGATTAGACAGTTTGGGTAGGAACAGAAAGAAAGTTCCTTGACTTCCAGGATCGAAGTTCAAACATGCTATTATCCATGGTGAGTGTAAATACATAGCGTAAGGCCAGAAGAAAACTTGGACTCATGCAAAAGGATAAAGACCCTACATTTCTGAGAGAAAGTGAAAGAAAAAAAGCCAAAAAAAAAGAACAACAGTTAGTGTCCGTTGACATCGAGATTGTCGAACGGAAGGAGAGGAAGCAGTCTGTTAACAATCAACCAATTAAGGGGATTCCCTCTTTTATCGAAGACATGGTTAGATGACACCGCTGTCGGGAATGAAAGGGGTTTACGGGCCAGAAATGAATAGCTTTGTACGTCTTGTGCTTCAATATCCCTAGGTGGCCAGGCATTTGGCACATAATTGCCTTCTCATCCTAATACTGCGAAGGCAGCCTTAGCAATTAGGTTCTGTGTATGCGGTCTAATTCCAATCAATAGCCCGGCTGTTCACATCCTATTATCCTAGACAAATGCTGCAATCATAGTGGAGAATACACCGCCAGAGCATCATCGAAGCACGAAAGAGGCGAAACATGCGTCTGTCCAAAACCAGCAATGATGTCTGCATATACGTTAATTATGCTCTTGTTGGCAATAAATTGCAGCCTTTACAAAAATGCAACCGGTTGAGTTGATGGCACAAAGGGGCATTGTAAAGGCAGAACACCCGGGCAGGGATGTCTGCAGTTATGTTATCTCGCCATCCTAATAGGGAACTTGTAACATCGAGTGGATCTTGAATAAACTGTGAGTTGAGTACTTATGTGAACAAGTGAAATTGTATTTAGTATAATGAAGTATTCCCCACGGGGAAAGAGATATTTGCCGGTTTTATTGGCTTTTATTGTACTGTCGTTATTAATTTGCATTAATTATATTGTTGTCAATAAAATATGAACCAGTAATAAATACACAACAGATAAGACGAAGATTAATTCGTATGAACCAATTTTCATGTTGAGGTGTTTTTTGGTGATATGGGGGTGTTTTTAAAACTATTTACGCTAACCCGATTTGAAGGGCGAAACGTTCAGTGTGGCTCACTAAGACGGATGTACACGTACGTTGCATAGATTTTAGTTTTACTGCTCAGATATTTGGAATTTTCTTTTTCTTGACCGAATCCGTGTTCATGTTTACCATTAACCCAAAAGGAACATCAGGTACAACTTTTTATATCTTTAAATGGAGCAAAAAGTGTGTTGTAAAAATTGTGATGCAGGCTGGTTAATCTATGCTGTTTGCATAGAAGAAAAGGTATTGGAAAAGCCTGTGCGAAATTCTGGAAAGCTCTCTATTTCAAGCAATTAACCACATAACATTATGAAAAATGCAATAATTCAACTCAAGTTATGCAGTTAGCTCCCTTTTGTAACAAAACGTTTATGTGCGGCGACATATGATTTTGTAGCATAGGTGGTAATTGCATTGTATACATGCAGGTTCAGTAGCTCGTTTTGTAATTACCTGTGCTTTAATCACTTGCATTGTGACTGGTCGATCTTTTAGTCATTGGTAAATAATGTTATATTATGAAAGGCATTGCACGTCGTTACAATAATTGCAGCTGGATCATTAAACAGACGGCATATGCGATTCGATGTATTTCAGAGTAGTGTGGAAAGCTATTAGAGGGAAAACATTTTCTAACAAACCTATAATATGTTTCGGAGGCCACGAGGAGATTTTGGCAAACAGGTTTTGAAATGTCTGAATCTTGCATGAGATGATGTGTTTACATAACACTTAAACAAACGTTTCTGTCTTTTGAAAACATCCACGCTTCTGTTCCACATTTTTCTCAAATGCGGTTGAATCAGAGGTGTTTGGGAGGTGTACTACAGATGTTATCCCACAGCACACAAACTACTTCGGATTCCATTGGACAGCATAGGTTGCGTGTGGAAAGTGTGTGTTTCCGTATCCTGCAAATGATTCGGCACGCATCTGTTGACCAGGATATTTTCCTCGTTTGTCTGGGAAAACAGGGAAGTCACTGATGCTAATCACCACTCCATCCGCCATTCATTCTGAATTGATGTGTCTTTTGTCGGTATAAAGTCGTTGCATTTTCACCCACTGACAGGATACGGAATGTAGGGTCTCACCATATCTATCCTTCGCAATGCACAAGGCGTCTGGGTAACCGAGTAACTGACAAATTGGCCACATTGGATACATGCAGTCAAAGCGAATCTGGGATACATACTTGTGTTTAATATCAACTTATGAAGAAGCATGGAGTATCATTTTGATGGTGGCTAAATTCTCGCCTCTAGAACGCTCAAGTGTCTGTCTGATGACAATGGAATCGTTTGTATACTTCTCTTTATATGGCATTGTCAAATATTCGTATTTGATACATTTTTTTAGTTGCTTGATGGTTTGTGTTGAACGTTGGTTTGGAAATATTGCTTGTTATTAATTACTCGGAACGTCAACTCTGGTTGGCGATTTACATGCTGATGTCATTTGTTGACTCTTGACTATCTTTACATCTATATATATGATTGGCAATCAAGGGAAAAGGACAATTCATGTATGAAAACACTGGACAAATTTGAAAACCGTGCAATACAGGAAGATGTTCGTCTGGTGTCTTTGTGTATGTGGTAAGTTTTGTAAAATTGTCAGGTTCCCGACAAACATTGCTTGGAATTCTTTATTGTTAACAAATGAGTTCTCAAGGGCTTCCGAGTATTTATGTAGAGCTGTAAAACATTGCATGCATCCGCAATTCTTAAGGAGACCTGACTGGTAGTCTATGTACTAGGGTTTCCTGCGTATTGACTTCCAACTAAATCAAATGCTTCCTTTGAAATGCTCGACGTCCCACGTTGAGATTAATTGCCAATTCATCCTTTTATTCCCTCCCAGGTTTTGAAAGACAGGAAGGAGAAGGTACACGCAATGGCAGAATACCAGCTTTCTGAATTCCAGAAGAAAAAAATACTGCACGTTTTCAACGTATTCTACGGTAGGTCATTATGAACAGGTGTTATTTAGTCTTGTTCTGGTTTGTTGTGTTTCGTTGTACGTCGTAATCAATATAAAATCGCGGTTGATGAATGAATGAAATCCAAATGGCCACAATAAACCACTGGCATTTGTCACGTACCTGACGAATACAATGTTTAATGATATTTCCACCCCACCTCTACCATCACGAGTAAATGCGCTTGTTTGGGAAGGGTATACATGCTTAACGCGCGACCCATCAATAATGTGTTCTGCTCTACACAATACCAATAACAAACTGCCGTTTCTAAACTGCCACCAACCTCCGGATGGTCGTGAGTTTCCGCCGCTAGGCTCTGCCCTGTTTCATACCACCGTAATGCTGGCCGCCATCGCATACGTGAAATATTTTGAGTATGGGGTGAAAGACAAATAAATAAATAAATAAATAAATCTTTACAGACAGTACATATACCTAAAGCCAAAACGAAAAACTTACTACCAAAATATTACAGATTTTGTTACGGTTATAAAGATCACATATTTCCGTGCTTTCTTTGAATTCAACAACAACATCTATGGAATAAGTAAATAATTGCAGTTCTGACAGAACAGCAATGGGCTATTATTGAGCACTGGGGTGAAGTGCAATTTAAGGTGAAAAATTCTAATCGATTGAGCCACACGATTCTCCCACTTTGAGTTCTTGTGGAGCGTGGATGGCAACAGTGGGTCAGCCGTTTTGACTAGCTTATCTTTCGAGGAAGATCACTTGTCTACCACCGGTAAGGTGCGCATATCGATACGTCACAAGGTCGTCACTTACTCACCAAATGTTTGTAATTTGTCCAGTTTCTCCCTCCAATTACATTTATACCGCCATTCTTTAGCTAAAACTCTTTATTATGGCGGTGAACAATAATCAGACCCACATGCATCACATAAATGAATAAAGGGAATAAGTTCATCATGCTATTGTAGGTAGCTTAACGCTTTCTGTTACAGCCAGTAATAACTGGATGCCTTCTCTTAAAGACAGTAACAGCTGAAACTTTCTGTTGCAGACAGTAACATCTTAATAAATATACTTTCCATTACAAACAATAATAACGTAATGCTTTCTGTTAAGGCAGTAACAATTGAATACTTTCTGTTACAGACAGTCACAACTGAACGCTTTCTGTTACAGACAGTAAAAACGTGATGCTTTCTGTTAAGGCAGTAACAATTGAATACTTTCTGTTACAGACAGTCACAACTGAACGTTTTCTGTTACAGACAGTAAAAACGGAATGCTTTCTGTTTCAAACAGTAACATTGGAATGCTTTCTATTTCAGACAGTAACAAGGATGGAGTTATCGAATGGGCAGACTTCGATCTAGCCTTACAAGTAAGTCCCTCTTCCTGCTGATTTCTGCATTTTTGGATATCACTTGCAGTGTAGGCCAGTCATTTCTTGTGCAATATCGTGCTCGTTCCCATCGTGTCTCTGTCTCGTGAAAGGCTGTCCTGTGGTATAGACATTTAGTGACTCATCCGATCACGTTTAAAACGATCCTGATCTCTTTGCACGTTATACATATTCAGCCTGTTACGTACAGTATCGGTATTTGTTTGGATTATATCGTAGAACGTCACATTTTTGGTGTATCTGTACTCATGGTACTCATGTGGAAATCTTGTAGCTCTGGTTACAGTTCTGGTAGTAAAAGATATGATTTTCCGCCATTGCTATGGCCAGCCGGAGTTTGCTTATTCCCCTTTTTCCCATGTCCTTTTCCCATCAAACTCATGCACACTAAATGAGCCTATAAATGCTTAGACTCTAAAACGATCAATATCAGATAATAAAAGGAAAATCAACAATATATTCTTGGTGTCCGAACCAAGAGATAGAATTTAACCAGTTATGATGCTTTTTATATGCAAAACCTGAGTGGGTAACCTAAGTAACACATTAGCTGTTGACTATAAATCTGAAGTATCGAAAAGCTGAAGTATCGTCATTTGTAGGAACTGGCAAACGTCATCACCTCAACGCCTTCTGTTTATTTGGGGTATTGATCTTCGAATCGATATGAAACGCCCATACCAGAACCACAGACATCCTGAGATGTGTGGGCAAGACCAATTGACATTAGATGAGCTGCATTTGATAGAAGGCGAACTACGGAATCAGTTGACTTTCGATCAAGCTCTTCGGCTTCTGTCCGCACCACCTGCTTCATGAGAATGTCTTTGTTGGTAATCGCTTGATGAAACATCATTTGAGCTCGTTCGAGCATCTTCAACCCGGCGTTACTCTAAGTAAGACCCATCAAGCACAAATTACTACAGTCGTTGATGTTTACTTTCAGTGATGACTTAATCTGGGCCTTATGTATTTCTTACATATGACACTTACATGTACCCTACATCAAATAAAATCATTTGTACAGGTTACCTTAAAAATAAATGTGGCCTAGGTTATGAATGAAAAGTCCCTGAAGGCCCGGATCAATCTGCAGACATTTTAAAGATAGCTGTATAAAACAACCTTTGTAGATTTAATACAGTTTCAACCAAAAACATGCGAAATGGAAGTATGGCTTGTCCTCAATGGCCAAGGAAAATATCTTTAACCATCTCCTTGCTGTCAAGCTCACTGACTAAGGCCTCTGTGCATTTTGCTCCAGAATGATCCAGAAAATAGCCGTTGGCAGAGCAAAATGTCTCTGCCTCATCGCTCTAGAGTCTAAGCCCCCTACTTCTTCGTTCAGGACCCGTAATGTGGTTTATTTTTTCTTCCATCACCTAAACTGCGTACCGAGTTAATTTAATTGCCGACTCGGTGTCATACATACCAACCCTTCCGCAGTATTGGCGCTGTAAAATCTATTTCACAGAACGACATGTGCCGGGTGATAATTTGGCCCCTTTTGTCGTCTAGCGGAGAGGTGTATTCCTTACCTCCCGGATAGAGTCGACGATCACGGCAGCACGCTCCATGCTTTGGAACCATAATTGTGGCAGCTCATCAGCCTGAGAGGTTTATGCCCTCGGTCGGAGTACATTGCTGTCAGACGTGTCGAAGAATTGCCATCGGTGGCCAGTCATGACGGCTTTCGCTCCAAGAACAGCCCGTTTTCTGGAAACTTTATTAACCCTAGCGTTTAGCCTTAGGATCCCATCTTATTTGCCCATCAACCCTTCCCCCTCCACCCCTCCTACCAACAGTCACGCCGTTAATCTGGGGTTTAATCCAGCGTTTCCTTAATAAAACAGTTCGTACGTGATTATTTTAGCCATGATAACTTAACGCCCACAAGCCGTTATGGCCAATGTCATTACTTTTGTTTGGCTGACCGGAAGCCAGTTAGACAAAAACACCGACAATGCCATTTCCTTCAACCTTACAACTCCGCGGGTAATGACCTCTTTTACGACAGCTTAAACCTGTGGAGCAGCTTTGTGTGGGTAAACAGGCAGTTGTTGGCGTTCGACAGCACAGAACGCTTTTCCGATAAAGGTAACGAGGCAGATACACCAATAAAAGGGATCTGTTTCGAACGTATTTATTTATTATTTACTGACACATTTATTTATTCGATTGGTGTTTTACGCCGCACACTGGAATAGTTCACTTACACCACAGCGGCCAGAATTGTGGTGGAAGTAAAGCGTTAAAAGTGATGTGTTATATGGTTATGTAAATAAACTGGAAAGCTCATGCATTCTGTCGGCTGCACAGTTTTTTTCCCTTGAATCCGTTGGCTCAGTTGATTAACATTGGGGTAATGAAAAGCAAAAGTCAGCATATTCTGGATTCGAACAACCGTTCTGATTGTTCGTGTTTAGATGATCTCCATTGAGACTGGTTGAACCGATGTAGGCAATACTTTTCGGGTTTAAGAACACACGCCGTTCTGACCGCAAGAGGCTACAGACCCTCATTTACACAATGGGGAAGATGGCATGCCTGAAACAAGTCAGTCAACTAGTTTGCTTTTTTCTGTTATATGTCACAGTTTCTGTATCCCTGCAGTTGTGCTTTCTTGTTGATCTGCTTCGTATTTTGCTCCTTACTCAAGAATATGACTCTTCAAACGACGGCGGCCAGCAATTATGTAGGAGTAAACCGGGCACAATCCAGAGGTGATCGGGGATGGCGGCGACCATACGCAGGTTGCTGGGAAACTTTTCCCACACACCTCCAGAGAAGAATCCAGGCTGAGATGGACTGAAACTTACAGCGACCTCATTCGTGAGGGGATTCTGAGCTAGCACGCTAACTACTCCACCAGAGATGCCCCTTATCTGTTCACCTATAGCACATGCCGTATACATTGCGTGCACGTTTTAATACTTACGTAATTCCTGTACGTTTGCCCTTAGAAGCCCTGCAATTAACAGAAGAAAATGATATGGTTTTACATAACTTGTAAAGTTGTAAAGCTCCCCATGAAAGTATTCTAACCACGTAATAATCTCACTTTGATCCACATCTAAGCCACATGGTTGTGTTACCTAATGTTACTTCAAAGATTCCTGACCCATGTTCCCAGCTTCCGTTCCACCGTAATCGGGGATTCGGTCGTATAGGCTATGCTGTCCTGAACACGTAAAAGCAGTAAGCCCCAAACAGAGGTTTGTCTCCCTGAAGAAATTCTAAATTTATGACACCATATTCCCCGTGGATAATGAAGAATGCCCGCTGTTAACATAAAGCTAAAGGTTTCATCGGCTTTCACAGCTTTTACTACATAAATGTTTTGGGACATTTGTGTTTTCCATCGATCGTTATTTCTATAGGATTAAGATTTTTTACTCTCTTATCTCAAGTCTTCGTTGAGCTTAGGCGTTTCCGGCCCTCGCAAAACCTGTGCAATTAATAGTAAGACGGCAATAACTCTGGATAAAGTTCTTGTGGAGCTTACGCTTGAAATATGTGTCTGCGCACGAACAATGCAGTATGACATTAAAGCTCTGATGTCAGCTAGGGCTAGATGTCAGCTTGATGTCAATGTTAAAACATTATCAATATTGCCTATCAAACCCAAACATACAATCGACGCCTTTGGCAGTATTTAATTTTTACAAAAGAAATCTGTAAAAAAATATTGTAGATATTTTCATTTACAGTTTCTAAAGCTTTTTTCACCCACCATAACTTCTTGTTACAAGGATTTTCCCCTTAAGCTGGCTTTTCGCGTGGAAATGTGAATTCGTCAGTCAATTCCTAAATGTCGGTGGTTTACATCGCACACGTCACCCAGAATATATCTACTTGCGGCTTTCGATGAAATGAAAAATGTCTCAAGTATGGCATTTTACACCTCTAAATCATTTAGTGCGATCTCATTTGCTGCATGCCGATAAATTCGTGCAAACCGATTGCTTTACATGCATTACCGACTCCGAGGTGCGGTAAAAAATTTTTTCTGTATTTATCTGAATGTTGTTCAATGAGTAGAGAAAGCCGGAATGTCCGGCAAACTTGCACACTTCTTACCTACAGTATTTGGAAACCACGATTTTTTATTCATTATTTAATTCATATTGGGAGATGGTACAAAAATATGAATCACAGAATAACGGTTCCAGTAGATAACTAGTTTTAGTGAATTGTGCTGAGGAGAACTGCCAGAAATAAATGACTGGGTGATTTGATTTAAGCTAGTGTATATATTCCGGGTTATAGTAGAAAGAACCATTATCTGAAATTATGTCGACCTAAAGGATCAATTCCTAACACACGCTGTGTAATTAGGCCCTGTGGATTTTAGCCGGTGCTTTGAGATCATGGACGATCGTTAAATGCATTTGCTTAGTTGGTGATGGAAAGAATACCCCGGGAATTGGAGCGCTTAGAAGAGCTTGTACATCTTGGAAACGGTCGGAGATGAAAGTGCACGGCTCCTAAAATAGAGAGCCATTAGCAAATGGCACTTTTACCGCCAACCTGTTTTACTGCACTCTTTCACCTTTGTTTATGTAACAATGCAACAAAGGCTTCCTTCGAATTTACCGCTATTTCTAATATAAGAGTAGATGGCCCAAGAAACCCGATCATTGTCTTTCATGGATGCCTTAGATGGGATACCGACAGAAACCCGAAGAGGGACATATTACATCATTTCAGCGACGACGAAAATTGTACTACAAGGTTTATCTACATTTTTTTTTGTCGGGGGGATGTCTAAAACTAATGCACTGACTGAACATATCCCCAAAATGACCGGCATCTACCTTAATAACATCATTCTTATTAACAAGACCAGGTACAATCAAGATACAACGTTAAACTGCATAGAACGAAGCGCAACTCCCATTATGTGCTGGTCTTCAAAAAGTACACATTAAATTTTGGGCCCAATGTTCACTCAGTGTCGACTCTCGCACTGTATTCGTTTCTGCCCAGCTTTCAGACCCTCATTTATAAGCTTACAAAAAACACCATAATACAAATAGGTCGACCCACTACCTTTCTGTCAACTCTCTCACAAAGACAAGCCCGCCTCTACTGGAACAACGAGCCCCGGTTTTTGCACCCGGTTAGGCATGTTCAGTTCCCCAGCAGACCTACTTCAGCCGTATTTGTATTATGTTAACGTAGGTCATTTTGAAACCTAGTACGATTGCAGTACATCGTAAACAAATATATGAGCTACTGGACCAAAAAATAGTCAACCTGTGTGATCAAACTTTGGTAATGCACTTCAATAAAATTTCAATCTAAACGCGACGTGCGAGTCAGGAGGCCATACACGTCAACAGTAGAACTGCCCTGGGCAACGTGTTTGACGTTGCGCAACAAAAGACTTATGACGTAGAAGTCCTAATTCAGTGGGAGATGAAAATCCAACGGTATACCGTTTCACTTCAGCGTTGCAAGATCTGTTTATAAAACCTATGTATTAATATACGTGTATGCTATGCCGAATTAATTTTAAATTTATCTATTCCACTGATTGAATTGTCCCTTTAGTTTTATATGCGCATAAAAAACAAGCACATACCAAAACTCCTGAGTTAATGCCTCAGCCGATACAGAAGGAACTAACAACGAAACTGGCAGTTTCTAGAAGTATGCTTAATTGATATGTTTTATTTACACATTATTCAAAAAACGTTTGAAATGAAATGAAATCGATAATAATATACTAAGCCTTTTTGACCACTTCACCCAAGACACATTAAATACCTGAGCTGAATACATTAATTTATGGCTCCATCATCATTACCGATTTATTCCTTAAATCTATATTTTTTTTCTGTCTTCATATATTGGTCAAGACCATAATGTATAGTGAAAAAAAAAGAAGAAAAATATAGGTGAACTGAAGGAGTGCATGCTCATAAACAAGCTCACAGTTAAATGTCATTTCGTCCAATGCTGCACCAACTAGTTCTAACTGCGTCGAATAGCGTTGTTTTTCCTGGGATGGTGTTTTTCTTATCCTTAACCGTGAGATGCACATTTGAAAGAACCATGCGCAAGAGACTGTTACTCACCCCACCCCCACTCTCACCCACCGAAATCAGCCATTTTTTGTTTCGTCTCTAAAAAATATTGGTCAAATCAATTCAGTTAATCTTGTAATCACTGAGTTCATTAATACACATTCGCATGTAGCCAGGCCACACAAATCGATCTCCCAGTTAACTTTAACATCAACAAGTCATTAATAGATAATCAATGAAACGAATGAATCGACTTATGAATTAACCATCGCGGCAGTTAATCAATCGAACAAAATGCGTCCGATTCCCCAAAAGCCCCTCTGCGTGATGTCAATGACGGAGCACAACTCTCTTCTTCACGGACGCAGACGCGACGCCCTAGTAACTGTAGTGTTTGCTCTCTACCAATAAGCAGCCTTGTATTCCCGGCAAATTCCACATCTCTCATTCTATTGATAAATCAGAATGTAAAGCGTGATGAGCTCTAGGAGCTCATCACTTCATGTGAAGTCTCTCTTTTTTCCCCCTGCCCTCCACAAAGCATTTGTATTTTTTTTCTAGCGTTCCCTTCCGTCCAGACGTTAATTTCCTGTATAATCCGAATGCGACAGGGAGGCTGTGTTGCTAGGGCAACAAGGTAACCATTTCTAGTTGCGCGTTGACAAGTGTCGTCTGCTCTCTCCAATCTCCATCGACTATCGCTCACCGTGACATTCTCTGTCAGCAACACTGCACTTAATTAGTCATTTTTCAATTGGTAATATCTATAATGGCTGCTGTGTAGAACATTCTGATGAGCAAAACCAAGCGCTGGTTTAGATAAACTAATAAGAACACAATGTCATATCTAAATCAGACACCGATCTGTTGCGCTGCTGATATTTTCCAGTTACAGGGACCAGGCGCCTTTAAGAGAATAGAGTAGAGAAGCTTGTTGACTTTAATGGAACTGTACTGGGTGTGGCGTCAACCACCAGGGAATTAAATAAACAAATGGAAATCGCCCTTCATTGCAACGGAATCCTCGTTATGTTGTTGTAGGTACACTGTGCTTCTGTCACAATCGAGAATGAAGAACTTTTCATTGACAGGGAATTTGTCCGCCCACGAAGAAATAATCTATTCCGCCTTTGACATTTCACTTCTGTAGAGATCAGGCACTTTTAAGCGAACAGGACGGAAATACTTGTTGACCTCTTTATGAAAAAAAATTGGATGTGGGGACGATGCTCCAGCCAGTTATACAAACAAATAAAGATGGCCTTTCCGTGCAGGATGATTGTCGTTATGGTATTATATTTGTGACATTTGAATTTGACGAAAATTTCACTTTCAGAAAAAAGAACGTCAGAAATTAAAAGGGAATTTTCAGGAAACAATTTTCACTGAAAGAACGGCTTAGGAATTTTTTCCTGGTATTTTTTTTACATCAGAAAATTTAATTACTGTTCTCTTTTGTTGTTGTTTTTTGGGGGGGAGGGGGAATTTTAAATTCTTACTCTCAGAATAGAGATATCTTAGCTCATTATTCATTGTAGTCCTTTAATACTGTAATTTATATTTTGTGCTCTTGTGTCTCAGTTATTCCATTTTTGAAAACTGAAGCAAATATCTAAGAAAACATCTGTACAATCTGGAAAACCCTTGCGTGCCCAATTGCTTCAGCACCCTTGAGAATAACATTTGCATTTATGGAAGTAAAATCGGTCAGTTCACAGGGAAAGGAAAACTCTCCCAAAGGCTTCACATTTAGGAAACACATTCCACACTACATTACTGACATATTAAAACGTATAGCAAATATAACATGGTATTAAAAACAACACCGACTATTATACCTGGAAGGAAAACATATATGACAACGTGTCTAGTGACAGAAAGAAAAACAGACATCTAAGACTGTGATTTTCTGTAACTATCCCAACCAGCAAGTGAAACAATGTATTGGAATATGGGCAAGGCCATGTCTGTTAGTGATGGCTCTTTATTACGAACTTTCGTCTTGTCATGGTTGTGGACATGACACAAACTTTCGTTATCACAAGTGTCAGCTAGATTTGACCACCCGCCTGTCTGCCCGTCTGTAGGTTCGGCATGCCTCATCATCTGCATATCTGTTCGTTTGTGTGCCAGTCGGTCTGTCGGCCTCACCCTCCCCAGGGCCTCCGCACAAGAACTGTGGCTACCTTAATAAAGGATTGTGTACAGGTTTAACTTTGCTTCAGATGTCCATTTGATGGCAATTTAATCATGTCTAAATCCGCGTGACCTGTGGCTAGGGGCCACATGTTCATCCCGCTGACCATGATCGCCACGCTGGATGAACATATACTAGTACATATCTAATTATCGACACCATGTATCCTAAAATGGTACAAATGACGCAAAAGCTGTATCCATTTTAATACAGGTGTGTGTACAGGTTTAACTTTGCGTCAAATGTTCATTTAATGGCAATTCAACAGTGTCTAAATCCACCTGGCCCGTGGCTAGGGATTACATATTCATCACGTTGAGAGTGATCTCCACACTGGGTATATGAACAGATACGTATTTAATTACCTACGCCTATAATAAAATAGTACACGATTTGGAAACTCGTTTTATTCAGCCGCCTAGAACATTCATTGCGCATCTTCGTCATCAATGAAAAATGTAGAGTTCTTCTTTTGTATGAATGCTTCCCAGTTTTTTTATATTTTATATGTCTTCTTAATTCTTTGGTGGTTTTGGCTGTTTTTTAGAAAGTGGTCTTCAGATTTTTGACCAGGAGCTCCCATATTGGTTGACGCCTGGTATACAAATGCCGGTTTCGACGCCTAGATTTTGATAGAGAATAACTGGCTTGTTCCGTGCTTATGTTTTGCATTATGAGCATCCGATATCAACTCTCCGAATTTGCTGGTTATATCTCAAACTAATCCAAAGCTAGAAATAATTCGGATTTTTATTATGAAGGCTAGTGAACCTAGTCAGAGCTATTTTAGCAGAACTATTAAGTCTATTACCAAGGCCACGGGTTCGTTGACGTTACAGAGCAAGTGTGCACACTGATGGTATCTGTAAAAGAGACACAAAACACCGGGTGTTGATTCAGAGTTAATGACCCCATGATTCATGCCACCCTCACCAAAAGCTTTAATTATTTTGGAGCAGAGTGTGTTGATAGCATGAAAAATAATTCGAAGCAAAGTAAGCCTATTTATTTAGAATCCTTGCTTAATCATAAGATGCCTCAGGTATTTCATAAATAAAAAGACTTACAAATTTCGTCCACCATGTAAAAATATCTAAGTAATTTGTCATACCAAGGCCATCGTGTTTTCGCCATAATAACGTGGCTACTGAACTCGCTATATTTCTTTTTTCCTGTAAAAAAGCTGTTGCTGTTGCTGGTGTCGGGTTTTAGTGGAGGATAAAGCGACCTGAAGTTTACGTTTTCAAAGCAATGTTGACTGATCTATTAAAATATGATTTACTGTTCAAAGCAAGACACTGTTCAGTGAATTCCTCATAATTTGGGTGTATAAAAATGGGTGTATAAATTACTTATTTAAAAAGATTAGCGCCATCGCATTTTAATCTATACTTTCGTCTCTGCTGGGTGCCAATGTAAAAAATAAATGAATTGTAACTTTTCAGAAAATCTGTGGCATTCACAAGTGGGCGGTGGGAAGTGATAAACATAAGAACGCTAAGGCAACCTTCGAGGTGATCTGGGAAGGGTTAAGGAAGTTCGCGGATGAGAACGAAGATGACAAAGTCACGCAAGAGGAGTGGCTGAAAATGTGGACAGAGTGTGTCAGGGCCGCAGAAAATGGAACAGATCTGCCTGATTGGCAGAAAAGATACATGAACTTTATGTTTGACGTCAATGATACTTCAGGTAATGTTATGGGTTTTCGTGTGTTTTTTTTTTCTTTGTTTGAGGAGAAGAATGTGGTCAGTGGCATTGTATGATGTAGTCTTTTGAACATCTGTATTAGATCCCGCTCTTGTGTTTCTTCTTCATAAGAAGGGTACAATTTCATTAACGGTGGTCCGACGTAGTTTTGTTTGATATTCTAAATAACACACAAGTTGCACTTGTCGACGCGTACTTGAATAATGACTAAAGAAGAATCAGGATGCAAAAGTTTGCTCTCTCGTTGAGTTGCCTTTGAACTACAAAATATCTGATTGTATTTTCACTATAACATATCAAATGTCTTAAATTTTTATTATTTATGTATCCATTTAAAAAAAATAGAACAGTGCATGTACAGTTAAGATTTAGCCGCGTATAACTGAAATACGAGTAAAAATAAAGGAAAGAGCTACACGGTTTCCAAAGAGTGGAAGGACCTTTGGAAATGGATTAGAGGAACTGAAATGTATTTATTTATTTACTTGTGTTTTACGACGTACTCAAAAACGTTTTACTTATACGACGACTTTCAACATTGTAGTGGTATGCAGTCTCATAAGGTGTGTGAGGGGCAGGGTTGGTAAACTCACCACCATCCCCAAGCTGCTGGCGGACCTGCCCAACTGCCACTGAAGAGGAAGCCAGTCTGAGCTGGACTTGAACTTATAGCGAAGGGAACTCTCCCTTCTTAGATTTTGTAAACATGATCACACATAAGAGGATTGTTGTTTTATTTCGTGTTTTTTTTTATATTGACAGGTGATGATCTGATAGACGTAAATGAATACACAACCGTTTACACATCTTACGGTGTCCCGAAGTCCGACTGTGAGGCTGCCTTCAACAAATTCTCAGATGTAAGTATAACCAGTCCTGAAATATTATTCAAAAAGATGAGCACCAAAGTAAAAGCAAAACTTTGAGGTCAGTGTGATAGTTGGCGACTGGTCCTACCTACCTTGTCACATTACCTTTAGTTTCGAAAGTTCGCAAGCTACATCTGGATGAAATTTCAAGTGTGACGTAAAACTTGCAAATATAGTTTCCTATTACTCAGGCTAGAGATCAGACATTTTTTTGTAGTAATAGTATATTTTCATAGTCCCCAATTATTTAATACGGAGCTAAAAAAAAAATAATGAAGTAAAATTAAGGCAAACTTGCTAAGAAACTTACAGATAGATTAACGAGAATGTAGGTAAATATATGAATCACAAGACACCATTATTTAGCTTACATGTTATATATATTTAGTGATAGATTTTCGATGTGCATACATGTGGATGCGTAGGGCATAACATAGAGCTGGGCCTTTGAATCTTGAATGATCCAACAAAAATACAGGTAAAAGTATACATCATGAGAGAACATTACTTAACAAAGTCTAGATAATAATGATATTGTCTAGTAGATATACTTTGAGTGTGCATATATGTGTAATGTGTGAAATAATTTAGGACTGGGTTTTTGCACTCTGAGCGAAATTACAATAAAAAAGATCGCCAGTTGTCATTTTGTTATGCTTTTTGTCACCAGGGCGGCCGCACAAAGATTAACCGAAGTGCTTTTGAGAGGCTTTGGAAGGAGTACTTCGTGTCCAAAGACGTCAACGCAAAAGGAAATTATCTCTTTGGACAACTTGCCTTTTAGACAAAGAAAAACAAATGATTGGAAATCTTTCTGTCTGACATTTGTATATTGTATTTGCCGACAAATGCTGTTATATACCCAAGTTTCAATTAAGATGTCCATATTTATTAGCTAGATAAAAAAAGAATATATGATGTTCTTCAGGGAGCGCACGTGGCGTGTTTCCTTGAAGTTTTTATTAATGGAGTAAATGTCAGAATGTGTTGTCTTTTTTTTTTCTTTTTGCAGTGTATAACCAGTTCCTCGATTAAAGAGGATATCGTGGTGTACACGTATGTCAGGGTTGTCATTGTCAAATATCGCACGCTGATTTTTTTCTCATAAATTCTGATTATTCATCACCTTATTTTACTTAAGTTGTTTCGTTTTCCCCGATAATCGTTTCACTTGTACATTGTTTATTCAGATGAAGCCATTTTTTTTCTTTTCTTTAAAAGGTCATACATTATAGAGCGGCGAATGACGCCATCCTACCCATAACCACGTTACCGTATGGCCTCGTGCAACCTAACTTTTGTCTCCAGTTAGCTCCCTTTCTTATGTTTCCTTCTGAACAGGGTGCGCACTGCTACTGACGATGATGTTACAAGTGTGTTAGGCTGTGTAAACCATATCTGCGCGTGTCCTCTTTTTCCAATTTCTGGATTTAGTATTCTGTGGGACAAACGCATAAATTGTAACGTGGGCGTCCTTTTAAGCGGGAAAATTGTTTTCTGTTTGTTTTCTTTTTTTCGACTACAAAGTCTAAATATATACTGATTCTAACTATACAATACTGGTGCTGCTGGTGTGAAAACGTTTATAAATGAACTGACTCTCTTCTACGATACAATTTCTGTATACACTCAAAACCTTGGGGTATTGCTTACGTTTAACTGCCACACCGACCCTTGACTTACTACAGTAAATCATGTTTTTTTTACCGCAGGACAGAAGAAAAACACATCTTTGCTGGATTACTGCTGCATTCGACCTAGTGTTAGAGTGAACACAAAAAGACATCGTTCATTGTAAGAAATACTCATCACCGATACTGCTCCTACGTCCTTGACATGAAATGAATGTCAGTTTACAATCACAGTAGGCAATAAACAGGACAGCTGATGAGATTTAAACTGGAGTATATAAACAAAACTTCATGGATAGAGATTCGAACTCATGACTTCAGATATACCTGGCATTATCCCTTCACCATCTGAGACATTAACACAAATGGGTATCATCGTACGTTCGATTTCAATTCGTGCCAGTATTTTACATTGAGAATTCTATTATATCATGAACCTGTTAGGAAATATGAATCACGTGTAATGCGGGTATTCTGTCGGTTGTGCTGGCTCTCTCTTTAACCCTATTGGTACTTGTATGAACAATCCACTATACATTGCATTGTTATAATGTTTGGAATCGATATTTGAACTTTACCCCCATACTTCGCACCATGTCCAATAAACTGTGTTACTTTTAGCACTTTTATTACAAAAAGCCTGGGTTCGGATTTTTTCTGTGCGCATTTTTTTTTTTTGTAGAACAATTTAAAACACACACAGAGTCATAGGCTGACATGCGAGATTATTAATTCCATGCCAGATGTGGCCATATCTGAAGTTAAGTTACTATCTTATACTCCAGCATCCCCTCCCCACTACAGGCTCTGCTCAGTTTCCTCCCACCATCATGCCGACTGGAGTCGTATGAGTGAAATATTCTTGTGCGCTGCGTAAAACACCAAGCAAATAAACAAATCTATGTTCTAAGGCAGCAAGCATTAACCCAAGAAATATATATATATATAGAACATAGATTTATTTATTTGCTTGGTGTTTTAGCACACAAGAATATTTCACTCATACTCACTCACTCTTTAAAACGGATACAGAATCAAAGCATTGTGTGGAACAACAATGACAACAACAACAACAACAAAACAGAACGAAAAGTGACAAAAGTTTGTGAATTGTTACGTGCAAACAAATACGATACTCTCTACGAATCTCCCGCATTTGTTTTCACGAGAAGACAATGAAAAAAAAAATTTCCGTGAATAGTTGGGAAACACTTCTAGGTGTAACGTTTGAAAGAGGACACCATGTATTTCTATCGCATTCAAAGGTTGTGGAATTAGGTATCTGGCTAAATGAAATGAGTTCAATCAGAATTTTACTTACATTTATATTGTTAATACATTCATACATATTGTCGTTGTTCAGACTTGACGCACTTGTGTGGATATAAGCAAGATATTTGTGTTTTGATAAATTCATCACGTATGGATCATATTCTCGTTATGCATATATATCTAGACATGCGCCTGATTCTGTTATACTAAGAATTCCTCCCACACACCCACCAAACAAACATACGTTCAAATGTTATTTTATCCTCAACGAAAAATTGAAAACAAAATCCTAAAAAACTCTAGTATATATGAATAACTTTTCATATCCCTTCATGTAAAATTTGCATCATGATATCTTTTCCTGTCTTAGGAAAAGATTAAATTAGAAATAGTGGCATGCATACATTTTTCAGCATAGCAGAGCTCTCAATTACTCTAGGCAATTATGTTTATTGTTGTATCAATTTATTGTATTATTTATGCTGGATAGGTGGAGTGACCAGGACATCATTTTCTAGGGAAAATCGGTGGTACATGTTGTTTGGTATGTTGTGGTAAAGCGACACTACCAATTAAGATCACACCCAACATCTAAGATCCAATATCTAAGATCACACAAACGTCGATGTAATAGGTAAGACAGAAAAGACACGCAACATGAAACTCGAGACATGAAACGTTACACATGAGTCATTATACATCAGTTTGAAATATGAAACAAGACGCATGATACGAGGAAGACGAAACACAGAGCTTGCAACACAATCTTTGAAACAAATAAACACTGCTTACTTACAGGAACACAGTGTTGTGCATTTTATAAGCCGCTCTCCAAATCTTTTAGAGGATGTCCAAGTCGGGAATTCCAGTCAAATGCGGATTCTGGCATCGGTAAGTTTCAACTGTCGACCCTTGATGTGCACGAAAATGCATCAAATGTCCAATACAGAAGCGGAGATTTCCACACAAGGGAATCTCAATACATTTGCCGGTGTAAGAAAGAGAGTCTCACTACATTTGTCGGTGTAAGAAAAAGAGTCTAAGTACATTTGCCGGTGTAAGAACCTCAAAGCATTAGCCATTTTGGAAAGTGCCTTGGAACACGCTTGAATGTGCCCTGGACTAATGTGTATGATAGTAACACGGTGTTGAGTATTGGGGGTTGGGGGGGTGGTTGGGGTTGGAGGGTGAGGGTGGGGGTATTGGGGGAATGGAGGCTGGAGATGCAAAGGAGAAGGGGAAGGAGTTTGCAAAGATGAAGTGAAGGATGTGGAGTAGATTTAGTGTTCTACAGCTCAGTGCCAAATGTCTGTATGCCATATGCTGGAGTTGGCGACTGCCTAGAGGCCCCATCGGTTCAGATGGTAAAACTGTGGCCTAGCTGTTCATGACTTTAAGTCTTTGGCGAATTTTGACGTGTGTTCGAACCCAGCTATCGCTGTTTCGGTTGTATCACATGGTTTGCCAGGAACATTAGCAATTTACTTTCGGCACTCCTTTCATCCGTAAACCGAAACTTTATTACATATTTTAAAAAGTCTACCACAGAGAGTTAAAGAGACCAACGGAACACAGAAAAGGTGTACTCTCTTAAAGTTCAGTATATCTGTTACTAATCCGATATTTACGGGGACTGCACCACTACAAAGAACACATTTTCCACGCATCTGAGAAGAAATAATCTTGGCAAATGTTAAATTTAGCTATAAACATGTTATACGTCCAATGGGATTTAAAGTTGCTGATAGGTTTGAGTTGCTGCATATCATACCTTGCCAAGACAGATAATGGAATGACTCTTTGGTAAAGATGATAAACTTATATTTTATTTATTTATTTATTTATTTATTTATTTATTTATTTATTTATAAAACTGTTGATTATTTTAAGTCACATTCATTTTTTTTCCACTATTAGGGTGGAGGAAACTGCAGTGTACTAATTTGAATCTGCAGGTGATTTGCCAATGAGCTTCCCAGTGTGCTAGCAACTTGCGGATGGTCGTCGGTGCCCCCCTGATTCTGCCCGGTTTGCGCTCAACATAATGCTGGCCGCCGTCGCCTACATGAAATGTTCTTGAATACGGCGTAAAATACCAACGAAATAAATAACTAAATAAGCGTCCTTGCTTGCGAAGCAAGCGTGCTTGTAAGGCCATTTTTACCTATTGTGCAAATTGTTTTCAACAGCGCAGGTTGGACAGCGCAAAGTGTTACAAAAAGCTTTAGATGTGTCAAATTAGCACAGACCAGTACGCGTTCCCGAGACTGACGATATAGCGTTGTAACTAATACATTTTTGAACACGTATACATCGTTCACTGACACACATGTGCTCCCTCTCCCATTTATACCTAACTGTCACTGTGACTTTCAGGTATCTGGACATAACATGTACATGTATCACTGTCGTTTGGGGTACTGGTTTATATCATTACAGGAGCACATCCGATACTCTTATCAGCGCTCTAATTTAGGAATAATTGCTGCAAGAACGCAATTAACGGTGACCAGGTCAAAGTAGTTGTTGGACGTACATATAATATAACAGGTGCTGAAGTATTCTCATCGATTATGTGTCACTTTGCTGTGAGGAATTACAAGGAGACTTTTCACTACACTTCGCTATGCAACCACTAATGAAAGCAATCTCGTAATGACACAGAAGAGACCACGGTGTAGGGTTGGCCTTTTTGATCAAGTGACGAAGTATCAAAGGAAAAGCACTGTTGACTTCAAAGGGTTTGCATGTTGGATCTGGAGGGGTATTACGAGATCACTTGGTGACAAGCAGTTCCTGACAATAACAAGGAAACTCGAGCTATCCGATGCGAACGTCTGTTAGCTTTCAGTTCTGCGTAAGAATAGCTAATGTCATGAATCCATGCTCCGGTTATTAAGGGGGTTAACTACAATGTTTTACTTATACGGCAGCGGGCGGAATTATAGTGAGGGGAGACGGGGCAGAGCCCGGGGGGAGCCCACGACCATACGCAGGTTGCCGGTATGCTTTTCCACGTGTATGGCCTTAGCGGAAGAGAGAGTGAGCTGGTAAGCAATAGTAAACATGTGTAAACACGTGCATAAAATAATATTCATTGGTACACGTATAAATGTAAGAAATTATTTTTTATCAACGAGTTTGAAGACAAGTAATAAATATAGCTGCCTAGGACTGCAATTGTGGTATCTTGGCAGGATTATTGCGCAAAGAATAAGCAATTACACTGTAAGGATGAAAATGGACAAATCGGAATTGAGCCCACAAGTATCATGGCCAAGGTGCTCATTGCTTCAAGACGTGTAAATACTGTAGGTATACGTTAATGCAATATGAGTTCTGCATTCGTCTCGAGTAGCGCATAAAACACAAATCAAAAAGAAATGAATAAATGAAATAATAATAAAAACTAAACAAGTAAAGATAAAGGAAGAGGGAAATATGAGAACACATGCAAATTTCCTGTCCAGCACTGTATGAGCTCAAACTGGAGTGAAGCTAGCTTAACAAATTTGTAATCAATCATTCAATCAATCAATCGATCTATCAACCGTTCATTTCAGTCTGTGCTTTCAAAGCCTTCCTTGTACATGCTGGATACACAAGTTCTCGAACAGATCACTGAGAATTAAATTCGTATGTTCCGAGGGTAGACATTCGTACTGATGTCCGAGTTAGACTGCGGTCGTGTACCAAATGACAGGTCAGTAGCGTATACACTGTTTAAAAAATCTTACCGCTACGATCGCTATAGTGCTAAAAATCAGTGTGTGGGTCAAATAATACCTCACACGATGATATTACGGCCATTATAACCGTTTTGTTACAGTCAAAACACCCGGTAGCTTGTTTTCTGGCCTTTCATCCCTTTATTGTTTGTTCCATGTGTCCATTTATCTGACAGAGATCACTGCGTAGACCAACAAGGAAAATGTAAACACGTGTCGGCATTTATATTGCGTTGTATAACACCAAAGCCTCTGAGTGCAGTACACCTATTAAAGGCGAACTACAGTCTCAGTGTGCCAGTTCCTTCCACCACCATGCTGGTGTCCGTCGCTTGGGAGAGATATTCTTGAGTACAGCATTAAACACCAATCGAATAAATATAAAAATAAATGCAATCTCAAAGTACTCGTAGGCCTATGTATGAAAGCTGACGTAGAGAAAACATGCTCAGCTTTGTTTCCAATAAAGCCATGTCTTGGCCATAATTTGTTACCATTAAAAACGATAATCAAGTTTTCGGTCCTGAATGAAATGCAATGAAACCAAAAAAAAAAAAAAAACCAAATTAAAAAAAACCCCAAAAACAGTACTACGCGAGGCTTTTTATTGTTTATTTGTTTATTCACTTTTTTTGGAGGGGGCCATCATTTCTTCCCCGACACTCACGTGAATGTTCATTTATATATTGATCTTAGATGTCGAGAGATAGAGGGACAAGGGGAGTTAATTCATTGAAACCTATTTGTAAGCAAAATGAGTTAGTCGCTCTTGGATTGACATAAAAAAAACCCCAGCATTTCATACTTAAAACCACTTTTCACTGTTATGCCTAATGTTACACTTATAAATAATTTTGTCACCTTGAAAATGGTATGATGTAGGACATTACACAGAAAATCTGTTCAAAACCTACCCAACCTTCTCAAAGATAAACAACTATTACATACCCTCACTCACTACAAAACGATGGCTCAGAAATGATTATTGTACGGCGTTCTTTAGTCAGGACCCAGATCCTGTTGCTTAACTTGAAAGTGCATTTATTTATTTATTTATTTATTTATTTGATTGATTGATTGGTGTTTTACGAAGTACTCCAGAATATTTCAATTATATGAGGGCGGCCAGCAATATAGTGGGATGAAACCGGGCAGAGTCCTGGGGAGACACACAAACATCGGCACGTTGCTGGAGGACATTGCCACTTACCTTGAAAGCGTAGTACACTGCCCCAGGGGCATTTTCGCAATGCAGTAGCAATGACTTCAAAGGTGAACTGTCCAGGTTGATCATTGTTTTCGAGCAAAACTGACACAGCATTTTCTCGAAGTATCTGAAACACGGAGCCAAAACTTGGCATTCTCTACACATTTGTCTGCAATCGATGTCAGAGTGGCAGTATTCCGTTTTGTGCAGCCATCAACTGTCATGATCACACACCGAATTACGATGGGGTGAAAAATCCCCCTTTGTTAACGAACATCTCCACTGGTGTAAAGGTGTTCGTTGTTAACGCGCCATGCCAACCTCGTAACCGAATTAGCCGTCTAAGTTAACCTCTGTCCATTTGGAAGTGACGTGTTTTGGTCGGGTGCACATTCTAAAAATACTGTCCCCCAAAATCGGACATGTCACAACTAAGTCATACATATCTGACACACTATCCTCCTTTAAGGAAAGACAGGTCCAATTTTCTTCTCGGAATTTTTGGTGTTAAATTCATTTTTTATTTTCCACCGGTAGAACTAGTCACCCGATTCATCGTTTCCCATTGCTTTTTTTATATCTCAGGTGCATCATTCATTTAAGTAAAGTAAAAAATAGAACCAGGACAGTTCATCTTTAAGTTCATTTCAAGTTGGCTTCTTCTTCGGCGGTACGTGAGAAGCACTGTCATCAACTTGCGGATGGTCGTGGGTTTTCCTCCGGCTCTGTCCGCTTTCCTCTTGTCACACAATGCTGGCCGCCGTCGTATACGTGAAATATGTTTTAATACGGTTTAAGACACACATCAAATAAATGTATCACCAAGCTCTACTGTTTGCGTGATACGTTTGCGGAGGTCAAATATAACCGTGTGTCCAAACCCACGTGTCGACTATGCGCGTAGTTTTATCGAGTGTCGCGAGCAAGAAGGGGACTGAAGGTAGAAAAATAAGTCTATGTTACAAGCTGCTTTTATCCGATGCTATTTGTTGAATACCAATAAAACACCAGGTCACTCGGTTAGAATTGGAATTACCATGGTAACAGACAAACTGATTTATCTGGAAGGAACTTAACACCCCTATCATTTATTTATTTATTCCATTGGTGATTTACGTCCTACTCAAGTATAAAACATCCCAAATATGAAAAAAAAAAATTGGCCGCTGAGTTTGCCCTTTATACAATGTTGCACACATCGAAATCAGTATCAATTTTACATGTCTGTGGTAACATATTCTTAACAACCTGAATAAACTGTTCATTGGATTTCGAACATATATGATTCCTTCCTCCAACTAAATATATATATAGCTGATTTTCATCATTTTTTCTTTTCCTTGGAAATATCCAGTTACATCTGTGGTAAAGGGATGCGCATGTATAGTTTACACCAAAAGCATTGAATATCCACATAGAACTGCTGACACATATTTTTATTAACAATATAGTGACGTACGAGCAGAGACTTAATTTACAGCTTTTCGGGGAAAAAAGCTGATCTGCGTGCGTTTTCCTATTTTTTTTTCTCTCGGTTCATTACGTCATTAACACTTCCCCCCTGAACTAAATCAACCTTGTCCTTACGTTAAAGTAAAAGAACAAGTAAGAACAAGTAACAAGTAAAAGAAAATATCGGAGGAGTAATGTAGCAATCTGAAGAAGTAAACACATGGGGACAAATCTCTAGTCTTAATTTGATAATAAAGCTCTTAAGCAACATGCATATCACTGTCAAAAACACGTTGGTTTCCAAATATGAATTCAGCTTCTTAACATTTCCGTCAGTAACCTGTTGTAAAGGGCTGTCATTTACATCATTTACGTCGCAGAAGGTCTATTTCTCTTTGTTCTCTTGATGACCATAACATTTTGGCCAGTAATCGCGTGAGTTCAATCCCTGACTCGAATTGCGCTAGTGTTCCTATGGTTTCAGACCTAATTATTGTGGTGTAGTTTTAATATTCCTGTGCATGAAAGCTGTAAAACAAAATAACCCATTAAATGATACAACACACAAATACGTGCAAACCCATGACTCTTAAAGAGCTTTGATTTTCAAACGACCTTCGGAATGTTTCATAGGCCGTTTGAATTAGCCGCTTACCTGGTATCTCTGGGGTAAGAACACTGGCAGGCGTACTTAACAAAGACATAAATCAGTCGTGACCTCAATCTATGCAGGCGGCGAATCAATGCTAACGTGCGCTGTTCTTGTGTGTGTGTCGCTGCCAATAAAAGCGGGAATGATAGTGTAGTCAATAGAAAGGGACAGTAACGGTACACAGACGTAAACTGATATAAACAGCCCGTAGCCAAGTGCCCTCGGAAGATGTCAAAATAGTTGTGATCGTGTCAACGCTTTATGCCTGGCCGACTCCGATTACCTGTAAACAACACATATCGCACACCAGTGTCCAGGTAGTGGCACGAGAGAGATGACTGTGATCGCCGTACAGGCCTTGACTGCACTAACCACTCGGTAAGTCATATGGCTGAACTAAGGGTAAAAACTGTGGCCCCTAATCGCATTAACGGTGGGGGACATATTCAAGTATGATAGGAAGGTAGGTTCGAGAGTTATTACACAGATATGTTACACTTTTGAAGGGTTCACTTTAAAGTAACCAGTCAAAACTCCAAATACAGCATGCCCACAGACCAAGACAAGACACACATTATAGTGATTTCGCAATGCTGGGTTTGAATCTTCAACCAAATTTGAAGTGCCATTTGAACGTGTAACTGTAGACGGATCATTTGAGTTTTATACACTATACTTGCATTTACGTGTAAGAAATGTTATTTTTAGACAGATGAACTGAATTTAGACATCTTGGACCGTAAAGTGGGTGTTATGTTAATGTTCTTATGGGTAGTTTGAGTGAAAATAAAGTAGAAAAAGGAAATGACTTTGTAGCACTGACCCCAGAGAATGCAGGGTTATCAGCTTTCTGTTAAACCGTACCTAAGAGAAAAACTGTAGTGAGCTATGATGCAGTTATCTTTGGTATCATTTCAGTAGGGGCATTTCATGAGAGGAAACTTACAGGGAAGAGGACAACGTATATAAACGAAACTTGCCCAAACAATTTCCGATAAAAAGAAGCCCTACTAGTGATGAGGCACCCGGATTCGATCTGGTGTATTTCCTTATCTAAAAATACATGTATTCAGCTAGATTTTTAATTTTTTGCCTCCTACATACGAATTTACAGTTTACAGCATAGATTTTTGTTGTCTAGAGTGGCATCGTATGTTTGTCCTTCAGTTACTTCTGTGGGTGGCCAGCAACCTGTAGATGGTCGTGTGTTTACCTCGGGCTCTGCCCGGTTTCCTTCCAAATGCTGGCCGCCGTTGTAAAGTGGATTACTCCTGAGCATGGCGTAAAAGATCAATCAAATCAATAAATAAAAAATTTATGGGCAATAAAAAGATTAGTCAGCTATATGACTTTGAGAACAAATGTTACGCGATCGTTAAAGAAACAAAACTTGGTGTTGTTTTTCTCTAAATGACTTTGTACACACATTAAACGCTCTACTAAGCACTTATTTACACAGCGAGACCTTGAAAGAACTTTTAAGAAATTTCGCGAGGTGGAATCGATATCCCAATAATGAGGAAGTGCGTACAACATAGCCTGGGTATTCGTTTACGATCGCTATGGAGCCAGGGGAATCCAACTTTTTTTTATTATTTCTTTATCATTTTTTTTTTATTATTTGATTGCTTAGTAATTTTTCATCCTCATGACTGTAGCCAGTTTGATAGAGGGAAGTTGTTGTGGGGTCCGGGGGAAAACCACACCTCCACGCGTCAAACGTCAGTCAAAGTAATGTCGATGTAACCCCGAAATGCCAAACTATACGCTTTGATTACTGGCGTGTTGCTGGATAGCGACTGACTGGGATTGAAAAATCATGTTTTTGACGTAACAACTTCACCATCCATCAAGCGGGATAAACCTGTTGCCAAGGCGCCAGGCATATGCTTCCTCTCGCGCGACAAGAAATCGATAGCAGTGGCGATTCAATACTACATTGATAAACTTAAATACATTGCACACCGCTTGCCTAACGGACGCGTCTTGCTTTAGGTATTGTCTGCCGTCTGGGGTTGCTCCAGCGTCGTAGATGCATGTTTAGCATACTGATACTTAGGTCGATAAAAAGTTATTTTAATGAATCGCTGATAGAGCAAAAGAGTGCAAAATAACTAGTACTGCAAGCGACGCTCATGAGTTGATAATACTATATGTTCATAGTTCATGAGTTAATAGTTCGACGCGTCAATAATTCTTATTGATAACGAGACGTTTTAATATTATTGCAAAAACAATTACAGATATAGAAAAAAAGAACCACATTTTACTACGGGTTTATATTTTAAAAACGCTTCTATCTGCTGACATTAATTAATAACTCTTGGCCAAGCGCCTATTTATTTTACCTGAACATGATAGATTCTATTTTGCGATGAACTTTTCCAAGGTAGGCTGTAGAGTTTGGAAGTTTCGTCTGGTATTTCGCTTCTTTCTCAGCTCTTTCCACCTTGCCTCCTTTTCATCGTGAAACCTTGGCATGAACTGAATGAACAAAATTTAAAACATTAGAATAAACCATTCGGTTAATTGATTCCATAAAATAAAAGAAAGAACACTCGCTGAAAGTAGAGAATGCAAAGCAAATAATCAATAACAAATAAACAATGTGATTTGGCGGAGGCAAAAGATTCAAAGAATTTGAATACACCTGAGCACAGCGTCCTCAATCAATAACTGAAACAATTAATCCATTGAGATTAATAACGCTTAAAGTACAGCATTGGGATTAATTAAATTTTGTTCGTGCTACTGACCAATAAAAGGCCTTGGGGTGAAAACACTTTTGCTTACTTGAGGTCAGACGGCACCTTTAATGAGCTATTTTATGCATTTAGACTTTTTCATTTTGAAATGAAAATAACATCACCTACCCGGATTTAACTTCAGCGGTATGAGTTATAGATTGCTCTAGATTGCTCTAGACACATATTACTGTAATATCGGTGTCCAACATTGTGCTCGTACCAGGCGACACACATTGCGGTACAAATACATCCATCAAAGACGCCGAGGCTGTCAAATGCCTGCAAAATAATTAACATATTACCCTAACCCTTAACAACCTTATGTTTACTTATCTGTCCCAAACAGCCGACGAATAGCACTCGGGTAAATACGTTCAATCATCGTTGAACAGGAATTTAATATATACAACTCGGGTCAACATTTGACTCCGAATTTAATATATCTTAAAAGGAGACCCTAAAATAAATGACAGTCGTTGAACCTGTATAGCTGTAAACTTAAGTGCGGGGTATTCTGCGTTTTACCTGGGCTCGAATTAGGATATTTTAACAGCCACCTCCAACGTTTATTCCTTCAACCTTATCACAAGAAGGTATTAATTCATGTAAACTAGCGTTCTATTTACATCCAGACTTGTATGTTAGATATTTTTTTCAGGTGACTATTCCGAATATTAGTGCCGCTGTAGGCAATTTGACACTCGGGGCCTCCGTGGCTCAGACAGTTAGCACGCTATCATAGGGCAATGACTCAGCAGTCTGCCGCCAATACGGTCGCTGTGAGTTCAACTCCAGCTGATGATGGCTTCCTTTCCGACCGTGTGTGCGAAGGTCTGCCAGCAACCTGTGGATAGTCATGGGTAAATATATAAGTATGTGTGTGTGTACATGACTTATCAAGTCGTCTTTGATGTGTATTTTTGGTGCACTAAATAGGTGACATTTTAAAACCAAGCCCTCAAGTGAAGCAAGGTTAAAAATTTAATTAGTTCCAAATCGCCTTTTATGGTGTACATGCTTTATTCATATTTACCAGGTACGAAATGTGAGCAAATGTAGCAAAAATGAGGCAACCGTTTTCTTCTCCCCGGCTATCGGAGAGGCACAGTAAATTTACGATTTGATCAACACAAGCAGAAATTCTCCACATTCCCTCTTATAGCCCACATCTACGCTTTTACAAAAGGTGTTACTTGGTATCTTGCGACTTTCCGTTTTAGCACAATAAATAATTATCGAAGTTATCCTATTTCGACCCCGTTAAAGTGTGTACTGTAATGAACATTGCAGAAACAGGATGTTGGAGACTGGTCAACAAAGTTCCTGCAAATAGAACGATGACATTTCTTTTCATTCTTCGCGAAAGCAATGGAAATGCGGCATATTGTTCAGCCCCTTGAGATGGCGCTAGAATGAAGCAGGACCTCAGCCACAGTGACGTCAGAAACTGATTGTAAATCAACGTCTAAAATGTGCAATGGGTCGGCTTCTATTGTAACGTCGCGCTGTCATTATGATGACCGGGGAAAGAAATATATGACGTCAAGTTCCTGGTGATGGGCGTTTCACAGCTCCCCATTGCGACGTCATGACGTCACAGAAAGATTGAATATTACTTGCTTGCTTTTTTTAGTTTACGTATTTGCAACAGTAGGGACGTCATACACTTGCTCGTGAGTGACAGTATGGAAAACGGTCAGCGCTATAGATGAACATTTATGACATTATGGATATGGCAGAAACGCTGAGAGAAACGAGATTTTTGTTTTTAACACAAAGGGTCTTCTTTTACGTAGATATATATAGATGAGGCCACACCATGCAAAATTACTGAGTTAATTCAAGGCACGATGCAGAAAAAATTCGGAATAGTGTGCTTAATCACATTGACAAGTTCGGGATAACAACCAAGAAGTATGGCTTTGTTCGATTTTGACTGACATCACTTTCTTGTTCTGTCGCGCTACAACGTATCATGGGGGTCTCAGCTGTAATCTCCCAGTTGGCAGAGCTGTTACTTTCATACAAAGTTGCCTCGACAATTGTTTAAAAAAAAAGGGGGGGGGGGATCTGGCTCTTGCGGCAAATATTTTGCCAGCCAACGTAATCCACCGCGCATTACACAGAGTTTTATGACGTTCCCACCTTCTTTATCCACATCGAGGCTGGGAACTATAGATCTTTATGGTTACTGCGCCTTTGTAACGTCGTGTTGGTCATTGCATTGGCGTGACGTCACACAACACATTTAACTGATAAGCGGAAAAGAACGAACTTCAACGACACCCTTTATGACGTAACGTCATTGTTACTACAGTGTAAGTTTAGACAAAATAGCTACGCGTAGAAAGACGTACGACAGCTTAGCGACGACCAAGAAATCATAGGCAGATGGAGCCTTTTCACCAAACACTATGGTAAGATGGTATTGCAGTACCTTGATACAACTCTTTACTTGCTCCTTGGTAGATTTCGCGGTATATTTCTGCATTTGTAGGTAATTATAGATACTCAAAAGGGAACTCTGTCCAAGACATCAGTTGGTAACGTTTCCCACCTAATTAATTGGGGTAAAGTAATTTGGGCTTAAACTGTCTAATCTTGTTTTGCGTCCTGCTTTTGCCATGTCGTTTTGTGGTAAAACTGCTAACGTATTACTAGTACATTGCAAGAGGACAGCGGCTCTTTCAGCTTGGACACGAGTAACACATTGCGCGGAAAAATGTACACATCCCATTTTACCAAACAATTTCCAGGCATAGTGCAGGGATTTTACTACCAGGGTCGGCCCATAGCGACCCTCCGCAGCGATACCTACCCATGTAATTGTCCAATTATATTGAACGTCCACCAGCGTAAGTCTTGTTTCCTGGGCAAACATTCACGCTGTCAGTCTGACTGCAGTGGTTCAAACAGTTGCTATTGACCCTTTAAGTGCCGAAATTTTCCGAACTGCACGATCCGTGTACGGCAGGGTGTGCACAGCGCACAAAGCTCTGAAATGACCAGAAAACACTGGGTTATTTCGCTTCTGGCTGTTTGGAATGTCCAGACTGAACCAGTGGCGCTGGTCGAAGGAGGGACTTTACCCGAGATGTGAAGTGAATAAGGTACAGCCTAACTGGGTAGAGGCTTAAGTTCTTCCAAGGCGTATGGATCCCTGTGTATGAGTTGTCGAGGAAATACTGTCCCTGTAAATCTTCTATTCATCTCCACTAGTAGTTTATGATGTTGGTAAGCCAGACGTTTAAAAGTGATTTATCGCTTATTCCATGTCTGTAACTGCGCAGAAAGCAATTGCGTGTGTGTGTGTGTGCCGCAGAAATGGGTAAAGTAGCCATTTTTTTTAATAAGCACACAATGGCATTCTTGGATATAAAGGTTTTATCGACGCCATCGTAGGAGTTAATCGTAAGTCTTAATCAGTGCCTGGGGAAATATATATTTAGCGAGTTGTAGTTGTGTGGCTTGATACTGATTGTGAGTTTAGAGCAAAGCATCCTATACATGTACCTGTGTGCTGTTTAAAGCAGTTCGCGAGTTAAAAATTAGAAGAGTGCATGAGTAAAAGTTATACATGCTATTTGAAATCGTCCACAAGTTTAGTGCGGCATATGACATATGCCTGTTAACAAGTTTATCGGAATGCATCGGTATGCCACGTTTGAAGGTGTTAGTGTAGCCTGTACATCGGGGGGTATGCTTGCGGAGAATCAAACCGCTAACATTTTCAGTGCAATGTGATTTATTATGAGTGTGTAGTTTTCAAAACGTTTGACATGCATACCCACTGTAACGTAGATCTACCAAGGCAAATGGTTTAATTGCTAACATCAGGCTCATGATTAAATGAATTAATGATTATACCTGAAACCATCATCGGTAATATTTCTGCTATATATCGAGATGAAAGTGCTTGATTATGGCGTTAACCGATTACAACCAGATGAATAAATGAATATACCGGGCACTTCAGTATCCTCCATTCAAAACACCGACCACTGCCATACAAGTGAAAAAATTCTTGAAGACGGCGTTTAGCTCCAATCACGGTAACAAGTTTTGATTTTTTTTTTCTTTTCGTTTTTCTTGCAGAGGTCCTCCCATGGATCCCTGACGGATGTTAACCGCCATTTAAGAAATTCACCGGGCGTCGGGCGTATTGTAAGGGGCAGTTAAGAGGTAAACTACTGGCTGGAGAATCAGGTGACGTTTTGCAATCAGCAATCAATTAGCAGTGGATTTGTGTGACTGTACCAGTTCACAGAACCATGTCAGGGAGAATGAAGTCTAGCTCCAACACCGTTCTACCCAACAAATCGAGATCGGGCACCATTCAAGTCAGCAAATCGAAATCGGACACCATCCAAGCGAGCAAATCGAGATCGGAAACCAAAATTGAAACTGATACTAGGACCGGGGCGGGAGTTAATAGGCTTTCAGGAACGACACAGAAAGTCAGCTTAAACGAACGAAGCCCGAGCCAGACGAAAACTGCACCGAAAACCGGAACTCCGAAAACAGGTAAAGGTACGAGCCAGTCTGGCGGAAAATTAGGCAGCAAAAAGCCTACTAGTGGTATTAAAAGACCGGGAAAGGCTACGAGTAAAGGCAACTCGTCCAGAGATTCTTCAGGGAAGAAAGATCTCGGTAAAGAGAGGGAGAATGTGCTTGATGGGAAGGAAGAAGATCCTGAGGAAACTGGGGTGAAAAGAGAACCGACACAGTCGAGTTTGGCGATCGCGGCGGTAGGCCAGGAGAACAAATCTGAGGAAAGCGAGGATTCTACCCAACCGCCCAAATCGGAAGATGCCAAAGCCGAGGCTGGTGAAAATGCCGGCAATTTCGTTGACAACAAAACGCAAGAAGAACAGAAGGCTGACGAAAGAAATGACAGCCCAAAAGAAACAGCGAAGGAGGAAAAGAAAGACTTCGATATCCGGGAATTCACGGAGGCTGTGCAAAAACTTTCGGCAAAATTCTGTGAGGACAGGTTCACACGAGTCGACGACAATTATCCAGTGGAAGAGCTCATGTTGCTCGTAGCGGAAGTAAACGAAGCCATCGACCATTACAAAAAGCACACGATGACGACACAACAACAACTGGAGACTCTGCGAGATCGGATGCAAGAGGTTCGAGAAAACATACACAACAGTGTTCAGATCCGAGCCTTTGAGGCCCGGCAAGGTAATATGCTATTCCTTTCTGTGTGTGTTGAATGCCTACACATGCGCATTAATAAACACCGCTTGCACTATTGTCATGCACGAATACGTAATGGCGTGCTACCTGCTTGTTGTGGCCAATTTTCTGGTTGTCAATTTTACTTAGGCGCCATAGCTGCCATTATTTCGATTTTCCCCAAAATCAATTGAATTCAGCTGATTAAGTTATCCTCGTAAACCTAACCATGTGTATGCCGTGGTTCCACTACAGTTCAACTGTATATTTAACTAATTAGTTACTTGGGGTTAATACTATTCTTAGAAATAGTTCAGTCGTGTCACATTGGTAAGGTATTTATAGAAGAAGTAGATCTCGGTAGAAACCACCCGTCTTCGCCGTGTACCCCCAAAACCTCCCACCCCTAAGCCTCAGTTAAAAGATTTTAAGCTGTACTCTCTCCTGTGGTATTCTTGAGTTGAAATGAACTCTTTGGCCATTCCACCAGCAAGTCTGAAATGATCTTACCACCCTGAAGATCATTTTATAAAGCCATTGTCAACCCTAAGTTAATTAAACTTGAGGTATTAATTTCAGGCGTAAAGCAGACAATCGCATAAAACAGTGACTTATGGGATTTAGGAAACTGATTTGGTTTGCATGATTAGCTCTTATCAAAGCGAAATTGTTTGATTGTGCATGGAGTTATGCATTTATCACAGTCTATAAATCTGAAGAGTGCAGTATTCTTGATTACAGCTGTATAGGCCCGTAATATATACCTGTAAATATGTTAAAGCGTAATTAGTGACATGTTAGACTAGACTCATAACATGAACATACGCGATCACCCAGCATAGCAAAGCAACAGAGTTGTAAATCTTAATTTACGACCAAAGCTGCTTCGCGCAATTTGTCCCATATTCAAGGCATTCGTTTTATTAATATATACATGTGCTATAATTTTATAGACGCTCTATATCTCTTTTTATCTCCTGAATGATGCGGTTCTGGAGAAGAAAAAAATGCTGTGGCCGTGACAACTGCAACCTCTACACCTACAGCACAGAGAATAAAGAATTTCTTCACTCTTTCTTCATTGTCAAAATATAGTATAATCACGACTGGGAGATGCTTACGCACCAAGTAAACAGAGGGATAAATTTCACTTCTGTCGGTGAGAATTTCGCCTCTTGCGTTTGACAAATTTCTCTACTATCAATTTACTCAAGCAAAAGAGTGCATCCACAAATCAGTGACAAATCTCTCACAAAGAGAAACCATTACACAGTTTTAAATTACACTTTTAAAAAGTTCATTGGGATGACAACGAGCTCATTTTCGAGGTGACTTGTCTGGTGTGTCTGGTGTGCATTTTAAAAGTAAACGGCGTACCTTGCTAAGAGCGCTTTATGAAATCAAGTTTAACACAGGACACCTATCAAATAAGTACATCAATAAATTATAAGGAAACAAATAAATAAAAAAAATAGATAAAAAAATTAAAATATGTGTATGGACTTTGTCAATGAATCATTGGGCTACCAAGTAACAGTCAGACATTGATCTTGGGTGCATTAAATGGTAAACGCTCAGACCTCTTAACATAAACATGACATCGAACACTTTCACAGCACTGAGGTAAAGTGGTACACTATTGTTCGCCTTTATGACCATACTCACAGGCAAACATTGATTTAGTCAAGAGTCTATGTTCTCATACGTGTACATATACTGCCATGTAGCTACATGTACAAATACACAAAGCCGCGGGTCTTCTGTATTGTAGTCTAGTCAATAGTTGTTAAAGGGCCGTTGCGAGGGTTACACGCGTACACACTGGACCTAGCAAATATTTGACACGACTGACCTCAAAGGCAGACAGGTCGGTAACATTGGCCTTGGACAAATAAAGGTTGAAAGCTGACACAAATTTGGAAAAGCCCATGGGCGGGTGTGAGAGAAAACGAAACCCTACTCATGCACAGACACGCTGTGGGTACAGAATATAATTGAATACTTTGCTCTCGGACTCGCGATCTTCGGATGTGTTTTCGTCCGCTGCCCATGCAGTTAGCATTGATTAACCGCCGCGGCGTTGTGACGAAAGTAGATTAATAGTGTAATTAACGGTAGAGATACAAACCGGACACATTTGGTTTACGGCTATAAAGGCCTTATGACAATGTCACTGTGAAAGAATGCGAGAAAATGAAGTATGGTTTTACATGGATAGTAATATCAAGACGCTCTCGCAAAGAAGGCGACATATAAATGAATTCGCTTGAAGAGTATTGTGACTGTAACGTTGTAAGCCAGAGACATAGCACGAGACTTGAGTGGGGAGGTGACAGGGGCATAGACATTTACCATAGACACAGTCTGAACTGTGCCCGAAGACCAAAATTGCAAGCAGTTACATGTAGTTACATATCCGCAGCTGTTTTGAAGTGCAGCCATGAAACGGTTATTTGACATGAGCTGCCCTGAGTAAAGGAAAGAACTGGCCAAGGGATGGAAGAAAACCAAAAAAAAAAATAATGAAAATAAAATATAAAAAAAGTAAAAAAAATAAAAAATCAAAAAGAATGCCAAAAAATGTTAAGAAACCGCGAAAGATATAATACTGATGAGTCTACATTGTCGCAAACTCTTCAAAGAAATTTGAAATTCTAGGCTGTACATATATTATAATTTGTTCCTTGGTGTATTTGCTTAATAGGTAAGCCGGTACTCTGTAAATTCAGTCTTTCCTCCAAACAATACATTGAAAGGTAAACATATAGCGACATAGCCGACATGAAACTATGCCCTCACCGTTCGAATTATTAAAATGGCGGCTTTTATAATTACAATTAGCACTATGATATGCCTGCAGGAATAGCACAATAACTATTTACGGGAGAGCCACATGAGGCCACCTTGGGTTGACACGGAATGCTTTTGTGAAAAGCACTTCAGAAAAGAGAATGGACTAGAACGACCGATATCAAGATCAATTGTAACTTCAATCAATAAACTGACAGGTCATTGCAAAATCTCAAAGGATTTTAGCGGCAAACCAACACTGGTTTTCAGTAGCTGTCTGACCTGGCCTTAAATTAACATGGTGTGTGTCCTTTCACAGACAAGGACTTCGATGTCTTATCTTTTGTACAATATAAAACCAGTGTCCAGTGTTGGGAATAGAGAATTATTGTTAAATCGAGGTCAGTGAATGTTTGTTCCAATTCTGGGCAAAGTATGACCTTAAGGGCCGAGGACAGTGCCACTCGTGGTCTAAGCTAAAAACGACACGGAAAGGGCCACATGTACTTTGGGGATTGCGTGTGCGAAGTGCTAGAATTTCAACGTTGGCAACACGACCTTATATCCTTGTCAAAGTAAGTCATTTTTTTCGGACAGGAAATTACCTTCTCGTTATAGTCCCCATTCCGAAGAGCTAACTTACTCCTGAGGCATTTTGGGGAAAAAATATTAGCTGAACCACGGTTTCTTACAGTTTAAATATTACGGCTCAGGGGTAAGTTACACACATTGCAACTGCTTCGCGGCTTCCTAATACCGTATTGCATACTGTCGTCGTAATGTTTTTGAGCACGGCGTAAAAGGACCAATGAAAAAAATATATAAAGTTCAGCTACCATGATATAACGACACACTTTTATTTACTACCTCTGAATAAGTTTTACTTGTGTCATGAGACTTTCATTTTGTGACTGTTTCACTTCCGTGTTGAATATTTAATTGTATAACCCCTTTGAAAGGGTAAGTAATAATTGAAACAACTATGTTTCGCCGGTGAAAGGGCTGTCTTTAACAAAACGCAGATGCTGGTGACGAGTTGTTGGGGAGTTCGAGGAGAGGTGTTGTTGTTGGTAGTTGTCGATTCAATGCACGGATACTCCCGATTCTTTTGCGCATGTGTTCTGTACATTTCGTTGTGAAGTTTTAATAACTTATACAATTGTGTTGTTTCAGAGAAAGAACCGACGCTCGAGCAGCGAGAACTTGCCGCTAAACTCGCTAAAATTAACGCGGAAGTCGCGCATGCTAACGTGGAATTGGCGAGACTTGTAAAGATGGCTGCCGAAACAGAAAGCCTTGCGCTGGAAGCAGTGGAGTCCGCCGAAATTGCCCGAGAGGAGGCCGAACAAGCCCGAGCGGAAATCGAATGGCGTGAACGCAAAGAGGCGGAAAGGAAAATCGAGGAAGAGAGACGGATTGAAGAGGAAAGAAAACGGAAGGAGCACGAAGAAAAATTGGAAGCAGAGGCACGAAAGAAACAGGAGCAGGAATGGAAACGCCGGGAACACGGGCCTGGTCCTGAGAGTTTGCAAGACTGGGAAACCTGGCCTATGCATGTGTAAGTGTAGTTGTAGACTCAGGTGACCAAAATGAGTGTACAGGGCTTCGTTAACGAGATGTAATTCGGTTCACTTCCGCACCCAATAACTCATCACATAGTTCTCAGGTTGCGCGACACGCATATTTTTAGTGCACTACATGATATCGGAGGGCAAAATCAACAGCAAATTATACAGAAAAGGTTACCCTTAGCAAATTAAAGCAAATTTACATATTCGCTCGACATATACATTCTTACGACATGAGACGGAAAAAATCATGCATGAATGAGTTTCGGTAGTAAACACACCATGTTTTATTTGTGCTGAACGACTGAGACAATACCTTCGAATATATCATATTTCACAAGAAACTTACGAGTTAGCTGTTTTTCGGGGTATCTAATTATGGTTTATAGCCATTCACGAAGGCCTATTCAAATCGGTATTAGCACAGCTATTGTTTACTCATTTGATGGGCATTATGTAGATATTGTGATGGACAATGAACAATTTGTAATTTGTATTGGCGGAAATATGACACACACACACACCCAAAAAATAAAAACAACAACAAAAAACATGTGCATAGTGTACAGAAAGTTCCACTGTATTTTTTATTCTTTTCCCATACTAATACAGTATTTGTGATTTTTTTTCAAATTTGTAGACTCGAGATGTCTGGATCAGCTGACAACGATGCCATTGGCTGCATCGTACGAGGAGCTCCGGGCTATTTTGATCCTAACCGTGTCACGTGTACTTGTATTAACCAGTTGGAATCGTCTTTCGTCTTTGAGCAGAACGATGAGCTCGTGAGCCCTATCCTCTCGTTGGAACCGAGAAATGCCGAGGATTATCTACAGGTGATCTCATTACTCTTGCTTATGTTTTCTGGAACCACAGGAAGTGCTGTAAAACCCAGACGGTTTTATTGACCAGTGATACAGAATGTATACGTGCAGAGAGAATCAAAAATCTGGCAAAAACTTTGAAACCGATTTTAGTACGTGATTTCAAATAAGATGAGAGATCGATGAAAGTAATACAAAAGTTTTGTCAGGTACAATTCTTTGGTGACATATTAATGTAAAGTGTTAAACCAGGTGTGAATTTACATACCACCATAATGAAAAATTGGAAGGATACATGGAGAGGGGTGACCATAATGTAAGACGATAATTTATTGATGATTTAACTGTTGCTTGTTTTTATACAGAGCACGATTTATGTTGCCATTCCATTTATGGGGACAAGGTCCTCAATGCTCTCGCGAGAACCAGTGATAAAGGCAGAGATTAACGGAGAATGGAAGGAAGTTCTGACAAGAGAGGTCTTCTTTGAAGATTACAAGGTACTAGCACACTTATACGTACGCACGCTGTATAAGCGTAAGGGGACAAATGGTAATTGGGCCTCAGCTGGTCAGTGGTTCATGCATAATTAAGTATTATCTGGCCAAACCTCATTGGCGACGGCTGTTCGAATGCAAATTTCTGTTTTTCAGACGTGGCGTTCAACAGTAGACGAAGTTTAGTGGTTGAACATGTGGTTTTACAGTAGGCGAATTTAAGCGCTTTAACATGTAGTTTTTACAGTGAGCGAAGTTTAGTGGTTCAACATGTGGTTTCACAGAAACCGAAGTTGGGCCGTTCAACATGTAGCTTTACAGTAGGCGAAGTTGAGCGGTTCAACATGTGGTTTAACAGCAGGGGAAGTTTAGTGGTTCAAGATGTTGCTTTACAGTAGGTGAAGTTTAGCGGTTCAACATGTGGTTTTACACCAGACAAAGTGTGGTTGTTCGCTCCGTTATCTGTCCGGTTTCCTCGGTCCACAAACCCGTTGACCAGGGTAAAAGTTTTAATCCCAGCCAAGAAAATAAAATACGTAAATGAATAAAGTGGCATCTGAGAGTTATTTCTTGTGCTGGCCTTGAAAATGTGGCCGTAGGGGAGATTCCAGAACGAACTCTCTGATCGCTAAAGGTAAGAAAAGCCCTGCTGTACCACGTGACCTGTTAAAATGTTAGGCAACTTGTTCTGATTACATTTGCTATACCATGATGTGTCTAAAAAAGTGTCACAAAAAATTATTTAGACTTGAACATGCTATGGTCAAAACTGAGGAGCTGAAGGTTTGTGAACCTAAGAGGTAACAGAAGAAAAGAAACGTCATTTGTACCTCCTGAACATTGTGAGATGGGTGATCAGTATAGTAAAGTCAACAAACGTTGCCTAACACTTTTGACTATAGACATGATACAGTTGGACTCTTTTTAACTTAACAACAAAAGAGTTCGAAACTCCCCTGTTGCAAGTAGCCTTGCAGTCCGTTTTCCTAGATGATGGAAGACTTTGTCTGGAAGACTAATTGGTGTGGTAACTAAGTAGGTTGAGATAGCACCAAGATACATAATGCAATAGAAATCGCTTTTATAAGTCCTTAGCTTGGCTGGGTTTTAAACAACATTACTATAATAATGCACATGCGCGCATTCCTTGGTGGTATACATGTACTAGGTGTTGTAGGCCTGTTGTATGTGTGTAGTCTGTTAAGGGTTCACATTTCTTGTTACCGTACTGAGATAAGAGAAAAAAAAAGTGTTCTAAAATATGCTGCGAGTGTGCTGGGAGAACAAGGATTAAAGTAGGTGTAACATATTTATGTGTAGTAAAAATGCTTTTCGGTAACGCCGGTGTATGCTTTGTATACTAAGACATTGCGTGCGTCCGCATATTTGTTGCAGGAGAAACGCTTCGCTCAAGCAGAACTCTCCCAATTTGCCACTGTTGCCGTGGTGACGAGATTTAAGCGGGATTACGTGACATTGTCGAAAAGGACGTCCAAGATAGTGTTCAGTGCTGATCAGAGAGTTTCGCTGACGACTCCAAGATCTTCGTTCGACAACAAGGAGTTGCTAATGATTCAGGTGGGATATAACGTTTTTGAACCGGATCCTTGCATTTGATCAGCTTTAGTTCATTAGTTTTTTTTCTTTTTTTTCTTTTGTTTTGAGCATGTCTTCCACATTGTTTCATTTTCACGACGATACAGTATCCTTAACTAATGCCGAAGGTTAGTCATATTGCTGAATTATGTGTCGTCTCGTTATTGAACACTGTACATCGACGTTTTAGGCCATTTCGAAGAGGTTGAAGCACAGTGGCGTCAGATTCTTTCTTGCTGCTAAAATTGCTGTAACTTTGTAACATTTCTTGCACATTAAATACAGATACAGGTGTAGTACTACGCGTACATTCGTGTGGAAGGTACGCATATGACAATCAGAGACTGTTTACCAGCTGAGAAGAACCGGTGGCGTCAATGTTTATCAGCCAGCTCAGTGTTGTACGAAAGACTACCATAGAACCTAAATCTTCGTTTCCATTTTACTCACCGTTAAACGAAAGTGCCGCAAAAATAACAAAAACAATAATGAACACCGTTTTTGAAATCGGCACGAAATGACCTTTAAATGATGTGTATTTTACTGAAAGACGGTCTGTTGTTTTACACTATCTAGTATTATCCCATTCGGAGTTGAATTAGGGACTAGTTTTTGGTGCCTAAGATTTCTGGAGAAATGAGTTTCCTATATCATCTTAGTATACCTTTGTGTTTACCATGGTGAAATAAAAAATCAAATAGAGGGTTAGACACGGGTTAGTTTGCATTTAATCCCAGCGGACGTCATACAAATCTACCTTCTTTTTTGGACAAAGCAATTTCATGTTCAGAAACGGTATACGGTGGTTTTACTGTTTTAAAAGATTTTATTAAACTATTACACGCCTCGCCGTAAATTTAATTCTAATAATTGTGTATGAGTACCAAATTATTTCTATGTTTGTCATCGTTACATGTATTTGAATTACCCTCCAAAGGGAATACCGACATTTGGAGATTGGTGAAAAACATGGCTTTTCCCTTTGAAGATTGCAGTCACATATATAGTTAGTAATATTGTTACCCTGTCTGTCTGTCGGTGTGTAGGTCATTCAGTCATTCGACCAGATTCTGAAATCCCAGTATTTCGTTTAGTATGGTGTCGGTCAGGTATTGGACAGCATATATTCTTAGCATATGCCATCTGATTAGAGACAGGCCTTTGTGCAGTGCGACAATGTCGTGTGTAGAGGTACGTCGACTCGAAGCCTATGCCTATTTGTGTTTTAACGTTAGCCTGCGCTTATGATTCGCACAGGTTCAGCCCGTGGATTCCAACTCACTGAACGACCTGAAGAACCGAGACAAATTTATGAATGGTCTCCTGAACAGTAGCCCTTTGGTGACGACGAAATGGGAGAGAAATAAGTTCAGAAATCCTGTTACTGTGAGTAGACTGGTCGTGCTTTTCAAGACTCAAGTTATTCATTTAAAACTTAAAACAATCATTAAAGTCCCACACCAGTTCCTAGAGAATCTACGTGGAATTTAAATGGTACCGCCATCGTACAAGTGAAGTAATCTTGAGTTAGCGTTAAACAACACTGGAGTAAATAAATAAATAAATGAATAAATAAACACCTAGACTGGCTTTCTTTCCAGTCGTACGTATGAAGATCCATCAGCAACACGCGAATCATCGTGAGTTTCTCTCGGAGTATATTCAGCTTCTTCCCATATGACTTCTTTCAACAGATAACGGTGCCATGTCCCCCTAACCCTGCTAAAGCCAAAAAGTTAGCTGCCGTGAGAGCGGCCAAGGAGGCCAAAATGAATCAGCCGGTTCGAAATATTCCTGTGCCCATTGACATGCAGGAAAAAGAGTCTAAGAAGCGGAAACCACAGAAGCCGGTACAAAAGGAGCCGGAACCGGAAGAGGACGTGGTAGAGCGCAGACCGGAAACGCGGTGGTACATGGGAATTTACGGCGGAAGTGACGGTTAGTTTGCTACGTATCACTGCCTATTTCAGTGATATGTATTTACATAGTCAAGATTGAGAAAACAGTAATCTCAATCAGATAAACAAATAAATGCTAGCGTAATCAACTGATTCAGGTTTTCTTTGATTATTAAGAATCTAATAAATCAACAAAAACACATCTCTTTATGCCAGATGTATTTATACCCTCGGAAATAATACTATCTGTACCTGCAGTGATGCATATACTGGCTGAAAACTGCTGCAGTGTAGTTTAAATTCTAGCAGTCATTTCATTTATTGCTGTCTGTGTCAGATGTACAACAATGCACACAAAATGCATTATCTCAATCACATAATATGTGTATACACTGTAGTATGCCATAACGGAGCCAACATATAATTGTCCAGTTTAGTTTTGCTTCCTATCCAAATGAAATAAGGGTAGATATGAAGGAAAAAAATAATAAAACCAAGCATTTTCTTGTTGTTTTCAGACGACGAGAACGACAACCTGTACCTCTTCCATCAGTATCCAAGCGGTCGTTGGGCCCAGATTTCAGACGTTAAGATACAGAATGTTAAACTGGACGTCCTGCAGTTTCAACTTGATCATCCCGTTGAAAGGTGAACATTGGATTTAGTTTCTATTGGGGAATCACGCCCCGTAATGAAACAGTGACTAGAATGGGGAAGACTCAACGTAGCTTAGTGTAATGCTTACTCTATGGAAGACTTATTTTAAGCACATGGATCTTGTTCGACACAGCAGTCGTTGACTAAGCTCATTGTAACTACCATGGTTACCCATCTTCTTAGAAAAGGTTGTCACGGTAGTTACAATGAACTTTAGTGTACGAGTGCTTGCGGAATATGGGCCAGATGAAAGTGCACTCATTCGCTGAGAGGGTAAAGGCTCATCCGCACTGCGGAAGACAACCACAAACGTGACTACAAGTGCAACTACATGATGTTGTGTGCTGCCGCCATTACCGGCGACAACAAAACACTCGCCGAGAAAACAGAACCAGTTCTAAATTTGCTCGGCGACATGGACGTTGTCCTGATGTCTTCGCGAACGTTTTAGTTCTTTGACGTTGTAGTTGTAGTTGTCCTTTGAGGCCCCTTGCGAACGACATCCACAACTGCAACTACATGACGTTGTGTGCTTTCCTCACTGCCTTCGACATGAAAACAGTTACCGAAAAAATAGAACCAGTTTCATTTTTGCTCCGCGACATGGATGTCGTCCTCATGTCGTCGCCACAGACGTCAGCAGTGGGGACTGCACTACATACTAAAGAACGCGCTATATTTTCGACGTTGTAGTTGCAGTTTCAGTTGTAGTTGTCGCCCGCAGTGGGGAGGGGCCTTAACGGGCCACTGTTCTCTTCCAATGAATGAACAACACATGCCTGTTAAGGGCTCCCTCACAAAACTCTACGAAAATGGCGAGAATGAGCGATGTGGTACACAAGTTTGGCCAGAATTATTTAAGGCGAGAAATGTCCCTTATTGCATTCCTAGTTGAGGCCTGAACAAGACTTTTTTTCGCGCATACGCATTACAGGAATACAGCCGCTGTTCATACGTGAACATGCGGCTACCTAAATTGATTTCAACACATTTCTTTTCTTGGGCATATACGCTTGATTTCGCCAAGAAATTATCTCTCGGCTGTATTTCTTTTGTCACTTATATGAAAAGACTTAAGATTTCTCTCACCTTTTTGGGGGGGGGGGGAATCTTTCTTTTTTTTCTCTTCTTTTTTTGGCGCTTGTCTGAATTTGAAAGCATGTCCAACGTTGCGAATGCACGGTATATCAATGGTCATTTTTGAGTGCACAGCATTTATCTGGTCACTTTTTTTGGAATGTGCAATGTTTCTTTAGCCTCATTGCTGACTGTATAAATTTCTTCTCGTGACTCTGTGCGTAGCACAATATCCCCCGGTCACTTTTCCGCGGGCAGATACATCAGTTGATAATTTTTAATAACTGTGTTTCTGTTTTTGTCATGGGAATAGTATTATTGCCTTGATGTGTGATTGAATAACTTTATTTCCATGTGGGGAGGATTATTACCAGTCTGCAACTTGTCATCGATTTCTCGTGCACAAGGTCAAGTAGAGCAGGGAAGAAACACATAGACAAACAAACAAATAAATAAAAAAAAAATAAATATAATTCTGACTTTTCACTTTCAGGTTTGTCATCTTAAGGACCAGGACAAACGTTGATGAAGAGATGGCCCTGCACATGGTCACCATACTAGAAGCAGCACTCGCTATGAGGACTGTACATGTCTTGCTGAAGCAGCGGTGAGAGAACGGTCACTCCTTTCCATGCCTGGCACATGTACCACACACTAAAAATAAACGCGACGTAGTGTTTGTTCAGCAAAAACCATGCTTAATAGTTAAAAGGGGGAGACATGTTTACATAGTAAACGCTTTAGCAACTTTTTGACATATTTTTATTTCTCATATATTTATATTTATATGACACACTTCTCGGACTATTGTTGTCTGGTCACCTTAACAAACACATCTTCTTTAATACACCTGCTTCATACTTTTTTTCAGAATAAACACCACGGCGCATTTATTAAACGTTACAGAAAGGTGTTTATTTTCTCATCTGTAAACTCGCCACGGCTAAACTAAACTACCTAAATTACAGTATTACGACGGGACGTGTAGGCCCAAGTTACGCTTACTTCAGAGAGTTCAGTTTGCAGCAGAAACATTTAGACTTCTCTTGATTTTGAAACCTAAGGTTATAGACAACACCAGAAGCTCACACGTAATCTGTTTTAAATCTGTCTAGTGCAGTTTTAATTTTATTCTGGTGCTAGTGTTTTTCGCTTGCCGTTTAGATGGGACAAGGATATATTCTGTCGGGAACTGGAGTATCCTGTATGGGTATATATACACAAGTATTCTTGTGAAATAACAGAAGAAATGATATTTGAACCTCAGCAATAAACTTAGTCAAAGAATCCAGGGAAGAATCAAAAGTTCTTCATTAGGTATTTGAAAGCTGTTGTGATGTTTGTGGAGTAAATAAGCAAGTAATGATAACATAGGAAAACTGGATTTTATTTTAGCAAAATATTTTATCCAGTATTTTAGTTTTGTTTTCCTCATTTTAGAGTGGACGACCCCTTCCAAGCTATCGCACAGGTTGTGACGTCATCGCGCGTGGAGCGAACCGTCAATCAGCTGGAGGAAGATGGGTACAAGGAAGGTCCAAGTACAAGTGCCGACGTGACAGTGTGCGAAGGTGACATCATAGAGATCGGTTTCCGTGGCAACATCCACAATAGCCGTGAAGTCCCCATGGAGATGCCATTCAATTCCAACATGCCAACCAGCCTCGGCATACCCTTGTCAGAAGTTGACCGTTATCTTCAGAAGAATTTCCCACTTTTCCGAGGATATGTTCAGTTTTACCGAAAATACCCCATACGAAAAAAGGTTGACCCTCGCTCTAAAACTCACCACAAGTCTGATGAAGACGAGGCTCCACCTGAACCGGAACCAGTACAGTATGAAAGGGAGTTACTGACAGAGCTCATGGTGAACATTCCCAAGGTGGGTTCTCACACTTTCCAACCCAAAACGGTTTCGATGTACTTGACTGGTGTTAGACTGTGGTAAAAAAGAATTTCATCTATGGGAAGTAGGTCAGGTTATGAGTATAGCCAACCAGAAGTGCGCTAAATAATAACAAAGAAAACTGTGTGAAATAAATGAAGAAATTACCTACATTAAAAGAACAGAATACAATCTAATGCAATCAAATAAATGAGGCTGAACGATATATTTATATTTGTTTATTTATCACAAACACTGAACATTACTCAGTTGTCCTTTCTACTAGTGTATTTATTTATTTGATTTGTGTTTTACGCCGCGCTCAAGAATATTTCACTTATACCACGTCGGCCAGCATTTTGGTGGGAGGAAACCCGTGACCATCCGCAGGTTGCAGGCAGATCTTCCCACTTTCAACCGGAGATGAAGTCAACATGAGCTGGGCTTGAATTCACAGCCACCGCATTGGTGGGAGACCAATGTGATTCACATTCATACATACACAACAGCTGTTGTGGAATGGTTTATTGCTATGTGAAATGGGTAAGTCAAACAGAGGTCAAACAGTTTTCCCGCTATAATCTGTCAATTTGCTCTATTACAGTACCACATCCGGTCCAGCCCCGTGCCTGCGACCGCTCATTTTAAGATCGTGAACAAAACAGATCCAGTTGACGAAAACCTGGTACGCTACCTCGCCGAGAATCTCGGAGACGAGTGGTACAAGCTAGCCCAATTGCTGAACATCTGCCACTCGCGGATACAGGCTATCATTCGTAACACGCAGGCGCAAGACCAGACGGAAGATTTCGCTAAATACCAAATGATTATGACATGGCTCAAACGAGCACCCAAAGCTAGTAATAAGGTAAGAAAATGTCCGGTAAAGGAAAGTTAGAAATATAATGGTTTTAAGAAATAATTTCTTGATACATATTTTAAGGACCTTAAAGGTTGCACTTTTCCATTGCTTCCCATGATATCTTTGCGAGGTACAGAAAAGAGACAGTGTCATTAACGGTAACTTGAAACATTCCTTCTGGTGTGTTTTGATCTCAAAATTATTATTCTCTTCCTCAGCAGATGGGCTTTATGAAAACCATTATTGTTCTAAACAAACCTGAGGGAATTTCACGCCTATTCATTAAAACACCTCACTTTTTTTTCCATTTAGGTTGACACTCTGACAACAGCTTTAGTGCGAACCGGAAGATACGACCTAGCCGACGATCTACGCACCCGTCAACAAAAATTTCAGGAGATGCACCAAGGCAGACAAATTTGTACCTAGTTTGAAATGCGTATTTTTCTTATTATACTTCTGCTGACATATAACTTGAGAGAAAAAAATAAAGGTTTTCTTTTTACAATGCTTCGCGCCCATTTGTTATCTCCCATTGCTTACACATAACTGTGCAGAGGCGATTAGAAACACATATAGCTTGGCTTGTCTGTTTGTCTAACCGGTAGTTAAGGGCCCTTTTCAACGTTGTATCGGTTATATCACGACGGTGTCTTCTTACGGCAGGCCGAACTAAATTCCCCACTGGACATGCTGGATCCTCGCGCCGAACAAAACAACAAAATACGACACCTCAGCCATCCATACTATTCTCACAGCAAGCCGATCAGGAGTTGACTTACTCTTCTTCTGGTTTTTGAGCATACGCATTTTGTAGAAGATGACACATGCTTGAGGTGTTCGGAATTCAGACATATTTTGCAGCGTGACCGTGGCTGTGGGTTTCCCACGGGCTACACGTATGCCGAGTTTCCTCCCACTGTAAATGTTGCCCCTGGTTGTTTCAGTGAATTATTCTAGAGTGCAGCCTAAAACATAAAATAAATAGACCAATCGAAGAATCAAAAATCCGAAAGGCTCATTTTCCCTGCTTTCGTGTTACAACCGCATACAATTCACGAGAGCATCTTAGTTCCTACTTTTTAGTTATTTGTGTAAATGACTACAACCCTAATTAAGGTAAAAGGATTTCACCGGACACCTGTGACCATGAAACGAAAACCACGCTGTCGCCGTTTCTCTAGATTCACTTTTTGTGATGACATTTCCACTGTCCACATAATAAGTCTCCCGGCCTTAGCTTAACTGTAGCGAAATAGGAACCAGGTAAAACCAAACATGGCCCATGTAAACAACCGTCTGTAAGATTCTAACTAAACTTGGGTGGTCATCCTATGATCTCAAGAACATAGATTATACATTGCGGTGCGTGAAAATCACACGTTTTTCTCTCTGCTGTGTGGTATCTGAGTGACCGAGTGGACAAATGTTCCAACCAAACAGCAAGTAATAGAACCATTAACTTAATTCACTTGAATTCTTTATTTATTTATTTATGATGACCCACAGTCAATGGCCGCGAGGGGATCTCCTCAAAAGACCATATTACATACAAATATAAAGGGATATTTAGCGCTATGACGGACATAAGGGATATAATATGGCCTTTCGATTTCGAAGTTAAACAAACGAAAACGAACTGGAAACATTTTTTTTCTCCCAAGTTTGCAAATGGTTACAGTTACATGTATAGTTACACGTAACTATCTACAGTTGTGCAGTGTAATAGTAATTTGTATAAGTCCTTCCTGTTATCACATGTGTTAAATCCCCCTTCAATGACTGACGCAGGATGTCTCCTATTGCAAAAGGAAAATAGCAAACCCTTTCATAGGTCAGTTTCACAGGTGAACAGATCAGTTTGGTTATTAAGGCAGCCATTAAATCATCTGCCGTTAGATCAACAGTCCTAGTGGAAGAAAAGATTATCCACGAAATTCCGGAAATACAGAGCTGTGTACAGCGCTTCCGCTTGCGAAGCTTGCGGCTTTATTTGGCGAAACGTATGCAGCAGTTAGTTGAAGCTCCATAATAAACTAACGTTCGCATCAAAAACAATATCTAGTACGCAGAATAAACATTTTCAGACATGCCTTATCTTATTATAAAGAAATATGAACACAGTTGATAAGACACCGGATTTCATCTGTGTTGGTTTTTCACCCGCTGTATTTCAGTAATTTCAAAACCTTTAGAGAACATGTTAATCTTGTATATGTGTGACAAGAAACTTCATTTCACTTAACAACGTTATATAAGGTGCATTTTTCCTTCCTTTTGACGTTACTCAATTCATTAAAATTGGCCAAAACCCCAACATCACCTGTCGAGTTCTATGAACCAGTGTAATTCTTCACGTGTGTTTCAGTTTGTAGCACTGTCTTCCAAATACAAAGAAATGCTCATCAAGAGCTTGTCACCAGAGTTTCACAAGTGATGTCTTCCTGGGGGCCAGCCTACAGCGACACATCAGTCAAATATTACTGTGAACAATAACAGAAAACACAAGATTTGTTCAAAAGGAATTCTTTCTGAGTGGCTGATACAGGCAAATCTAAACCATGTCTAGCCTATGCTGAACTGTAAGGCGGATTTATTTAGGCTTTACCAAAACTGCAGAGTTCAACACGAGAACCCACATCTCCACTCTCAGCGTCGTTTCGGTATCACTTTCAGAAAAGAAAATAATACAGTACATTGGTGGCTTTTTGGCAGATTTCTAAGTGCATTCAGAATCTGAGAGACAAAACAGGATTTCATGCAAACAATATATAGGTTTGTGCAAACATTATGGACAGAATTATTTTATAATCATGTATATATTTTCTGATGTGTCAGCTCTACAACCAACGTTTTGGTACATGGTAGACGTGGCGACGCTGTCACTGAAAATGTACCGACTGTGTTTACTACTGCAATGCTTCCAGTGACGTTAAGAGCGTATTTAACTGGCTGTATGTTAATTGCGACGTGTCACTGAAAACTACATGTCTGCCAACACAACGTCTCCACTGACAACTTCGCACGTTTACCACTGCAATGTTCTCAATGAAAATGTTTGTTTACAATCATAAAATCTCCACTGCAAACTGCGTATATTTACAATAATAACATGCCAACTGACAACTACATCAGATTAAAATGTCTCCAGTTATAATTTAATATCTTTAAAACCACAGTGCCTGCACTTATAACTCCAAATGTTTATGTCTCTTTAGGATGGCCGAAGTCGTCATTTTTTTCAGTCTTACTCGTATTTGCTTTCATTACATCTGATGTTTGTATTGTGCCTGCCGTCTTCACAGTCGACGAGATGCCAGCTGCAACAGAAAGAATGGAATGCTGGAGTGTTTAAAGCTGGAGTTTCCTGATAATTAAAAACGTTACCTTTTCTTTAGTATTTCTTACGTTTACTGTACTCAATGCGCCAGACGTAAAATGTGCCCACTGACAACTTGATATGTTTACGACTATATAGGCTTCAGTGGTAACTCGGTATGCTCGCCGCCAAGATGTGTCAACTGGCAACTCGGGACGTTTAACATTACATTTATGTACATCGTCTCAACTGACCACTCCAATTTGTTGACCACTGCATTGTGCCCACTGACGTCTGCCTGTGTTTACCTCTACAATGTCCCGAACGATACATCCGCTGGTTTGCCGGCGAAATATATCTGCTGACAATTGTGTATCTCGTCTTGATGCCTGTAGTGTTTGGTAATAACCACATTGTTGGTAGATCCTTAATCCTTTAGTTGATCGGTTACATAAAATAGGTATATGTATCACAGAAGAAGGATATAGGTATTTTGAAAATGACACTGTTTACTTTTTACCTGAACTTTCCATCACGGCAGACGATGTCGCTGTTATATCTGGTGTTTTTTTACTTGGAGGTATGATGGCTGCAAATTACAGAATTCGAAGGGGCTTAAGAGAACTACTGAGACCTCCGCGTGTTTACCACCTGCGATGTTTTCTACAAGTACAATGTTCCCACTGGCAACTACAACTCTTTGACCGTATGCTGGAAGGTTTGTCAGCAACCTGCGGATGGCCGCGGATTTCCCGAGAGGTCTGCACGGTTTACTCCCACCATCATGCTGGGCACCATAGTAAAAGTGAAATGCTCCTGAGTAAAACAACAATGAAATAAAAAAATACAGGTCCATTTTACTAGCCGCCGTGGTATAATTGAAATAATACACGTAACCCTAATTAAATAAGCTCATAAACAGAATCCGGATTTCCTAAATATTCCTCTCCTCTCCCCCTTCTTAATCCCCCCACAAGACAGTACTAGGTATACACATGCAGAGCTATAGAGCAACCGGTATATCTTCAAAATAATGGTTTTTGTGTTCAACACATCCATTTTCACAAACCTGTGTACGTATCACCCACTATTATGTCGTGTGTCGGAATAAGGGTGAACATGGAAATAAAAACAATAACGCGACTCGGAACCAGAATGGTGATGTTGGCCAGAAGAGCTGAATGTTGGTGTGATCAAAACAGACGCTTAGTAGTGCTGAATATTGGTGTGATCAAAACAGACGATTAGCAGTGCTGAATGTTGGTGTGATCAAAACAGACGCTTAGTAGTGCTGAATGTTGGTGTGATCAAAACAGACGATTAGCAGTGCTGAATGTTGGTGTGATCAAAACAGACGCTTAGCAGTGCTGAATGTTGGTGTGATCAAAACAGACGCTTAGCAGTGCTGAATGTTGGTGTGATCAAAACAGACGATTAGCAGTGCTGAATGTTGGTGTGATCAAAACAGACGCTTAGTAGTGCTGAATGTTGGTGTGATCAAAACAGACGCTTAGCAGTGCTGAATGTTGGTGTGATCAAAACAGACGCTTAGTAGTGCTGAATGTTGGTGTGATCAAAACAGACGCTTAGTAGTGCTGAATGTTGGTGTGATCAAAACAGACGCTTAGTAGTGCTGAATGTTGGTGTGATCAAAACAGACGCTCGAAAATGGCAAATGTTGGTACAATCAAAGCAGACACCCAGAAGTGCAGAATGTTGATACGATCAAAACAGACGCTATGACGTGCTGAATGTTGGTACAGTCTAAACAGACGCTCAGAATTGCCGGTTATTGGTACAATCAAATTAGACGCTCACACCTGCTGAACGTTAGTAAGATAAACACAGACGCTTAGAAGCACTGAATGTGGGTACGATCAAAACAGATTCTCAGAAAATGTTGTTACAATCAAAACAGGCGATTAGAGGTGCTGCATGTCAGTACAATCAAAACAGGCACTCGTAATTCAACCCCATCTGCTTATGCACGGACAGAGTGCACCGGGCATAATATAAACAACATAACACTAATACTCACGATTAAATGTGTGCAACACACAATGTAGACCGGCTGCTTCATTCCTTTGACATGAATCAATCTGTCGGATTGAGCATTGCCATATATCAGTCTCATCCCCAGTACACTGTATATTGCTGATCGCATCAAGTCCAGTTTCTCCTGTATAGGAAGTCCGAAACAATCTTCCTTCGCTTTGAACAGTGTCAAAAAGAAAAGTAATTTTGTTCAGTCAATTAAATCACTTTAATGCTTATTAAATATACTTTATATTTGTACATTTTATTTACTTCAGTAGCACAGCAAAGTTGGCATAACACTGAAATTCCCAACGTCTGTTAAGATACTTGTACCTAAAATGCATATGGTTTCTTTTATTTTACTTTCATTTTTCGCGTATTTGTACCTGATGAGTTAGCTAAAAAAAAGGACTTAACTTCATAAACGGTTAGGTCCTGATTCTTCTCCACCGTCATTTTACGCTAAACGAACCTTTTGAAATGGCATTTTTTTATTCAGACGCTCATGTTGTATTGAATGTAAATCCAAATTAATTGACTTACATTTCTGAAACTTCCTACTTTCCTACTGCTCCTTTTACCCGACTAACCACAGCACGTGAACGAACCACACATGCTGGGAAAGACTCCAAACTGACTGCATTCAATAAAGTGCCCGGACTATAAGGTGAAATATATGGTGCTGCTATTTTCATCGTGAATTTCAGGGGCACGGTGTTATGTTTGGGCAGCACTCTAGCCTGGAAAAAAACTTTCTCTACTCCTTCGTCTCCTCCCCCTGTCCTCCTGGTACATTTTTTTTCCATTTGCCGAAAGTACAGCCTGTATCCTTAAGGCCCCAGGATCACGAACCTCTCCTAGGCTTAAGTGAGACTTTGCCATAACTGAAGGCATTAATCCTGCACTTTGATTTGAGCTATATGCTAATTCTAATTCCTGCCATAAAGGTTTAAGGCAGCTATTTGTATTGAAATAAAAATCCAGGACAGGAGTCTTAATTTTAGTTCAGTAAACTTTGAAGATTAAATTTTAATTAAGTCTTAAGGCAGAGTTGTGATCACGGGCTCAGGGTGCCAGCATACGTCCACTTCTTATTTCTCTAAAGCTACGCCTATAAGTGTTTATGTTAAATAGCAAATCGTTACGTGCTCTGGTTAAATAGTACCTGAAACCGAGGAGATTACAAATCACTCTGATGGCGGTCAGGGTGAACTTGTCGTAACAAACTATTCTCCAGGCGCCATTCTTAAACAGCTCTAGTCGGCCTCTTAGTTCGTACGTATCAGGACGCCCTCCAACCAGCCGCAACTGATTTCCTGGTGACATATGTAAGACACAAACAATACACATTTTCCTTACATTACCAAATATTTCCTATGCAACCCACGGTTACTGGTAAAATCTGACACTCAAGGTTTAAAGATCACAAACTCGGGTGAAAGTGCGAAGAAATTCTGCATGAGCTCCCAACACAAAATACATGTAATTACCGTTCAGCAACTGGAAAATAGGTATTTTACATTTCAGATCTTACAAGGAAATGTTTTATGCTCATATTTTTTTCTCTTCTCTTCATTATTTGAAAGGTAATGTTCCGTTCATCCTTGAACTCTGTGTCGTTTTTCGTTGCAAATTCTTTTTGTTCAGTTTCCTTACATGCCTCTCCTCGCTGTATTAATTTAAATAGTGTTAGTTATTGTATTGTATATGATATCTTTCACATCTTGAATTGAGTATAGGTCTGCAAGTCTTTAATATAAGTGAAATATATGATAAATAAAAATAAATTTCTTAACATGGGTGCACTTTGTGTTCTGTTAATTGGCATGAATTTCAGTACAATGTACCCTGGAGGCTGCTTCGGTAGCCTTGTGGCTGGAGCATCCACAGCGAGATCGGGAGATCTGGGCACAATCCCATATCGAGTCTTTAAAAATGGTAATTGCTTGTGGCTCGTCTGACACTCAGCCCTGAGAGGTTAGATCTAGGAAACAGGACTGATCTTTCAGGTGTCGGTATAATATGACTGGATAGAGTGTCAAGTCTGATGTCTTTGGCATGATGTTGTGGTCGCAGAAACATTTTGACATAGTGTATATATATACAAATGATTCCTTGTCTCCATAACGCTGAAAAAATTTTCTACGTAAAACCTAAACACACATACATACAGTACAAAGGACATGTACTGATCCAATATTTTGGAGCAATTCTCAGCAGATGTGCAGCATGTTTTGAGTAGAAAAATGGATGATGAGAAAAAATATCTCTGGAAGTCGGAGTTAAAACGTACACCGTCTAACACGTTATAGTGTCATTTTTGTTTCACAATATTTTACCAAGTTTTTTGTAACGCATTTCCTCCCCTTCTGTATGTATGTCTGTTCTTCGTCTGAATTTCAAAGCTATTAAAAGTGGAATTACGAGAGCTACCTCCCTTCATCAGCCTCAGATAGTGTCTTACTTGAGGTCGTGGTTGAACCAGCAAATACGGTACCTTGAACAGGTACCTATTATCTGCAGACAGAGTACCCAACGTTTCATTCAAATGAGCCAATCTGGTTTTTGGATGTCAATCCTCTTCGTCAGCAAACTTTGTGTTTATTACAATGAAGAGGCCATTAGTAATATTGCACCGCCATAGTACAACTGAACAATTCTTGTGTGTAACGATGAGCAACAATTAGTTGCATGAATCATTGCTTTTGGTTGTTGTATCCAATTAGCAGTTAGTTAACTTAGCAGTAAATTTACCTGGAGTCTTCCAGCAGACAAGTCCAACGTCTTCGTTATGCCCGCAGTTATGTACGCCCCAGTTGTTATGAGAACACTTCGATATATCATTCTCTCCTCCTGAGCAAACCACTTCGTCCAGCCAGATCGGTCCTTTCCCCACTCCAAACCTGGAAATCGCGACTATATCCCCGGAGCTGAGACAAAACATAAAAGCAAGAGAAAAAGTAGGAATATACCAGCTTCTTTCAGCACCTGAATGTCTTTTTAAAGCTCACAAATTAACAAAAACCGGACGTTTTTGTTCTTTCGTTTCGACCCGTCGACGGTACTGTGAGAGTTATCGCTCTTTGTTTACTGACAGTGTCCAATAAGAATATGAAAAAAATATCACATTTTTCTAATATTTACATATGTATATAGTAATTTGGCTGACTTTATATCTTGAGGTTATTTATAAAAATAACTATTATTTTCAAACAATTCCATCACTACAGAGTGGCCACATAGCCGGTTACGTTAAGCCGGCTAATCATTATTTTATTTTAAGTTTATGGAGTTTATTTTAAGTTTATTTTCGTAGTCTGTTTACGGTTCTCGTTTAAATTACCTTTAGTCGACTAACAGAACTTAGAGCGCTAAGGAAGTTTTGTGAAATAGACCCCAGGTAAAATATCACAAGTTAAAGGGATATGGTCTCCCAAACATTAGCTATTTTAGCGCTGATGAGTATTAAATATTTTTGTGAACAGGTAATAGTTACAAGCTTTTCTGAAATTACACCCCCAGCACTGTACGTTACGCGAATGTTCAAAAAGAACCAAAAAAAACCCTGAAAACTGAAAAGTGTGCGACAACATTTAAATGAGGAGCTCTGAATTTAGTGGAAACAGAGCATGCGCACAGTGCTCCGTAAACTTCATATGTAAACAAACGTGGTTGACGACACGTGTAAGAGGACCAACGGAGTGCTCGTAACATGATCGCAGGCGTACAAGAAAGGATCAGCAAGTTGACAAACAAATCTAGAGATGTAATTAATGGTCATTTGTCGCAAAACTACACTGCTTGACAGGTGGGTACAGTTGTTGTTTTTGTGTCGGTGTTACCACGCGGAAAATGGCCCGCCCTCTTTGTGTTGAATTCGAATAACGACAGAAGTGGTCCGGACTCGTACAAGCTACATACTCAGTGAACATTTTTTAATTCAACCTGACTGACTTATTTTATGAACGAACTTCAAAACTTTGTCAAGACGTTGCAATCAGGATTAATTTAAAAATCCATATTTTGTGCGAGCATGTCTCTTTAAGGCATTTTGTATTTTTAAATAAATGTAACTGGATTTGTATTCACAAGCATATTCATCTTGACGGTGAAAATTAATTTCAGTTGCGATTTAGTCGCGATGATGTAAATCAACCGAAAAGACAATGTTAAACGAAAGAGAAAGCCTACAAAGTGCAAAAGTCTTCGCGAAATGAAAGCATAATTAGATGTATTGATTTTTAATGGTTTTTACGTTTATCACAAACCAAGTGCGTGTTCTCTTTTCTCCTGATCACCATTACGGCTACTAATCTCAAGCTGGACTGTTGACGTCACTAGGCACTTTCGCAGCTTTCAGTATTTGCAGGTCCTTCAGGCAATTCAGGCGTGTGGGTTTATATTCTGACATGTTTTGGCTATTTCATAATACATGTTCATGTCGTGTAGCATTTTCTGAAATGTTTTCGAATATTTGAACGAGTTAAAACGATTTCGAGAATAGGTAAATATCGCATCAATGTCGTAGTTATTTCTTGTTGCCATTTTGTGGTGGTCATATTCCACATTGAGCTGTCTCGAGTAAAATCACTCGTCGCAGAATAAATCCACGAGATGCCAAGAAGTTACGATTTGCGACGACTTTCCATGACACACGTGTGTTGAGACATGGCGGAGATGTACGCTGAGCCGTGCACGGAATTTAAAACGCCTCAACAATGAGCAAGCTTTGAGACGAACGAGAACGATAGCGCTAGGAAAGAGCTTAAATGAAATGAACGGTTTACATGTTATGTGAGTATACTACCATCCTGTGCCTGACGAACCCTTCGATTGGCTAGCTTGCACCCTACCCTATCCCTTAAACTGTAAAATATTAAGCGATTCTTACCTGTAACCCAGAATATTGCAAATCACTCTGGCAGTGCTTTGAGTGAATGAGTCGTCACAAACTGTTCCCCGGGTTTGATTGTATACGACTTCCAGGCGCCCACTTATACTGAACTTATTTTCAAACCCATCAGCTAGCAAAATAACAGTTCCTGTGGGTGACAAATGAACAAGAACAGTATTTTAGTTTCCAACAATTCCAGCAGACGGGACAAGTTTTAAGTGATTTGTTATATGATTTTAGCAGATGTGTGCAGGTTGAACACAAGAATGTCAGATCTGGGATGCTAAAAGACACAGTAATGTATGTGTTGAAATCGTCACCCAAACTGGTGTTAATTTGTCTATTTCTCCATGTAATATCATCTCTCATCCACAGCACTTCTTTATTCATTTCATTGTTTAACGTCATGCTCACGAATTTTTCACTTGTACATTGGCGGCCTGCATTTTGAGTGTAACAAATCAGGGAAACGGGGAAAACCACTGACATTTTGGAAATCACTGACACACTTTCCGCCGTGTGACATGTGGATATGACCCCGAAGCGGCCAATCTTCAGACCGAGCAAAGGCAGGATCTTTGCCATTCTTTGTCACCAAGGGTCAAAAATAGCGAGAGTGAAAAAATGTAGAAATTCCTGAACATCGGCTGGTTCTGAACCAGCACACCGTCTGCTTAGCGATTGAAAAGCCGATCGTAGTTAACAGTGTTTCAGTCATATGACGTCGAGGAGTCTGTCTGGTGTGTGTCTTCTTGTAGCAGGGCGAGTCCATTGGAAGACAACGGACATGACACCTCACCCCAGTCACACTATTGTGACACCGGGCCGACCTGTCCGGTTTTCCTGCTCTATCTCACTGCTGAGCGCCAAGCCTGGTGGCAGCAAGTACCATTTTTAAAGTCTTTGGTATGACCCGACACGGGCTTGAAGTTGGATCTCTTGACCTCGACACGGACGCTCTAACCACTAGACCACCGATGGGGTCCAGCAAAGATGTAGACAACGGTTCGAAAATTTATCAGTGTTAGCTCAGACGAAAACAAAATATATTTTTATACTCATTTGGACCCAAATAGAAATAAGCCCCTAGCATCGCTCCTGCAACTTTTTGCGTGGTATTACATAGAGGATCTCACACGAGTGGTCATTGTGTATGAAAGTTATGAAACGAGTTGGGTAAATTTTGGGTTTGTTGCGAGCTTTAGCGAGAACAAACACAAAATTTAATCAACGAGTTTTATAACTTTCACAGACGATGACCACAAGTCTGAGAGTCTGTTTATCACATAATTGGGTCGGGAAATTTACGAGAAAACAAAGCAAATTCACTTCTGGATAAATTTCACTGCAAAACAGGCAGTGCGTGCATGTCCCGCTTCACTACTCCCACAGAGAACAGATGCTTCCGCTTCACTACTTCCACAGAGAACAGATGATTAAGCAGCAGTAAAAAATAGTTCAGTGAAAAAAGTTAACGTCTCTAAGGAATAAAATCGTTGTAATGGCGAATTAGAAGAATAATTCGCTTCTCTGTCTCCACCATCGCCGGATATACGTCTTCCCAATAGACGATCATGCACTGAAAATGTTGCAGTCAGTGTGACTCGCGGTTGATTAAAATTGTTCGTAAGAAAGAAAAGAAGATTTTGTGACTTCTGCCGTGCATATGTATGACATGGAAATATGTCAACACCCGGAAGATGATGTTTTCAAGTTGGCTATTTTATGACGTTCTTAATACAGTTCTCATAAGCACTCGGCATTTCACGTTCAGACTGTGGTGCTTATCGGTGCAGATTTGACCGGGTTTTTCGGGACAGAGAGCATCGATCTTTTCTTTATCGCAAAGTTGACGGAGAATTTCGGTTGAGTTACTAACAACTCTTTGTGCTGATGGCTTTCTGCGGCTGTAATTTTTAATGGATATGGGGTTTCTCTGGCCTGGAATTTGTAGTTTTTGGCTAGGAGTATTAACGAAGGCTGTCAGTTAATGGAAGAGATCGAAAATGTTTACGGGAACCTTGCCTATAATATGGTCAGTGAGACGTTTGTTCTATGACAAAACAGTGGACGTAATCGCTATTTCATCACTGAGGACCTCTTATTTTAACCGTGTAACTGACCGCCTAAAATAAGGTAAGGACGATGTGTTTAATGCAAAATAAGAGAAACTGCTTGAAGGACAAAAATTCTGTGCCAAAAACCTGGAGAAGTACTGAAACTGGAATACTCCTCATCTCTTCGCATGAAGAGGCGGTCAAGTAGTAACTTATGGCATGTACAGCTTTGGAGGGTGTGATACTTCACCGAAGGCTTTGTCTTCAATGTTGCTTTCCCGGTTTATCAGTTTTAACGCGCGTTGTCTGTCGTAGTAAAAAAATTGCATGCAGGTTGACCTGACGTAAAGTGTAGGATTTTGTTTTTCCCACGCACTGTGCCGATCCAATTTTCCCCCAAAGTTTTATAACCCTATGGTAATATGAAAAATCTGTCATGGGCTGGCATGAATGAAAACTATGCCAGATATGTGATAAATGCAGCCTTTGGATGTGAGCGTATTTACATTCGTATACTGATTAGAAATCACGAACGATCGTTTGATGTCTACAACTGAAGGCTCCACTCCCAAAACGATATAAAGCAATATCAGTTCTTAAAGTTCTACAACAACTTGTAAGTAGTAAGTAAATCTGTCAATATGCTTCAATATTTCGAAGGAAAAAAACTGTGTTTAACCTCTTGAGGTCCTTCGCTCTACAGCAGTCAATTGTCAAGCCGGGCTCCGCCCCCGTATCTATTTGGGGGTCCTGTTTGTGCAGAAAAAAATCTGCACATTGTGGCATACTGCCAGCTCTTCGTTCTTGCCTGTGCAGTGACAAAACAAGGGGCAGCAGCCAATCGTCCGTAAATTTAAAAGATAGAACGGTAATGATCTAATGGACCGATTCATGTCATATCCACTAATTGGGTTTTACATAATCCTGACGCGCCACCAACTTGCGGTGACCGTGGGTTTCTTCCGGGCTCTGCCCGGTTTCCTTCCACCGTAACGCATGCCGTCGTCGTATAGGTGCAATATTCTTGAGTATGAAGTGAAACACCAATCAAATAGATAAATGATAAATAACGATAATCCTGAGTTCTGACTGATGAAAATTATTTTCACAGTTACCTCTCCTTGTACATGGATGCATTTCTTCGCGATGAGTGTGTTATGACGATTCTTAAAACCCGTTCTTCTCCTTTAATGACAGAATCAATAGATTTATGCATCCAATGAAAAGTTTAGTGAACACGAAAGAAATCTATGACTGCTTGATTACACAATAAGTCTTGAGTATTGGGTCGATGAAACTGACAGAAAAGTATTGCAAACGAGATCGGAGAAGATAGTAGTAATATGGTGTGCTGTAGCAATAATTTAATGTCAGTGCTGCTGTCTAAGATTCCGTCCACAACTGAACACACTTTGCAAAATCGAGTGTGCGAATTAAATATGACAGAGATTAAATTTTGGCGACATCGTGTAGGGTTTATCGCTACAGGCCAATTTAACGGATGTCCTGCCCATGAACTGTGAATGCCGAAGGACTCAATTTAAACCACAAAGAGTGACCCGGGAAACCTCCCCACGTCAAACTCGCAGATGCTACAAAAGGGCATATAGATATCCATACAGGACCCAGTGCTTATGTCTGAACCGTTAGCATTTCGCATGTAACAGTTAAATTACCTTGTCTGAGCAGCTTGTGGAAATCTAGGTGATGTAACCATCAGTGTCCGTGCGTATGCAAATACTATGAATACATGCATGCATGTAACTGCTACTTGTGTTCGCCTTACCAGACGGTGGGGGAGTCAGGCAGGCAAGTCCAATGTCCTGGCTGTGACTGCAGTCATTTACTCCCCAGTTGTTATGGGAGCACTCGGATATATCAGTCTCCCCTCCAGAGCAAACCAATTCATCCAACCAGATCCGTCCGTTAGCAGCTGGGATGTTGTTTTGTAACACTAAAGCCACAGAACTGCCACAAAACAGAAAATTTTGGGTGAAATCCTCACATCGTAATGCAGGTTATTATCTGGAGGAACCCGAAGCGCTGGAATAAATAAGACGCCGGAGGAATAACAGCGTTAATTGAGCTAGGAATCATACATTTCAAAAAACTCTCCTTGTTCGTCCGACCATTCAAAAAAGCAGTGCACAATGTCGGTTTTAGCAATATGATGCCCTCTGACAACTACATGCCTTCAACCAACACTCTGAACATAGCTGTATGTCAAAAAGGTTGTAGGTTACTTGCCAAAGTAAGTCGTCTAATCCATACCATGAAGGTTATCTTCACTCACTGCCCGGCAGCATAGCCATCATATGCATCTGCCAAACTTGTAATAGTTTCAAACCAAAGAACTGCATGTAACAAAGTCAGAAACTTCAAAGGATCATCTAAAATGTAAAGCGTTTCCTTTGCTAATATCTCGCGACATGTACTGTTGGAATTTGATCAGTTGATGTGAATGAGAGGCTTACACTCAGGGCACCATCTTCAGGAGACCACCCCACACTGTCTCATGACTCCAATCTGTTGTCCTGCATGTACACCTACATGTGCACATCTCATTTATTTATTGATTTGGTTGGTTTTTTACGCCTTTCTCAAGAATATTTCACTTAAACAACGGCAACCATCATGTTATGGTGGGAGGAAACCGGGTAGAGCCAGATGGATTTCCACTACCTTTCCCACATACGATCGGAGAGAAAGTCAGCATGAGCTGGACTTGAGCTCATAGCGACACCATTAATGAGAGGTCCGGGATCATTACACCGCGCTGGTGTGTACATCTTTATGCACAGTGTATATAACGTTAATTGTAAAGCGTTATGTCACCTACCTCATACCAAGAAGATGGCAAATGACTTCGCGAGTGCGATCATTGACAGAGTCGTCGCAAACTGTTCCCCATGTATTGTTGTAGAACACTTCCAATCGACCAGATAGACAGTAGCTAAATGCCTCGCCATCAACTAGCCTTACGTTAGTCCCTGTTAGATGCAAAAATATCGATCACATTATTTTTGGTTCAACCTCTTCCAGGAGACGGGACTTGTTTTTTACTGATGGCTTTATTTGATTTTATTTATTTATTTGATTGGTGTTTTACGCCGTACTCAAGAATATTTCACTTATACGACGGCGTCCAGCATTACTGGTGGCTTCAAGGTGTAAAACTTTTCAGAAGATGTACTCCTGTCGAATTCAAAAATAACAGGTGTGTGATGGCAAATGGCAAACTTCGGATTTCATATTCAATACAACGGAAGTGGAAATTAAAATCAAAAACCCTTTAATGGATACAATACAAGTTTGTGGGAGACGACGTCCCGTAATGGAGGGATTTGCCCGTCTTGTCCCTGCACATAGATTAGATCAATGTCACGTTACACAGCTGTCTACTACAATCGTTTGTAGTTATATTTTTTTTTAACCTGCAACCCGACATTTGCATACGTCGTTTTGAGGCGTATTTTCAACAGTAACTCTCAGAGATAAATCGGGAAAATTGTGCCTAATATATCATGGCAACGTGAAAAGATTATGCCTGTTCCTTTTGTTTATTTCTTTATTTTATTGCCCTTTAACGTCATACAGTGATCAAATAATTCTTTTCTTGTTTGAGACTGCCTCGGTATTCTAGTGGTCAGAGTGTCCACCTCAAGACGGGGAGATCCAGGTTCAACGCCTGGTCTGTTCATACAGAAGACTCTAAAAATTGTACATGTTGCTGCCTCGCTTGTCACTGAGCAATGAGAGGTTAGAGCAAAGGAAGCAGGACTGGTCGATCCAGTGTCGGTATAATGTGACCGGGTGGGGATGCCATGTCCAGTGTTTCGACTTGATGGTGCAGGCGGCGGCACTTTGACGGCTATGACTCGCACTGCCACAAGAAGACACAGTGTACATACATTATAAGGACTCCTTGTCGTCATATGACTGAAGCATTGTCAAGGAGGACCTTAAACACCAAGCACTCACTCACTCTCCTTGTTTGACAGTGGTTGGGCTTGTTGGGCAGTGCAAACGTTAGAGGTCTGTATAAACAATAGATCATCACTCGCACACAAATACACCTTTGACGTAAAACCTTAATCGGACTACCAAACAATGCCATAGATAAAGATATCTGGAAATGTTAATATAGGTGCTGCGAGTTTTAAAAATGTTAACTGATATCAAGTAGTCCACTAAATGATTTGAGGTGAAGATTTTCTTTTGATTTTTTTTATATTCCACCAGGAGTTGGACGCTGTCATGAGTGAAAAACTATATGTTTATTAATTATCTGCATTGCTTTTGGATGTTATCGTTAGTTGCACTATTTGCCTATTTTGTTCAAACATATGTATTGAACTCAGTGTGACGTATTCGAGTTTCTTTGTTTCATCTTGTGTAAGGCCTATCGCTGTCTGGAAGCTCAGCTAGCCATTTGTTTCTCATTCTTCCTTTCCGATAGTGGCCCCTCACAATTATGTTATTCAATTTCGGCGCATAATTAGTGCGATATTGGTGTCAGAAATTCTGTATATTTGATATGCTAGGGGCCCTGACAAGAGCAAACAGATCTGTAAAGTCTTAGTCTTAGACAGTTCTAGGCTGACTGCTGGGAATACGAAATGGTTTGCACAGCCTGTCGGCATCCGGGCGACGTGAACGGTAGATAAGGTGAAGACTACTTACCATATGCCTTTTCAGATGAGTTTTCTTGAGGCCTGAAGCAAACAAGTCCAATATCATCGGTATGGCTGCAGTCACTTACTCCCCAACCATTGCTTAAACACTGGGATATATCAGTTTCCCCTCCAGTGCAAAACACTTCTTCCAGCAAAATTCTCCCACTCCCGGCTCCAAACATGGTAGATGGTACACTTTTACCAAATCTGTTACAAAACAGTTAAATTGATATGAAATACGGATACCAAAATACACAGTCTAAAAGCAAATCCATTTTATTGTTCAACAATATATTTGGACTTCCGTTATGCAGTAAACATGCTGTGATGTCTTTACGGTAGAAATTAAGAAAACTGAGCTTTTAGGATTTAACAAACCCACAATGTAATATTTATCAAATACTGGTCAAGAACAACCATACACAAAGAAAAAGAAAATGGTGCATACTAGCTTCTAACATTTTCTACAGTGCCATAGGATTCTAACCTTCAAGCCTCAGCGCATATAACATGTTTGATGGAATATCTTCTATTGCGTGTTCCAAACATGCCAGAAGGCGTAAACTGTTGTGCAGTCTACCAGGGAACGCACACAGTTATTGCTGTGTCTTATATCATCTATGTTATTGGGGGCCTTAATTACCTTAATTGGGCTTTCTGGTAGAACAGATTTCTTCCATTATTGTAGTTTTAAAACCAGATATACTTTTCCTCCATACATCACAGAAGAAGGAATGGTTGGGTGTTGCAAGAGAAATGTAATGTACAAACAGATATATTTGCGCACCGCGTAAAGCTGAATGATAAAACTATCTTATAATGCAAACATATCTGTAATCAACTTTTTGTCGAAAAATACATTGAGAAGAGACTATTTTGTTTTTAAAAAGTGGGCAAGACAAGAAATAGACTACCTAAATCCCAGGATTCCACAGAGAACAGTGGCGCTGAGGTCGTTGAACCCATCACCGCAGACTGTTCCCCACGTTACAGTTATGCGGTCGAAGACCTCCAACCGCCCTGCATAGAGCTGAACTGTTCTGAACCCATTCGCAAGGCGCATTCCGGTAGACCCTGAAACTGAATTTTATGTCTTGTTCTGATAATTGCCCGGTAACTAGACTGTGCTTTGCAGCTGTCTGTTTACTCTACCAAAAACGGTAACACCCAAAACCTGCCTAACTCCACCCCGCCTTTATCAAAGCGGCCCAAGACTATGTGCTCCTTTGTCTTTTCTCGTAGTTCCTCACATTCGTTGGTACATGTCAACTCACAAAACACTTGTTAATAATAAGTATCAAATACACACGCGCTCCAGCGTACAGCAAGAAACGATGTGTTTTAGTGGAATTTGTACCCTTTTGTGTTGCCCGTCAGGGTCTCCCATTGTTATGGAGGCCAGATAATGACACCTCTTCCCGAGCCTTATGAGTAGAGAACTGCGGCAAGAGGCAGTGCGCGAAAGGTACCGTTTTCAGAGAGCGGCGAGATGTCCTCATCCGGCTGTCATACTTTGTGTCTTCGCACACCAAGTGCATTGTTTTTTGCTTAGGCGATGAAGTACTGTCGCTACACGTGTCTTGATTCTAGAATATGTAGCACGTAAGACTGATCAATATTGTCCTAAATGCGAATCTTTTAAATGTTACTCTGTAATGCTACACTTAATTCAAGATCAGTCAAGTGTAGTATATTGCACTTAACATCACAGCATTTTGTAAAACTAAATTTAACATATTTAAAAGAATAGACAACAAAAATATCAAAGCCAAACGGGCTTGGTAAATCTATATATTTCCTTTTAATCTGGTTTTCATACGAGACCATGGGATACGCCATTTTAGACAAACCCGAAGGTCACGTCCCTGGCTAAAGAGGATAGTCGGACAGTGCAGCGCAATGACCCAGAACAATGGCGGTGATGTGAGCTCAAGTCCGAATTATGCTGGCTTCCCTCCACCAGCAACCGGCGTGTGACCGTGGGTTTTCTCTGTGCTCTGCCCTGTTTTCCGACCATAATGCTAGCCGCTGTCGTAAAAGTAACATCTTCTTCAGAAGGACGTGAAACGCCAATCAAACCAAAAAGAAAAGAAGATCTTACACTACTCATTGCTCGCCAGAAAACGCAGATTTGGTTGACACAGGTACGGCTTAAGGCGCCCCTGTCAAAATCCTTGTCTTCGAAGAAAGGGACTGTGGAACACCATGAACAGTCTAATCATGCACTCAATGAATGAAATATTGAATTGCACGATCTTGCACTTTACTGGCGAAATCTCAGAGCTAATACAGCTCAGTCGATGACATAAACACTCGCTCTTAGCTCTACTGGTCAAAGACCGGAAGCGATTATGTACTGGCTAATCAGCCATCGTCCGTCCGTCCGTCTCTCCCTCTCCCGTCTCTCTGGCTGTTCAACCTCTCTTAACTTTCTGTTCTGAACGCTACTCCTCCTATAGTTATAGCAAAGGAGGGTATCGCAGAGGAGGTTATCGCAAAGTAGGTTGTCACGCCAGCGTGGCGTTATGATCCCGTGCCTCCATGAGCTGGAGTTCAAGTCCAGCTCATGCTGGCTTCCTGTCCGGCTGTCCGTGGGAAGGTCAGCCAGCAACCTTTGGATGGTCGTAGGTTTCCCCTGGGCTCTGCTCGATGTCCTCCCACCATAATGTTGACCCCCGTTGCCGGAATGAAATATTCTTCAGTACGGCGAAAAACATCAATTAAATAAGTAAGTAACACTGTAGTTATGTCCGGTTTCATCCACCTCTTCTTCCAAGTGTAAACCTACCTCAGAATACATAGTTCATAGCATCCATCGTCTACTTCAGTGATCGGTAAATGTCTGTTCCTCTGATGGTCCAGCATATGTTGACAATTCGTTTAAAATGCTACGTCCCAAAAGATTTTTGTGCGATTCAACAAAAATTGAGCTAAGTGTAGACTACTTGATGGTCCATAATTCGCCGTACCGAATATCGGTTTCGTTAATTTTTTTGTCTGCTCAACAGTTTATCAGAATATGTTTATCATTCCCTTTATAAAGCTAACGCTGTTACAGTTATTGTCCACTATCAACAAAACCTGGTACAGGTGTATACTACATCAAAATGCTTAATGGTATAAATTTTCACTTCGCCGTACAAGTTGTCTGACTAAACGAAAGCCTCACTGTCTCGGTATGTACATGTGCCCAATCACTCCTTTGGCGAGACCGAGACCAAGGATTGAAGATTAGAAATATCATTGGCTTATTCTGACCTCAGCGGAATTTCTTGATTTCCTCGTTGCTGTACCGTTTTGTGGTTCTTCCTAAAAAACTGTCGAAATAGGCGATTTGATGATTTTAATGCATCAGCCTAGTTAGCACGTTCTACTGTGGTGGTAGGAAAATGTCTGTTTAAGTTAGAAATTAATTGTACTGACCAGATGCCAGGCAAATAACCGAGAGGCTGCTTATTTCATGAAGGCAGCAATAAGAGATTTGTCGTGGAACACGAAACAAAACTCACCTGCGACGACTGTACCCGCCAATGTTATCATCGCCACTACCATGACTTTCCATCGTTTAAGATTAGAACATATAGACGCCATGATAAGATGTGGCGAGAATCCCAGCCCCTGTAATAAGACCGAAGTAAATATTAATTTATTTATTTGTTTATTTAGTTGGTTGTTTTTAAGAGAAGCTTCAAGACTGTTTCACATCGACAACGGCGGTGAGTTCTGTGGTGTAGGGTTAGGCGTTACTGACGAACTATCCCACGTGCGACATATAGATATACACCCAGGACTGTGCAATACTGCACCATGCGAGCAATTGCCGCACGAAAAGTGAAAGCGAAGGAAACGTTAAGATAAAAATAAATAATACATGGTTATATTCATGACACGTGATGTACCAAGTGAATATTTACATATGTTTATTTATATAGCTTTATATATGAACTGTGAAGACGTATTTTAAAAACCAGAACATCGCTCATTGCAGTGACTAACATATGTACATATTAACTAAAAATATGAATAAAATTGTTGTTGTCACTCTCTGTGTTGCATGGAGTTTCCTCCACAAGAGTATGGGGAGGAAAACCGGAGCAGCAACAACAGCGTGAGACGGGTGACATCCGGTCTCTTGTCAATTTACTTCAGTGATGGGTTTTATTCAAACTGTCCCTGTCAATGCACTGTAGCACCGCCCCTTAAAAAGAATTAGGCTAAAAAAAACAAAAAAAAAACAAAAAACGCACGGATGTGGAATGTAATAAATGTCACCGGAGTAGAAATTCTCAGAATGCCCTGTTGTCATCACACTTGATACGCGTGCACAACAACATGAAAACAGCGCAAGGGTATAAGATATCCATCAATGTGTTAGCCATGTACACTTTGTTAATGAATATAAACGTCTTAGAGGGATGCTTTCAAACAACACAAAACGCAATATAAATTTAAAACCGTATAATTTGTGTTTTCGTAATGGACAAACTGTAAGTTCATAAAAGCAGAGAATCCTAACCACCTGTCCATTCCCCCCCCCCCCGTGCGTATCAATTCTCGCGTTATTGTTTTAATCACAGCACAAATACTTCTTCTTGTTTTGGTTTAACTACTTATTCATTTTAATTGTAGTTTTCCGCATTGATCAAGGGCATTCCATGTATACGACGTCGCTCATCGTTATTGTGAGAGGAAAACGGAAAAACACCTAAGGAAAACATCGGCAGGTTGCTGGAAGGCTTTCCCACGTTGTTGGAGTAAAACTCACAACGACCGTATGGGTGAGAAACTCCTTGTCCACTAAGCTGACCTCTATTTTTTTAAGGGTGATCCTTGTGATATCCTGAATTCCGTGGACTGTTAAATAACCAGAATGACTGTGTGTAAGATTTATTGCAATCTACCTGTAATATGGATATAGAAATCTTTTGTCTTTGTACTGTAATCTAAATCCACCTCAACTCACCTCCAAGCTTCATAAGCCGTGTAGCCTGTCAGTACATGCACGTTTCTGTACGTCAACTCACAGGAAAGATGTGTACAAATAAAATCTCCCAAATACTTGTACCTGGTAGATACGCCGATATAAGATTGTCACCCAAGATTCGTTAGGTAAGCTGGTATAATCGTGTAGCTGCATTCACGGCGTTCCTTGGGTGTAAAGCTTCACTTCATTTTGCCAGTCGGTATTGAACCAGGTAGCAAAAGTCTGATCGTTATCTATGAGCCCGCAGGTTTAGGCACAACCCACGTATATTTGTACTCATGTCTCACGTTCCAATGTTGCTGGGACACTTCTTAGGTATGAGTGGGACGGTAACCTACATTTTTCTTTAGTATGACACTTACAAATCCTGTGTTAGATAAGAACCCTGTGCACACTTGCAAACAATCCACTCAACAATTTCGTACCTGTAGCTGTCAGGGCGACATAATGTCTGCAGTACAGGTTGCCACGGTATTTATTTATTTATTTATTTATTTATTTGATTGGTGTTTTACGCCGTACTCAAGAACATTTCACTTACACGACGGCGGCCAGCATTATGGTGGGACGAAACCGGGCACAGCCCGGAGGAACCCACGACCATCCGCAGGTTGCTGGCAGACCTTGATACGGCAGGAGAGGAAGCCAGCATGAGCTGGTCTTGAACTCACAGCGACCACATTGGTGGGAGGCTTCGGGTCATTGTGCTGCGATAGCGCGCTAACCGACTGACCCGCGGAGGCCCCAGACACGGTATTCAGGCACTCACCATATTAAGGTCGCTTCTTGCAAGTGGTCCTGGTTTTTAAGTATCTCTAATGTAAAAACAAAATAACACTTTTAGATAAACCCGGCACTTCTCCACTCCTTTCTATGTCAAACGAATCAAAGCTAAGGTTCCACACAAATATCACATTAGAAGGTTGCGCATACGTTTAAACGTGTTCGTGAATGCGAACATTCGACCTACCATTATTTTGCTTGACCGTGGTAGGCAATTATTTTGGCTTGTACAATGGTGGTCAGTTTCATGGGTGAAAGAAAGGAGGTGTCTTAGTTCAACCACTAAGTTTTGGTAAATGTATTAAGTTACTGCCGAATCTTCCAATATGCAGCGATCAAACCTGCAAAACATTTTGCCGGAAGATAAATTGATTTCTTCCAACGAGAAACTGGACAAGCTTGCCTTCAAACGTAGCATAGCGGTTAATGTACTTCTAGGCCTCAAACACAAAGAAAGAGCAGGAATTTCGCAAACCAAACATACACTGGAATGCTCTGCAGAACTTTTCTGCACATGAATGTAAATTCTCCTTACTTTGGCGGCATGCACTCGCCCTGCCACAAGAAGACCCAGTATATGTACAGCCGAAGGACTCCTCGTCATCATATGACTGAAAAAGTGTTGAGTAGGACCCAAAACCCAAGCATGCCTACATATATACATAATATTGAGTGGAGGCCCTGTGGTCGGGTTGGTTAGCGCGTTGGCACAGCGTACTGACACAGGAGCCTCTCACCAATGCGGTCGCTCTGAGTGCAAGTCCAGCTTATGTTGGCTTCTTCTCCGGTGGCACGTGGGAATGTCTGTCGGCAACCTGTGAATGGTCGTGGGTTTACCCTTGGCTCTGCCCGTCTTCCTCCCACCATAATAAAACACCAATCAAATAAATGAACAAATAATTAAATATTTCAAAACTATTGATAATACATTTAATAAAATTACGATACTGTATATAAAAGGAGTTTGCGATCTTGAACAAATCAAACAATAACATCATTTCCCGACCCCATTGTCTTCCTGCCTCAGAGCCTGGTTTGTCTGGCCGATAAAATTCATAGCTACGCTGAGCTGACCCTTGGAGAATGTAAAAGCACCGAAACGTTGCTTCAATTTAAACTTTTTGGGGCGTGTCGGTGTTACTGTGGCCCTGAGTGGGGTGGGAAACAAGTTAGGGACGCTTTTACATAAAGACACTACGAAAAGTATACCCCCGAGTGGAAAACAGAGGAAACCTATTACTGCTTTACCATGTCTGGATATTGCAGATTTAATTTTAATCGCCCATATGCACACGCTACAGTGATCTCCGGCAGGGGACTGCTCCGTGTTACTCGTACACTAATAGTTATGTGACGATCTTCCGAATATATATGTGTAGATATTTGATTGAGATCGAAGCTTCGCCTCGTAAAAATATAAACGGCCAAAGCCAAATTTCTATCCTTATATCCACGAGAGATCGCTACATGACGAATTTATCACCATGAAGTGCATTTTTCAGATGTAAAACCCGACAAACCATCGACGATTTCAAAGCTGGGGGTTGTAACTGCCGTCACGGAGTTATCTCCCTTGGTATAACTCTTTTCTGTCCTTGTCGGTATGGTCTGTGAGAAAAAACGCTGAAAAAAGGTTGTAGACGTTCTTGTTTTCAGATAGCATTTATATTCATTGCCTTTATTATACTATTGTTAGACGTTAGAGTTGTCAAGATGGTTAGAGTGGCGAGGTTTTCTTCTGTAAAATTGCTCTTATATTTCCATCTCAATGAGCAGTAGCGCAATTTGTGAAAAAAAGCAGCAAAATTACAGTTTCAGTTTTAAAGTGCGACTTCGTCTATGTGAAAACATGTTTACACTTTGCCACTCGTTTGGAATATATGAACGTAGCACATCTAGATATATATTTTTCTTACCAAAGCAAGTTGGACTGCTGGATATGAACAGCTCTTTCATTTAACTCATCAGAATATGCTGCCGCGAGCTCCAACTATGAAGAGAATACATCTCTTATGACGTATTTACAGTCTATATTTACATTTAACAAAATTTGCACCCCATTTAATTATAAATTCCAGGCTGTGGCTCATCAGATATGCGCTAATTAGATTTATCCTCGGTGTTCATATCTACAGGAGTGCAACCAACTGGATGGAACACAGCTGGCTGGGCAAACCACATTCTCATCCAAATCTCAACCACAACATGCATAATAACACACCATGATACCATGAATGCTTGTGGTATAAGGGGATCGATGAGTTTCTGAACATTCATACCCTATCACCGAATATTTTACCTATTCACTTTTGTTTGCACGTAGGCAAGCTTCCCTTTGTGGATGAAACATGACAGTATGTTGTCCTTAAGAGGAATACATGTTACAAAGTGTAAACTATACTGCAGGGAGATCCAAAATACAGGCAATGCTTTAGTTCTGAAATAGGAACATTGATATAATTTGACTTATTGATGGATAGCTTGTTATAAGTTGAAGAACTGAAGTCAGTGGAGTGGGAACCGCTTGTTAAAATCGAGGGCCTAAATATCGTGTTTTTAGAAAACCTACAAATTTTTTTATAGCCATCGTATCAGGCACCTGCGGAGTTTAGAACACCAAGTACCTCACATGGATATCCTTATACAAATAGGTGAGTTTCGAGTTCGAACTCCCTTGTCGTGGAAGATAAAAAGAGTTCAACTGTGTCATGTAATTTGTCAAAAAATGTCACGCAATTGTGTTGATTTTAATTTACCGAACGATTGTGTTGCCATGTACGGGAGGTACAAACGACCTCTCCTTCAATCAGAAGCTTGTTAAATTTAAAAAAAATCCTAGCTCCTCGCTTTTCCCTAACGTATGTTCAGTCTAAATAATTTTTTTGAAACTTTTCTTAGACACCCGTGTTATAGTATATGTAATCAGAAACAGTTACCTAACATTTTTAACAGATCACACTATACAGTAGAGCTTTTCTTACCTTTACCGATAAAAGAGTTTGCTCTCGAAAGTCTCCTATTGCATTAGCTAAAATAAATGCTGAATGTAGCATAGCGTAAAGCCCCTCGGTTTGTATATAGCTTCATTTTACACATCCTTATCTTGGAAAAAGACCAAATTTGGTGGAAAAATAAACAGTTCTGTTTTTCTTTCCGAGTTCTCGGTATTTTTTTTCAGTCAAGCAGATGCTAAAGTTTATAATGCTGCGTATAGCGCATATCACGTGGTTCTTTTAAGGGGATTATTTTACACAAAAAAAGATTCTCCATTTTTTTTCTTACATTTTGCCGTGTTTAAATGTTTTTGTAGCTGAAATAGTCATGTTTGTTTCCCTTGAATTACATACTGAATTTTGAAAGGTAGAGAAATAGCATAATTTAGCACACCTCTACGAACTATGATATAATTGGTGGAACGAAAAGGGAACAACGCAACTAGAAAAATAGATACTATACACGTTTAAGTTAACTCTCACGTTGGAATTAAATTATTGGTCTAAATTGTCCAAACTTTCAGATATTTTTATTGTATCCGACAACACTGTCCTCTTACATCCACGTACTCTGCTGGAATTGGTAAAGGTTTATGTACACCTTGCACAAGAAGGTGAATGGATGATTGAATGAAAGATCGGCAAAAGGTCAGAGATATTTTAGCGACCTCGTGTTTAAACCAAGAAACACTAAATCCTTTAAGATGTGATAATGCTTGAGTCATTTTGTGGCGATGTCTTATTTATACCCTAAAGCAGAAAGAGTTTCCGACGTGATTACGAGAATCTACACGATAAAATCCAATAGGCGGTCATGCTTTAAATCTAGATGAAGGAAACAGACTTCAGTTAAAACTCGAAAATCATATTTTCAAATGCATGTATATATTTATTTCTTTACTTGATTGGTGTTTCACGCCGTACTTAAGAATATTTTACTTATACGACGCCACCAGCATGAGAGGAAGCGCATGTATATATACATAGTATTATGTAGGTTTTATAGAAAGATGTATGCAAATCAAATTTTATAATAGTCCAGCAGATTGTAAATGATAATTAAGGCCATTGTTAATTATGTAAATAAATAAAGATGTAGTTATAAAAGAGCAGTTATTATCCACGTATTTGTTACAGCCCGCGGTTACATTTTGCAACACTATAAAGAAACTTAAATGCGTAAAACAAGCTTAAAACTACTTTGAATACAGACACCTAATTAAAAGCTCAAAACTTTTATTTAAAAAAAAGCATCGAATGCTATGGCGAAAGCTATGATAAAATATTGATGAATTATTGATTACAACTTGGTATAGGAATAGATGTATATTCTGATGAAGCATTTAACCCAAGTATAGCTCTTCGGAAAACGTCCTATAATTCTCTAACTTGCCTTATGGATTTTTTACACATGCCTGGAATATTGAAAGGAAATATCTGACATATATTTATTTTTTTAAACAAACGAATTAATTTATAGAGGGTAGTATCAGTTTATTTTCTTGTATTATTTAATTGGCGTTTTAGGCAGTACTCAAGAATATTTCAGTGATACAAGGGCAGATAACATTATGGCGGGGGGAAACCGGGCAGAGCCCGGGGGAAATGTACACCCATCCGCATTATTGGGAGACCTTCCCACGTATGACCGGACAGGAAGCCAGCATGAGCTGGACTTGACCTCACAGCGACCTCGTTTGTGGGAGGCTTCTAGGTCATTGCGCTGCGCTAGAGCCACGAAGGCCACAGTAGCAGTTTAAGACAGAGCAATTTGGTATGCTATAGGAATGCATATAACTGTACTAAAGCTGGCAACCTTCTACTTCCTGGCTCAGTTTTCAACATATTCTAAGAACTTGAGAAGATTCAAGTTTGTCAAACAGTCTAAACTGCTGGCCACTGTGAACAAGCTTCTGACGTGGCTATTAACTGTGCGGTGAGGTGGAATAGCATTGCTGCACTTGGTTCAGTTGGTAGGAACGTCCCATACGTATTTCAGATGTTCCTTATTAAATTACGATGTCTTAACCCACACTATGGTCGGCTTCTTTTCCCCTAAACCTATGTATAATCATGATTTGGTTCGGAAGGAAAGCCCGTTTATGGTCATATTAAAATGTCTTCAGCAACCTTAACATATCTAGTAAATTTAGTTATATACGTTTGTGTGGAATGCTGTGTTATAAACAGTGTAAATCTGTTGCAAGCGATAACTGCCAAGCGTTACGGGGAATTACCCCCACCCCCACCCCACCCCCAGAGTTTTTTTATAAAAAATGTAATTATATTTGAAAAATTAAAAGTTCCTCTTTGAAAGGAAATCAGCGGATTACACCTAAACTGGTTTGTATTTATTTTAACACGTGATGTTTTTCCATGAAAATTCACGTTTTATTTAAATAATTATTTATACTGACTGTGCTTTGCATATAAATCTAAGGTAAAAGCAAAAACTTCTTACAACGAGAAATCAGACTGTTTGAGGCAGTCCAGGTCCAGAGTGATTCAAACATATACCTGTAAAGACTTCGTGTCTTTTTCATACCATAAACTAATTTCCAGAGAGCAACAAAAGACAATTTAGCATGCTTATTCTTAAGATCACATAATCCATATCCCTGCAAACACTTCGTGTCTAACTAATATCCAGACAGCAACAAAAGACAACTTAGCATACTTATTGTAAAGGTCACATACGCAGCTTGACTAAATTATTTCAAATATACTAATACGTATGTACCTGCAGATTGTCAAAAAATGACAAGACTTCATCATTTCAACTGGCTTCCCCCTCATTAAAGATATTTTATTCGTATACTTGCCATCCGCAGGGGACAACACAAAACCTAATCGTTGAACGAACTGTAAGGTTTGGAGAAGTCGCACTCTTCATAATCATCGTGGTTGTTGTCGTTTCCGTTATTCGATGAGCAAAAATTAACTCTCGGTGATCATTTGTCTGCAAATTTTGTTAAGAAGAAATTATCTTAAGCCAAATTCTCGATGACCTCATTTTGCTCCGGTGTGTCCCCTGCGGTTTGTTCTGTTGATGGTTTTAAAAACGTGTGCTTAATGTGTTTAATATATCATGATATAAAATGTTGTATGCTTGTTTATTTATGAGCCATGGGATAGATGCAATAATAAATCTATGTAGATATATGTGAATTATTGTGAGTGAAAAACCAATTTGTTTGACCAAACAAACTATGTTTCAAAAGCTTCTAGAATTATAGATGCGTACCTCTGCTGTCCACACAAAAGAAGCTAAGAATGAATGATGTTTGGAATGAACCTGTTTGGCTAAGAGCATTAGTGCGCTAGCGGAGCGTAATGACCGGGTGTCATGCACCATTACGATCGCTGTGAGTCGAGGCCAAACCACACCGGATTCCTCCCCGATGGTACGGGGGAAACGCACGCCGGCAACCTGTGTCGACAGTAATGGAATAGCAATTATAAGTTAAATATTTGCGTCAACGTAAATAATTGATCATTGCGCATAGGTGTAATTTTTATAATAGCACAATAATTGAGGTTAGAAAACATTATGGTATTCTGGGCGAAAAGGGCGTTTTGGCAAGAAGTCAGAAACTGCGTAGAGGTAGTGTAGAGTATTAATTAAACAATGGTTTTGTAGGATGACAGGCTGCAACAGGCTTTTCCACAGTTCGGTATCAGACGTTTCTCCGGAATTCCTGGCTTCTAGGTCAAGCATGCTTGTTTTTCAGCCTCCGCAGTCCAACTCCAGCACCATTGGAAGTCATTAAAAATACAATTCGTCCACGCGTATAGTTTGCTACGTTTACGTCTGCATGGCGCATTGTTTTCCGTTATTTGGGGAACTTACTGCTCTCCCGTTTTGCACATTGTAAACAGAGCAGACAATCTTGTCTGTGAGACAGGTTGACCATCATAAAATGTAGCTGTGATAATGGCTCTGAATCGATACTGTCACTCTGCCCTGTCCGACTACATCGTCCTGAAAGGTGCTGGCCAAAAAAGAGCGTTAACCCTGATCATAAAGTTGCTTGGAATTCAATTCACCTCATCACTTGTGAATAATACAGACCTCAACGTCGCAATGTACTCTTGTGTAGTCGAAGTATATACACTCGGGCAATATTCGAAGCAAGTTCGTCTTTTTTCGCAACAGATGCTTACAGTTAATTTCTTCTGCTTATTATGCAAACAAATGCAACAGTTAAAATTCCCAACGATCATGTCAATTGCCCTATTGATAGTGTGCATCTCCAAGGCTTCGTTCCAAATTTTCTAAGAGTGGATCTGTTTCAAGACGGATGCCGAGGGCGCCGACGCTAATCTGATGTGACGAATAGCTATGTCTTGGTGGGGTCAGCTGCATGAACGTAAGTGCTGATTGCGAGGTTATAGTTTTTATTTCCACAAATAACTAGTTGATGAAGTCCTGTAGCATTAACATAAAACTAATTTAGAGGCGCTTAGTTTTGACACCTTGAGGATTGCACATCTGAAATGACAGCTTCTGTGGCTTTGTGCTTAGAGCGTCCGCCTCGAGGAAGAGAGATCCGGGGTCAAACCCGGGTCGAGTCAGAATAATGTGACTTGGTAGGGTGTCAGAAGAATGTGACTGGGCAGGGTGTAATGACTGGTGTTTCCTAGTGGCGGCAGTGCTTTGGACGCCCTGCCACAAGAATACACAGTATATATACATCCCAAACCTCTCACCTCATCATATGCCTTAAAACTTGTTAATCCCCGACCATACATACATACATATACATACATACATAGGTACATACACACTTTAAAAGACAGACTTCGATGGTAATGAACGAAAGAGAATAGATTTGTATTTCTAAAACCGAAAATGATGTCTCAGCCCCTCTTTTTCCCAGGCCGCAGAGCAGTTGGCCATGTTACCAGCTTAGTTTCAGCGACCATCTCTCTGAATTGTTACATTTACCAACCTGACTCCCAGTCCTATTGCCTACGCTGCCCAGAATATTTCGAAGAAACGTATGTCCCGAAAATTTGAAGCCATTCCCAGTTCATATAACCTGTTTGTCCGTGTGTAGTAAAAACGACAAAGTCGCGATGATCACAATGTAACTGACGCACGGCGTGGGCGACTATACCGATTTGCAAACCGCCATTTTTAACTCAGTTGCTACATGTACAGGTATAAAGTTGGATATGTCCACTACGTCTAATCTGTACATCGCCTTCTTCTTTTTTTTTTTACAGCAGACGCTTCTGTTCGTTTTTCAAGCAGAAAGCAAAGTTAAGACAACCAAATTGCCAGTTGCTCTTTCAATGGTGTATAACTTCTTGGTTACGATCCAGACGTTCAGCGAGATTTTTTCCCCTTTTTGTCGTGTGCAGCCTATTTGTTTTGAAGTGGGGGTTACCGAAGTTTGGCTTGCTGTCGATACACCCGATAGAACTACCTTAATTGTAACGTTTTGTTCTTTATTATTCATGGATAGCTAGGTGACCTGAATTGAAGAAAAAAAAAAAAACACAAAAAGCACAAACCATTAAACAACTAAGAAAGTATAAAAAGTATTAAAAAATCTTTACACAGAACACATTGTTAAAATATTTGAAGTTGGTATCGCTTACCGATTTTAAGGAATACAATGGTTTCTTGGCAAGCCCTGGTATAGGTGCGCACGTTTAAGACATCATTAATTGTGACACTATTAGGAACACCACCTTAAACGCGTGAGATACACTAAAAACCTTGTCTTCCTTTTCACAAGAATTTCGAAATAATTTTCAAGAACATTTCCCTTATAAGGCAGCTGGAGAAGACAGAAGGCTAGTGCGCCAGCACGACTTAATGATCTCGGTACGTCAAAACATGTGGTCGCTGTGAGTTCAAGTCCACCTCAAGCTGTCTTCCTCTCCGGCCGTACGTGGAAAGGTCCACCCGAAACCTGCGATTTGCCGTGGGTTTCCCCCGGGCTCTGCAAACTTTTTTTTCCCAAAATTACGCCTTCGCCGTCGTATAAGTAAAATGCTCTTGATTATCGTGTGAAACACTAATGAAATAAATAAATAAGTAAAAATTATGATAAAATAAGTAAATAAATATACGACAGCGATCAGCATTATGGTGGGAGGAAACAGGGGAGAGCAAAAGAGAAACTCAAGATCATCCGCAGGTTGCTAGCACCCTTTCCCACGTACGGCCGGAGAGGAAACCAGATGGTCCTCTCTGTCGCGGAGGCCCCACCTGAATTGCGATTTGCAATCTTCTCTTTCCTTAATGCCCCTCGTGTCCTGTGAAACTTTCAGAATATGTACGAGGTCAGCAGTCGAAACAAAAAAGAAATACTACGTCATTCTTCCAGTAGACTTTTATTTCCTCATCCTGCAAACCTGAGAAAGTCAAGTATGAAAGAGTAAATATACACTGATGTCTTCAATTTGACTTTTAAGGGTTTTGACACGGCCACCTTGAATGGTCACACCTTTGACATTGTAGCACATAGTGCAGATAATAAATCATATTACATGTATGTTCGCAGCAAATTCCAATACAAAACGTTTGGACACACAGTGCACTGTTCCTTCAATTACAGATGTTTAAAGAAATACTGTAATACATGCTGTGAAAAAACTAGAAGAGAGTAGAATACAAGTTTAAGCTCAAACGGCAGAAACAGGAAAAAGGACTAAATATTTTAATCTAAAATTATTTTGAGTTTAGCGAAACCAAATCACGCGTTTCCTCAAAAATGAGTGTGAAGTTGGTAGCCATGTGTCCCGGGATGAAAGCTCCCCAGTGTCACATTCTTAGAGCCCTTTTAGGCCAACTGCTTGGATATAGAAGAATAATAAAACAAATCATAGAAAACTTTGAGTAGGATGAAAAGGCAACAGTCGTTTTTTTTCCCTAACAGAGGTAAACCTAAAGTGTGTTGATAAATGGAGACTAGAGGCTGTCACTGAACTAAGTGTTACGTGTAATTGAGCAAACAAAAAGTGTATTAACCAAAAAAAAGTTCCAAATATGACAAATATTCAGTCATGGAGAAATCCGGGCAAACACCACCTGTGTTAAAAAAAGTCAAAAAAATAAATAAAAAAGACGTTACGTGTGGCGCAAACTTTAGCTATGTTGCTGGGATCAAGCTGGTATGTGTCTGACGTTTTTTAGTGCCATTAATGCATGCGAGGCGAAGATTGCCCTGGTGGAAAATAAGCAATATTTACCCAAATTAAAGCATAACAGCGCCAATGTGCGCTTCTTGGGAGCATAACTGTATCTTTAAGGTACAGGTAAGTGCTATGTATAATCGACAGTCTTATAGCGGTTATGTGGAAGGTCTGTTGGGTTACATTTCTTTCAAGCAGGATTTAGTGCTTGTCTTGAAGCAGATATGTATGTAAGTCAGCCTTTTTAATGTACTGAGCATTTACAATTACGATAAAGCAGCTCAAGTTGATAGACAGGAGCGAAAGTTCACAAGGATAAGACCCTTCTTGTTACCCTCCGCATGTCATCAAAGTTATGTCTTCTCCTATGAAACTGTTTTACTTGCCTTGGGCGGTGGCTCAATTGCGATTAAATCTGGTTGGTATTTTGCCAATAATATTCGAGGGTTCTGAAAAATGCGTTGATAATGTCCATCCATTCAACAGAATGTGACTGCGGGAAGTGGTACAGACGCGGGAATATGATCAATATGTACATTCTGATTACGTCACCCTCAGGTGACGTCATCCACTGTTTCGTATGGGACACTTCTTGGAAACAATCTGTCATAAAATGCAATGGTTACAAGAGCTCATATTTAAAAATTTTTATCAGAGATATACATTATCAAGTAAGTTTGTTTTTCCTCGGCGAAGTAAGAAGTTCTGTTTCCAGCCAACTTCACAGGGTAAGCACGTTCATTCGTAGAACCCTCCATATTGTAGAAATGTGTGTCTTTTTCTGCACCAAAGTAGCTTTATCTCCCACCGATTCGATATCAGATTTTTATCACACCGAGGTATGTGGTGAAAGGTGGGACTTTTGCTGGCTCTCTATGTTCAGTTCGAGGTTGCGAGAGCTCCGTGATGTCGACTTCTCAAGCGAGTAAAATGGCTAAAGTTTCCATATCTTCTTCAATTTTACGGATAATGTGGCTTGCGAAGTATGTCATAAGTGTTTAGACATCGTTTATTGTGAATTTCGTAATTTCATTTGTTTTAATTAAGCCGAAGTTAACTTTAATCATCCGGCCATATTTGACAAAGGAGGTCCAGTTTGTTGTAAGTTGGGCGCAGTTAGCTTTTATCATCGTGCCATGTCTGACGTAGCAGGTCTAATTTTCATCACTCAGTCTACATGCCTTTTCACTGTCTTGATGACGTCATCCACGGTCTCTCCTTTGAGCATTACAAATTTTATTTATAATTTAATGCACGCAAATTTGATCTCCCCATCAAACCTTCTCAGATATGTCCGCCAATCAGATCTACTTAAACTCATATTGGCAGAGAAATATTCTCAAGGTCTTTTTCTTCCCTGTGTATTCCAGCTTATAATAAACAGACTGTACGTTGAGATCTTTATATCAAACGTAAAGTGAATAATAGTCCAAAATGGACACACTCAAGAAGTTGCAAAGGATAATAACCCATAAACACCCTAAAGATGTTGTATCCAGTAGGAACCGTAAAATAACACACTCAAGATTCTGTAATCAGTAATAACCAAAAAATGACACACCCGAGTAGTTGTAAGCAGCAAAAAAACAAAAATGACACACTCAATAAGTTGTAAACAACAATAATCACCAAACTAACTCCCACAAGAAATTGTAAACAACAAAAATTAATTGAATCCAGTTGTCAACATTTTACAGTTTATAGGGGTACCAATGTCGGAAAGGAAAACTAAAAAAAGGAAAAACAAACAAAAAAAAAACAAATGGCTTGTTCAACTCTCAGACAGTGACAACGATTCAATACATATACTTGAACCAATTAGATAAATAGTACAACTGACAATAATATACAAAACAATACATATTTTTACACATACGCAAACATTTATCTTATATATGTATTAGATTTTTACTAGTGGTAAGACAAAGCGCAAAGCAAGCTCCAAAAGAACGTCTCAAATAAGATAGCAAGTCGCGAAACACAAGCTCGCAAAGTGTGCTATGTGCGGAAATGGAGTGTAAAACGACGTATGTCGAAAGGCGTGAAAACTAAGCTCCAACGATATACCAGCAAAATCCTAAAGCAAACATAAATACAGCTACTTTCAAGTGAACATGAGTAAAATGACACCTCCCAAGTGGACATGAGTAAAATGACCGTGCGCTGAACAACTTCGTCGTTCATATTTATAGACTAACGAAAAGAAAATTCGGTATGGTTTAATTGTAAACATGTTTACAACACAGACGTATCTTTTCAGAATGCACCCTCTATTAATAGTGACAAGAAACTCGTAAACACAGAAGCCTCAAAAACGTTCACATTGGGGAAAATGGTAGGTAAGACCATGATCCAGTTAGCGCCAAAAAAATACAATACAATATTTTAACGACAGGGTTCGTAACAGAGTTACAGAAATAGAAAACATTTCACTGAGAGAAAAAAAAAACGTGGAGGCCTTATTCAATGGTGTGAACTAGTTATTTGTAAGCAATAATAACACTTCCTATTAGATGAGCGCAATAATAATCTAAAAATGACACATCCAAGAAGCTATAAACAGCAATACCTCCCAAAATGACACCCTCGATAAGGCATAAAGAACAATATCCCTAAAATGACACACTCAAGAAATTGTAAACATCAATAATTAGTTCATTCCAGTTCTCAACGATAAAAAAAAAACACAGATGCGTTATTCACGTGTGAGGTAGGAGTGCACGGACTACAATCGCTGTAGTCCGTTCTACTTGTCTATCTCTCTTGTTGACATATTGTCCAATAAAACTAGTCTTCATTTTTAAATATAGGTAGTAGGTTGTTTGTGAAGCACTCAAGCTTTGCCTCCAACCCTGATGGGATCATAACGTACTGGTTTGGCCAAGATCTAAAAGTGCTCAAACTAACATTTACAGGCTGTGCATGTACATTATGCCACTAACACCCTAAAACCAAGCCCAAGACTTAGGAGAACCAAAATAATAGTTCAATGTGAGTTGTGTTACAGGTTTTGTCAGCAGATAAAGGCATATATATATGTTTGGTGCGCAGAGGGCTATCTAGAAAGTTCATGTTGAAAAATGAAACAGTGTCTCTAGAAATGAAGAAAGGTAGAAAATCGAGAAAATGAACGTGAGAGGGTCCCATTATTTTGAAGAATCAAGTTAAACTCTCCTATGCACCCAGACCGTCCATTTGGTACTCTCCCTGTATTTCACTGAAGACGTCCTTCGGTATCCTATACACTCATGCGTCGCAATGTTGAAATTAAACAGCTGACAGTTTTCTGTCTGCATGCAAAAGCGGGAGCACATGGTCGCAACTGGAGCTGATTTTATGAGCACTGGATCTCCAATAATTAAACGAGGATCTGACAATCACGTGACAACTTGAATATAAGAAAAATTGAAATTCAGATTAGATTTCCGACACTGCGAATGATATTTCAGGAATATAAACGTTAAAATAACAAAAGAGGCATGACTCTTAGTAAAATGTTAGAAAATCTACTTCCAGTCCAGAGCGCCTATGTCTTTACAGTGGTAGTACAGGGTGTTTCTGTGAAGTTGTGTCTGTGTTTTCACCTGTGACTGTAAATTCGCCAGAAACTTGGGTGGTTTACCCCAGCACTCAAGTCCGCATCAGCCAAAAAAGGTATCACCATTGGAAAAATGATACATCTTAAGCTTTGAAAGCATCACTCAGGTTAAAAATAAGTGTGCCCTATATTATATTGCTTAATGGAACATCCGCCTTTGGGCGAACGATTCCTAAACGAAGAATAAAGATTCTCCATTGATTATTAACATTGTTATTGAATTTCTCATCTTACCTATTCTTGTGCCTCTCTTACCGACAGGCTCCGGCTTTGGTTTCGACACAGGCTGGACTTTCGGTTTCAATTCAGGTTTCACGGTTTTTTCCAGCAATGGCTCATCTGAAAACGGTCCAGAGATATTTCATTCAAAGAGAAATTTTTGCTAACTTATTTCATTTGTTGTCGAAATACAGATTCACCAATTCGTTTACTTCGTGTACACCACCCTACATAAAACTTCACACCGAAGATATCCTACAAAATCTTACCCTTATAAGATGATGATGTCTGTGAACTCCGGATCAAAGAAAACAAGCTATTGAAAATTTATTTCTCCAGTTTGAAATAGTGAAAATGTCTTGGCCAATCTTTGAAAGGTGATTAAGACGTGGATGCATTTTTTACGTGCACAATTAATAAAGGTACAAAAAAATCTAGACCTATCAAACGAAAAAACTGTAATAAATGCTCTACTCAGACTTGCAAAAAAGTGGATTTCTGACGCAAAGAAAAAACTAACTGAAAAGACCATGACATTAATCTAGTTAACGCAGCTAAAAGGTATTCAAAAAACTAACAAATTTATAAAAGCATGGAAAAGTATGAAAGAAAGACGCTCAAATTAGGATCATGTCTTCCATTTGATATACCAAGGATTATAGAGACTTTGTGCGTCATGACATTGTTCTTCCCTAGAGCCAGCAAAGCACACGGCGTCATCCAGGTGTTATATGTAAGGTACAGAGTATGTCATGTCTTCTGTGAAAACGGGAAAATCGACACACACCTCTGCATTCTAAACTATTAGCTGACAAACATGTCCCCCCCCCCCCCCCTTCAGCCTCATTCATTTGACAATGGTTTGTAGTGTCAGTTTGGAATTTGCCAGTGATATCTATAAAGTATGCGAGATAGCACTTTTATTTATGAAAGAAGTCCGGCTGTATCACCCTTATATAAAATGCATGGAGGAGAAAAGCAAATCTGCCACGTGTAAACAAGTTAAATAGATTTTTTTACGGTAGTAAACAGCATACAACGCAGAATATAATTTGGAGAGGCTAACATGCCAACCGATACACTCTCGAAGTTCGTTTGGAAGGTCATGTCTATTTTAAGAACGTGTATATTTGCGCACGGCCCTCAATTATCCACTGGATAGAATTTGCCTACATCTCTTCAATTTTAAGGCAGCTCGTAGAAATAAATTCGATATCCTTTCACTGCTTCTTTGACGCTTAAGATTGTACCCTTTTCTGGCGAATGCCGCACGACCACTTTGCATCCTCAAATTTAACATGTTGACATACACATGGATTGTACGGCGGTTAGTGACGCCATATTAATGCTCATACAGCCAGACGACATGCTCTGCTCTAATGTATCCTCCGTTTCAATGCGTGCGTGGTTGGAACAATCCCGCTGAACTACTTTGACATTACTCGCTGACAGAAATGTTCAATCACGTAAAAGAATTAACTGCGCACACGCTACGGTACATACCATCGACGTCCCTAGTCTGTGTAGTGCGGATTTTTCTACAAATGTGTCACAAAAGGTCATTAGTTCGCAAAGAACTTCTGACAGATAGGAATAGAAATAGGCAACGTTTTGTGCTGGCAAGCGCTTCGGTAAACCCTACTTATCCTGAATGTGTCCACGATTGGAACGCTATGAGCCTGTTGGCTAATGTTCAGCTAACGCTCCAATTTCGTGTCAGGGACACTTACTCTAACTTTTAGCGGAGTTTTCCCAACATTGCGTTCGCTGTGAGTTATAGTTTAGCTAATCATCTCCCGTGTAACTTGCGCGTGGAAAGATTTTCCACCTGTGGATGGTCCTGGATTTCAAGATTGTATTCATCCGCCCAGAACATCCATTGTGTCTTTTCGTCATAACTGAAAATTGTTGACTGCTTGTCTTTGCTTGAATTTTTACTAATGTTTACATTTTTATTCATATCCCTTAGGTTTTGGTGACTTGTGTTATTTGTCATTTTTGGAAACTCGTCTGATGGTCATAGACCTGGACCGCCCATTTTGGCTGAAGGCTTGTTTAGGAACTTCTGTTTAAAGGCCTATGTCTCCTTTTTCCCAAAATGATGCCGCCCGATAGACATAATAGGTGAGTGATTGAAATATTCTTAAGGGCATCAATTTATTGAATAAATAAATCGTATCCTGTCACCGATAAAAATTGTAATTATTTGTTATTTATCAAGTCACATTGCGTTTTCTTCATGGTGCAGATAACTGTCCCTGCCCCCCCCCCCCTCAAACGGCTGGACACGTCTACACGATTAGAAAAGGCCGTCTTTATACCACACCATGCCCGGTGTTCCTGTGACGGTTTTACACCTACTGTCGACCTAGCGCTAAAACACCAGTAATACCCGGAACATCTGATGAGTTTGGGCTTCACATATTACTTAACACGATGATATTACGACTGTGACGAACAAGGAGAGACGATTTGAGAAATTGTTTGATATTCCTTTTCAGAATAATTATCACTTAATTTTCCCTAAATTAAAACAACCTATAAAGCAAATAATCCTTTTAAGAACTGTATAAATACATACTTATTTCAGATGGCAACGCTTTTGGTAAATACTCTTCAAAGATATGTAATTTCATTGAGTTGAAGAAAACCTCTTGAGCCGAACAAGTACGGGTGATAGCAGAGAAATCTCTCTATGAGGGCTATTTTTGAGAATGTGAACATTGATTCAAGAAGGTCACTTCCTTCACTTAATCGATAACACCATAACACCATCGATAACACAGTGCATTTACGGTGTTAGCGACCGTGCCTCTTGGACTAGACCAGTCTGACCAAATGTTGCAGGAGGCGTTGAAACTGTTCATCTCTTGATATCGTTTTTCTCCGTTACTCTCTCTTGGGATCGACCGCTATTTACAGTGGAAACATCCTACAGTTTGTTGCCAGAGGCTTTGCCCGCAAAAATGTTTTATAACAGTGTATTCAGAATAACTTACCGTATTCACTCACAAACTCTGAAGAGATACCGCAAAAGTCATGCTTCCATATCCATCCACGAGGGCCGGGACACATGCGACCACAGTCCTGTAGGGGCCGCAGAAATAAAGCTAGTTGACGATTCATAGTCCAAAACACCGAATAAATACGCGTGCCTACAATGAAAAGGAATTTGTGGCTGCAGTGAATTATCTTATTCACGTGACTCTGGGGTGCTTTGTCATCTCCTGAATTAAGCCCAAAAAATTTGAAAATTGAATGTAAATGTGTGAGCACTCGTAATCATTTACAGCTGCTATTTAAGTATAAATTGTCTCCAGAGTTCGTATTCTAGAATCCACTTGTGTATTTAATAAGCAATAATTAGCCTCTCCGCTCGTGCATTGGTATGCAATCAATCCGCGGATGGTCGTGGATTTCTCACGGGCTCTGGCCGTTTTCTTCGCACCATAATGTTGGTGGCCGTCGTGTAAGTGAAATATTCTTGAGCGCTGCGCAAAATTCCAATACTCAAATTAAAGCTGTTATTCAACAGTGTTGACCAGGTCAACGCTAAAACGTCATTACAATTTCTGGTAGTCTGATGTAAACCATTTTAATAGAATAAAGAAAACAAATACATAAAATTGAAAAGGAATACGTTGGATTTTAACCCAAGACTGCCTTACAAAGGGCCTAGTGCTGTAGACCAGCTTGGAGACGATTTTGATCTCTTGCTGATAGCCAATAACAAACACAGAACGGCTACACTATTATAAAATTTACCCCTGTTTCCGTGATAAACTGCAGTGGTTGGTTTCATTCGTCGACCCTTATTAATAAATATAGCTGCCGGGAACAGCAATCCCGCAGTTCGACTTTGTACGCTCTGCATGTCAAAACTGAAACAAAAGCAGAAAATGCGGAGACAATGCATGACAAAAATGAAAATAAATGAGCTGGATTGGAATCTTAAGCTGCCAAGTATCATATACATGATCTCAAGTGCTTCAGACCAGCACACAAAAGATACAGCTAGAGACAGAAAGAATACATTGTCCAAACGTTTAGAGGCGCTTTCATGACACACACTTGAGTGATTCAAGTTTCAAGGGATTTCCACCAGGCTGACATACACCGGGATTATCGAGACGTGACTTTCTCGATATGCCCTTGACTTTACCCAGGAAAAGATTTCATGTCATCATGCACGAAATCCCAGTGTTATTCAGACGGGAGGATTTAGAAACATTTTGGTCGTTTTTTGGTAATGAAACAATGAACGAAGATAATTCTTGCATATGTGTAATGCAGCCTCCAAGGAACACCAGACAATGGGTTTGGATAATCATTTTAAGGAGTTTGTAAAGCTGACCCAAATGCTGACCCACTTTGACCTAACTAGCGGTCAGTTCCAGCGTAATTTGCTTACCAAACACTAACATTTGTACAATAATCAGTTGGGCGATCCACCATAACACAACGAATGGAATATCATTCCGACACCTTCAGCCGTTTCGGAGAGGAAGGCTTTATAAACTTAACAACAAAATTCAAAACGGTCGCTAAATCATCTGACTAGACAGATAGCACAAAACGTCAAAAGTTGCATCATATGTTTTTTCCACCTTTATCGGTTTTGGAGATATTACCATTTTTATGGTCTGAAGAGGAATAGTAATAATAATCCGCACGATTTCAAGATGTGTCCAGCCAGGATGGTACTGACCCCTAATAAATTGTAAATTGTAGTGACCGAAGTCATAATGTGGGCTAATGGGTGAAGATAGCAGACAACATATGTTCTTGGCAATCTATTTATCTTTCAGTGTGAGACTTCGTTTTAAGAACATTACCGTGAAATATGAATAAAAAATATATGGTGAATGCCATCAACGTCTTTGTAGGATGAAAAGCCCATTTTAAATTCTGGTTAAAGTATATGTAGTCCAAAAATTGCATCCTTGTTACTTCCCCTGTTCCAGGAGTGAGTGAGTGCTCGGGGCTTGACATCGTACTTAACAATGTTTCAGCCTCATGATGACGAGAAATCCTGATGAGTGAATATAGTGTGTCTTCTTCTGGCAGGGCGAGTCCATGCTGCCAAAGTGCCACACGTCACTGGAACATCGTGCCAAAGGCACCTGACATGATCTCCCACCGTCACGTTATACTGACATTGGGCCGACCAAAACCTTTTGCCCTGTTCTAACCGCTCAATGCTGAGGGCCAAGAGAGGCAGCAACAAGTACCATTTTCAAAGTCTTTAGTATGACCAAGCCGCGGCTTGAATAACACCCACCTGAAATTAGTCCCTAACTTCTTGCATGCCCAAAGAAATGCCTTGTCAAATAACTAGAGCCCTGGTCTAAAAAATATCCAAATATCATCACAGGTTCATCACCACTTTCTCCAAATAAATCAGCTGGGATGCAGGTATTAGCATTCTATCGCCAGAGAAGCAGCGTATAGGGAGTATTTGCTCATTGGATAATATTTTCCACTGTTTAATTCTAACACCCAGTAAATGAATTTTTTTCAGCCATCATTTGTCATAGCTTTAGGGATCTGGTAGAGTGTGCTGCCGCGGTGTGTTTTGGGATCTCTGAAATGTTGCCACGATTGCCACTGTGGAACGCAGTGTAATTAAATGAGGAATGTTTGTGACTTTCTGCTGGCAATCCTTTGCCCCATGACACAATATGTCAGTATTTCCAGTGACTAGGTCAGGCAAATATTAGAAAGGATGTTTGTTACGTGTAACCCGTCCCAGCCGCTAAATTCGGCCGACCCTGACGATTTTTTTTTCTCTTTCTGTAAGTCAAACACTCCGGAACACAACCCTCTGCACTGCTCCGATTTACCGAAATTAGGCCCATCTTTGCAAGTCTACTCTCGTTGGTACAAGAAGAAATGCCCTTTTCCAGCGGTACACACATTCCTCGCATTGTCACCTTGTCAGTGTTGGCCTGACTGGTTTCAGAATACCATTCAGTCTGTGTGTGGTTTGGGGAAAGGAGGTCATAGGGCTGGCGGTGAACAAAAACCAACTGAGACGTAAGCAAAATCCGACATATATTGGTATGCAAATCACAAATTTCCGCGCAGCTTTGGGAGGACTTGGTCGTTCCAACGTGATTTGTGGGGGCGTCAATCACAGCGGAAGCCAGGAGACTCGCAAGAAAATAAGATTATATATATAGAGAGAAAGAGAGAGTGCGTCCCTATTTGGGCAGATCGCCCGGTTACACATTAAGCCCCCATGTACCAAGGACTGCACCCCCAGATGACTTGCAAGCGAAAGGCACCATATGACGAGCAGCGAAGTCTGTGACAATTTATGGCGCTCAGGGCATCTGATGTGTTCCAAAGTGTGAATCATTTTTGTGTCGTTAGAAATTCGGCGTTTCTGGCTTTGTTGGTGTGCTACAGTCTGCACTACGACATTAACAGATGAAAAGTCATTGAAGAATTCACTGTAGCTTTTGCGTGAACTGAGAAAACCTAAGCGAACGGAACACAATTGCGTTCCTGTAGACAGGACAACATAGCAGACGTTCTTCTATCCAAAAGAATCGTCAGGTGGAATCGAGGAGAGGACATGTATTGTAAAGGGTGTCTGATGGAAATCCCTGTTTAACATACAAAAACTAAGACAAACAATGGTTAAAAATCACCAGCTACATGATGGCGATAACTGCGACATAATATTATCCAATCGTGAGTGACGTCTGGTACCTGAAAGCAAGCTGACCAATGTATTTATTTATTTATTTATTTATTTGATTGGTGTTTTACGCCGTACTCAAGAATATTTAACTTATACGACGGCGGCCAGCATTATTGTTGGAGGAAACAGGGTAGAGCCCATGGGGGACACATGCTCTTCCGACGGTTGCTGGCAGACCTACCGGAGAGGAAGCCAGCATGAGCTTGGCTTGAACTCACAGCGAGCAAGCTTACAAAACCTACCTATTGAAATATTCATTGTGCGATGATTTCTGACTACATTGCAGTGGGACGTGTCAGATTTTTGGTGTTTTATGCGGCGCTCACAACAGTTCACTTCTACAAAGACAGACTGAATTCTGTATAAGAGTTATGTAATGTCTGGGCTGTCTGCAGGTTTCGACGCCTAGGCTTCCCATATTCTTATCAAAACACGTCTTACAAGACACACACACCGTCTTCTACAATTGATGTCGTTGTATATAAGACAATACAAAGCTGAAAACGAGCGCATCCCCTTTGATGACAACAGTTTCTCCCAGGCAAAACTACGTCCTTAGCAGAATCATACATGACGCCTTTTCGTCTCCCTTCAGTTGTTCGGGCAACTCTGATGCTTGGGAATTAAAAAAGACCGTCGAAACGGTACGTTTTCGTGCTGTCGAACACTACGTTCCTCATTTTGAACACTGCTTCAATAGGACACACCATAAAATACAAATTTAATCATTTCTGTGGTGAATCTGATATAAATATATATGTTTATATAAGTAAGTTTTGGTTGCATGTACCGATAAGAACAAAATCCATACCGTCAATCCAGACCCAGATGCCCTCTTCTTCCAAATCTGACGCACCGATAAAAGCACAGTTGGTCTAAAATTAATCTATGTTGTCATGACACTGACCATATGTACAAGAAACCATAAAAAAAACTGTGCAAAGGGACGATTTAAGTCACTGCAAAACATTGCCTCTTCCCAGCCAAACCTCTATCGCCGAGTACTTTCATGTACACGTATTTAATTCCCCTTAACCCGTGGCTAACGCCGGAATAAAAAGCCGTAATTTTAGTTTTATGTCTATTTATTTGATTGGTGTTTTGCGCCGTACGCCTTTATGGTGGCGTCGAGCACTAAGGTGGAAGAAAACAGAGCAAAGGCCTTGGGAAACCCCAGGTTTTTGGCAAACCTCGCCACCTAGCACTGGAGAAGAAGGGTGGAATCCAAAAGAGTTGGATTTACACTCTTAGGGACGGCGCTCATGAGAAAAATATTGGCCATTGCTCTACTCCGGCACACTAATCACTCGGCCAATGGGTCAACTGACACAGTTTTAGCAACACGTCTGCGTGTATATGAGCCATTGCATAAAAATGTGAACCGTCACAAACTGTAATGACAAAACAGGAATCGGTGTAATTAAAATAAACCCAAAATGAGGTACACTGAGAAGAGGTCGGATTTCACAGGTCTTATGCGTGACCATGTCCCAATCATGACGCTTCTGTCGCCGCTGCATCTGTGCCGTCTATGCCCTCTAAGCTAGTTGGCATCACACTATATAGTTAGCAAGTACGATCCAGGTGCCGATTACCCCTGGTGATCGTTTGGTATGAGCATACGGTGCTCACAATTGACAGTGGCAATCCAGAAAACCATGACCATTAGGCGGGCGCACAGCGTTGAGCGCATTTTCGGGTTGAAGGCATCGAGTATGGCATCTGCATGCAGTGTTGCGTACTTGCCTTTCGTATAAGATGACCAGAACAACGACCTCAATGACATCTACATTCTGTGTGTATCAACGCGATTAACGCATACACGACAGTGTTGGAGTTACTCAACGGAAACTTCCTAAGTTGTTAATAAATGATGATTGCGCATAGGTGAGATAAGAAATTTGGCACCAGGTCTGAAACTGCCTATAGGCTCTGCAGAGTATTGATTAGACCACCAAATGTCGGCGTAATACGAGTCAGAGAGACATGTTACGGTTTTTACATTACCTATACACGTAGGATAAGTTTTTTTTTTATCTTGTTCTGTTTTTGGGCTAACAATGTCTGTGTTTGACCTACATTTCTCCCCCTGTGTACGTTTGGGTCCACACAGGAATCTAGTCGCGTGTTCTCGACGCTTCTGAGTTTCGTTTCACTGTACATAGAGAGTATATTCTAAAAGATGTACCCATGTTGTAAACATGTTAACGATCAGCTGATCCACAATTTTCTTTATGTTAGTCTATAAATATGAGCCGCTGAGTAAGAAGTTTCGCAGTCTTTTACTCATATCATATTTACTGTCGTCCTAGTTGAAGGATTTTGCTGGCGTAGCCTACACGCGATTTCTTATATTTCATTTTTCGTACGTAGCTCTTTGCGAGCTTGTGTTTCGCAAAATCCTACATTGTTTCTTCTATCGCTCATCGCCTCTTTGTACTATTACGGGCATTTCGACCCAGTGTGCCCGGAAATTGACGTTATGTATTTGCCCGCCGCCTGAAACACAAGTCGCCAGATCTGCATCTCGGACGCTACTGACAACCTGTCCGCCCTTAGAAGTTACACCTTCACGGGGAATTGGATGTCATAGGCGTGCCGGACCCTACTGTTTGTTACTTAGAGAACTGCCACTTACATGATTGTCATCCTTCGATTCGAGAATACTCAACGACTGTGGATTCTATACTTATATGGACTGAGTCGTCTTTGGAATCCGGAATATTTCATCCGGATGTGGACGCTGTCATTGAAAAGAAACTATATATTTTTGTCATTATCTGTATTGTTTTTGAATATTATTGTCAGTTGTGCAGTTTGCGTATTTTGTTCAAGTGTTTGTATTTATCATAGTCAGGGTTCTCCATGCATTTCTGTATGATTGTGTGTAATGCTTAACGCTGTTTGAACAAGCGATTTGTTTATCATTTTCCTCTCCGATAGTGGTGTCCCTTACAACATATACTTGAAAGACATGCGATTTTGATGGTGATTCTATTCATCCGCCTAGATCATTCACAACGTCTTTTTGCTGTCATGGAAAGATGTTGACTGCTTCCCTTTGCATGTAGCCGTCCTAATTTAAAATTTACATATATTCTTAGTTCTTTGAGGGCCTGTGTTTTTTGATGTTTTTAAAACTGGACCTACGATTCTTAACACCGAAGGCCCATTTCAGATGACGGCTGATCAACGAATGTCGGTTTCGACGCCTTGATGAAGAAACTTTCCTTGTACTATTTAAGTTGGAAAACTAAAATCTAGTAAACATACTTGCATCGACCTAAACTGGATTGAAATGAAACTACCGATGGTATCTCTTTATTGGACTGATTTTTACAAAGACCACAACGGTTTCCTGTCTTTAATATGACAATGTTCGTTAGCTTTATTTATATAGCGTTATACTAACAGCAACTCTATGTTACGCGTACATATCTCGGTTTGTATCATTTATTGTAAGTTATTAGTTGCTAAATTAGTTTATCAGGGATACGACATTTAACTTTTTTTCTTTCTCAGTTGGAACGTGAGTACTGACTTAACGTATTAGATGAAAGTTAATCATGGATAATAAAAGGAGAGAAGCGACTACTTTTTGGTGGCTGGCAAATGGTCACACGTGACAGATGAAATTCGGCATCTTGTAAATTTACCCTAGTTATTAAAAGCTCATCTACAATCGGTACAAATCAGACAACCCATTAGTATCTTCGTGAAAGTGTGATACCCAATTCCTTTCGGATATCATTTTAACAGTAATTGTTCAGCTTAATAAATGCAATTGGGTCATCGGAGTAGATCCATAAGCCCCGGCCTTTATACGTTTGTTCATGAATTTATTTTCAAAGCAAACAGTCTTTAGTAAAGTTGACTTGGAACAGGGAAGGTAGCCAGTGTTTTTTGTCACACACAGAACATTGACTTTTTCCCTGGGCATCCACATCGATACCTTCATATATCATTATTTGTGGCAACTGGGCATTTTATGGGCAACACATTGTGTGATTTTCAAAATTATTCAACTGTTCTGTGTACAGCATTTAAATATTGCCATTCAACATCAACAAATAAGAAAATGCACCGAATAAGCAAATTTAATGAATGAGTGTCGCACTCATTTGCGCACCGATCTTTAAGCCAATTAGACACATACGGCGAGTGCGCTACTTCGATCGCACATTAGGCGACACCAAATACGTGTCATCTGAAGGTTGTGATGTATGGGTTAGGTAATCCTCTATCTATCGGTGACAAACATGCCAACAAAATGTTATGTTTAAATAACCGCCATCTTTTAAGTACAAGTAGGCTAGATCTAACATTTGATTGATATGCATGTTCACTAGAATAGAGAGGAACCTCTGTGGGCGAGTGGTAGGTTTCCAAGCGCAGCACAAAACCTCAGGAATCGCTTCCGTGTGTTAGTGGTTAGAGTGCACACTTTTAAGACGGGAGACCGTGTAATGCCAAAGATTTTCACAACAGTACCTGCTGCTGCGTCGTGTAGCAGTCAGCATTGAGAGGTCACAGCAAGAAAGCACAAGTATGCATATACACGCTATCATTCGGGAGTCTCTCCTCAAGTCGGCCAGTGTGAGTGCAAATCAATTTTATGATAGCTTCTTCTCCAGTGGTACGTGGAAAGGTCTCTCGGCAACTTGCGGATCGTCGTGGGTTTCCTACTGCTCTGTTTCCTCCCACCACAATTCTGGCAGCCGACGTGTAAATGAATTATTCTTGAATACGGCGTAAAGCATCAATAAGATAAATAAATGAATAAGTAAATCAGGTCATTTTCCAGTCTGCGATGTACCTTGGAATTGGCTGGCATTTTCCTTTGGCTAGCGGATGCCGAAGGCCTCGCGATCAAGGCCAGATAAGGCTTGCTTGTTTACGGGTTTTGGGGTACTATGTGTAATGCGGCTCTTCAGGCTCCTTCTCCAGTCTTCTCCAAGGGAGATATTAGACTTCCTCCACATTTTGTAATCCTTCATTCAAGCAGACAAATAACGTGGGTAGAAGCACTGTGGGGCTGGTCAAGTGAAGGAATGTGGGATGAGTTCATTTAAGAACTAACCCATTTAGAAACGAACACATAAACGTAGGCAAAAACGACCCTGCCGCGTTATAAATAGTTTGGAGATTAAACTGTAGTGGCACACCTGGTCTTGGAAAGCCGACACCCAAGTTTGCACAAACCCTATCCTGGTGTCCCTAATTCCTCGAACGCAGAGCGTCAATGGGCGCTCAGAAATCCCCAGTTCTTTCTGAACCGGATCTGGGCCCCATCCGACCGCGACATGTCCCCACTCTGTTGTTGTTGGTCGCTGAATCTCTTTACTCGCCCCTAAGATCTGGTGTGCTGCTGACGTGAACTCGCCCCGACCCAGCATGTATCATGTCCTCGTTATTTGAGTTGGGCTGGCCTTGCGTGTTGTTATTAGCCATGGTAGCAGAAGCGCCACTGTTATATGAAGCATTGTGATGCACCTGCCTATTAATGATATTGCTATGAACCTAGCTGAACTCCCAGTGAAATGCCCGCATTCCGCTTTTGCGTAGCTACTAGCTGAGCTTTAGAGAATCCCCAAGACGGCATGATACCAATCTGCTTCAGCTGCAACTTGAGTTCCGCCATGTTCCAGTTTTCTGGTCTGCCTTGGTCCCAAATGCTGTCCACATTGACAGGTCTGCCTGTGACTCTTTGTGTACTCACTGAACCTGTGATGTCCGGGCACCGCCCACCCCCATGGGCTGTTGAATGGCTAAAGAGTTCCTGATCTGCCACTTCTAGCATTTCTGGTACATGGAGCTATTCTTCTCGTGGTGTAGGGTGTTGCTCAATACATTAGACAGGTTGGATCCTCACATATCCTCACAGGTTGGATTTCTCTTTGTGCCTGATTTCCCTTACTGACCAGTAACCACTACACCAGTAACAGATGGCAAAGGGCTACCCGTAACCAGTGAATTCCTGCCAAGTGCCAGGTGGCCATTGTTGGTACGTTATTTTCTCAGACAAATTGTAAATACTGTTACGGAAGCAATATGGAGTGTTATACCGGTAGGTGTACAGCATCGTGACTTGTCGTAATACGGTGTAAATGTAATTTGTTGATGCAGTACACACTTTTATGCTACACCAGGGCATCTTGTTGTAATACAGGAAATGTTCCGATTTGTTCATCCTTCCTTCCCTGTTCCAGTAGCGGCAGCACTTTGGCGTCATGGAGTCGCCTTGCCACAAGAAGGCATAGTATACATACATTCTAGGGACTTCTCGTCGTCATATGACTGACAAATTGTTAAGAACGACATAAAAACCCAAGTATACACACACAGACACAAACACGTGCGCACGCACACACGCACAAACAATGTTCCCGGCGGCCACGTTTCACGTTACAGGCCACCGTTGACAAAACGGTATGGACGTGAAACAAAGCGGAGGGCCGTGATTGCCGAGGATGCTGGGCAAGATTTTAAACTGTCCAAAAACTTGTCACGGCAAACGCGGTGCTGATGAGAAACCTAGTAGCCCGTAGTAATACTGGGTGTACACAACAAAACGTGATAGCACGTAATAAGCAGTAGCAAATCTTGGGGGCGGTCCACAGTGGGACCGGAAGCATGTGTATTCCCCAGAATGTCACAGCCCTTTCACGTTTTGTCACGTTCTTCCGAGTTTAGTGCGCGTTTTGTCACGGTTGCTTCACGGTGCCTGCGTGTTTTGTTCCGTTTTGCCAAGTACACTAGACAGGTCTTTCTTATGGATATACAACTTCATGGTTTATTAACACGACGTTTCGATGTAGACACTAACATCGTTATCAAGTGAGTGAAATCAAGACATTAACGCTCTTAAATATAACGAGTAGAGATACAAGTGTCATCATGTAGAAAAACGAGGCGATATGATTGATCAGTACCCAGGGGGATTAGGCTCGATGGGATTCCAGGTGAGTTTGGAAAACTAATAGATCGTAGGCTGAGGGACGGTAAATCCCTTGATCTCTGTTGAGGCTAGGCTTTAATCTCTTAATCTGGATGGCTTCCTCTAGTGTACGTTTCTTGCAGTTGGGCTGATTAGAGTTTACTGTTTTGACTGTGTCCCAGTTGATGATGTGGTGCAGGTTTTCTTGAATGTGTCACTGATGGCGGCTTTGGAATCAGGTTTTTCGACACATGACTTGTGTTCTTTACTTCGCATTTCTCTGACTCTCGATGAAGGCCCTCGAATCCGAAAAAGCCTTCCATATATCTGTCCAACCAGTCACAAAACTGCCCACCCATTAAAACAATCCACAGTAATAGAAACCTTCTTTAAAAGCCAGTCTACTTAAGTCATTCCTCCATGCCACAGGGACGAGGAAAGCCACCAAGCCCTCACCACCCATGTACCTTTATGCCTGAGGTGTTTTATGAAGCTGTATTTCAAGTCATAAAAGTATAAAAAAAATTTACACACCATTGTTGCTGATAACATCGCGAAGCCAATGCACAGTTACTCACATGTAGACATGTTGCAGCCCTTGCTAAAGTCAATCAACGTTTTCATCAAGTGATCATTGTAGTCACTGTAAGAGTGGGAGCCCATTTGTGGGAAGCAAATATGTCTTTCTTGCTGACTTTTATGTGTTACTAAAACTATAACCAGGAGATAATAACAGACTTTAACAAAGACACACCAATTGTGGCCTTAGTTGCCACATACGACGAACCACCTGTCGACCCCGGGGCCACACGTAGTGTGATAATTCCATACACTCTGTCGCTGCGTCTCTGTGTCGGGGTAGTGGTATTTGTCATTCCTTACCGCTAAAATAGAGCCAGTGGCTGCTTACTATAACTACCAAAGGTCTGATGAGGCCGAAGAGCCGACGATCCCAGAGATACCTGCCTGTCGACGCTTTTGTTGAAATTTAATCTTGGCATACATGTACACAAAGGAGAAGAAACATAAAAATGATACCCAAAATAAATGAAAATTTATTTGCGGATATAATTTTCAATATCTGTTTTCATTTTCTGTTTAGGAGAAAACAGTATTTGGAAATGTTTTTATCTGGTGGTTATTTGGGATCACTTTTTGGTATATATCGTCTTTACGTAAATGAGGATTCTAAGCTTGTTTAATACATGTATTTTTACTTGAACTTCGTCTTTTCATCGTATTTATATTTTTCCTTATTTATAAATATTACTATGATTCAGATTAAGTACATGTGTTTAAAAGTAAACAACTAATTTACATTCAAATAAAATTAACGCACATGCATCATATCCTCATTTGTAAATTATGAGAAGATTATTTACCAGAGGTGGTCCTAAAGAACTAGCGTACTCAAATACATTCAAAGCCGGTTTCTCGTGTAAGAAAAAATCAAAATACATATTGAAGGCTACACCTTCAGCTACATTATAACGCTCTCTCATCTTATTTTTTTCATGGATTTTATGTTTTGTTTCCCTTTAAATCCCAAAGCTCGATATGACCAAGGCGCAACTCAACTCAAACGGACTGTACTGTTGCTGCGCGTCCCGAGACCTCGTGCATGTAAAATATCGACGCTGTTTTCAACTGATCACGTGTGTGCCGGTTAATTCTAAAGTCGTATGGCCATCAGCGACTGAGAACAACCCAGTGCAACCAGATGAGGTGAAATTAAAATATTAAATAAAATGCAATAGCCTGAGAAGCTGAACGAAAAGGCCCAAACCATATAAACATATCAGGTTGAGTTGCAGTGACGGTATTTGTTTTGGTAAATAGAGGCAAATCAAGAGATCTGAGGGACATCATTAAAACTCTAGGCACGTTAAATTGATGGGAATTCTCCGCGAAAAATCAGTGTAAACTGATTAACCCATATCGGCACTATATTCATAGACGGTCAGTTTTTTTCCACCGTAACCCTAGACGCCCGTCATCGCATTAGTAAAACATTCTTAAGCACGGTGTAAAACATCGATGAAATAAACATATCCAAAAAAAAGAACATATGGGCACATTACTCAGGAAATATCCCTGCAAATTCCATGTCACATCATGTCCGGGATGCTGGTATTTCCTATGGTGCTATGTTTGATAATCTGACTTCGTTCAAGACAGTGTCTCTCTAATGTACAGACGTCGTGACGACAAGAAAAGATTTCTCTTCAAGTGGTCACGCTCAAAATGTCCATAGAGATATCCTGAATTTAAAGTGAAACATAATGCAATGGATAAAAAACATGACTTCCTGAATTGCGCTGATGCTACGACACAGAACGTGACGGCATGAACAGGTCTCCACTTAATTAAATATTTGTATGCCCTTAACCCACGTAACTGGGCTACTTTATTCCGATCGCCTTCGACCAGTGTTGTTCAAAACCAACATGTGACCGACATGCAAAAATACTGAACGTCCTCTCATTGTGTACTGCGACATCTTTCAAGTTGGGCTTATGAGACATTCCCACAGATATTACCCTCAGTAAAGGTGGGATTGCCGGTCACGATGGAGCCATTTAACTCTGTGCTTACTGCTCTGGGGATTGTAGCCATGTTTGTTGCTGGGTGTAACTCCCTGTGTCCAGTTCATCGCACATGCTCCTGTACAGCAAACAATAGCTCGGACATCAGCTGTTGGCAATTTAGCACTAGTGTGCCTCGATTTTCTCCATCGACCGTCAGCTTTAGACGTCTTTCATTGAACAACAGATTCACCAGTTCGATAGAAGATGGAGCTTTCCAGAATCTGAAAATAACCGTGTTGGACATTAAATATGCTCAGATGACAAGGTTTGACTGTAAGGATTTCACTGGACTCGAAATCAAACTGGAGGAACTGACCATTTCCTCAACCATTCTCAATTCCGTTCCAAAGTGTGCTATTTCTAATTTAACTCTGTTGACAAAGCTCGACCTGAGTAAAAACAAAATCACTCGTGTCAAGTCTGGAGACTTCGAAAGCTTCAAACGTTTGAAATATTTGAGTCTAAGTGGAAATGCAATTAGAGACATAGAGTCGGGGAGCTTCAGAGGTCTGGAGAAATTACAGACGTTAGACCTAAAGTACAACAACCTTACTCAACTCCATGATTTAACCTTCCAGGGACTGGTGGTTCTAAATTTTCTGTATGTGCAAAATAACAGCATTGCCAGCCTGCCTCTTCGAATTTTTGACTATGTCGAAAACCTAGAGAATTTATTTATAGACAACAACGACTTGGAGGAACTTCCGGAACATATATTTGACCGCACCGCTAATCTGAAATACCTGTCTGTTCGGAACAATCGCTTATCAGCACTCTCCCCAGCGATATTCTCCAAGACTACCCGGTTAGAAAATCTCATCTTCACAGGGAACATGCTGACGGACATACCCTTGAACATATTTAACTCAACGCGTAATATCAAGTTCATCAACTTTTCGGACAACAAGATTTCCCGGTTTGTTTTTACTGCCATATCCTCTTTAAGGAGTCTGAAATATTTATACTTGAACAACATAGGACTCAGTTCACACAATGATATTAGGTCCGTATTCGAGACGTTCATTAAAAATCTGCTGAGAAATTCTCCTTACATCACCAGTCTGAGACTGAGCAACAACGGTATCAAATCTCTTCCACCCGCAGCCTTCAGTGACCTGACGGCGTTATACTCATTGGACCTGAGTCACAACAAAATTAGTGAAATTCCGGAGGGTTTCCTTGGCCGTTCCTTTGTGGTGCGAGACCTCAAACTCCAAAACAATCGCATCTCTAAAATCCACCCTACAGCGTTCAATCCCTTAGGTCCCAGATTGTACACTCTGGATTTGTCTGGAAATCGACTGTCATCTACGACTGGTCGGCTTTTTCTGGAACATCTTCCGAAATTAACAGGTCTTCGTGAACTTCGATTGTCAGATACGCCATTACCTTCCCTATCATCAAACATCACTGAATTCCTTGGGCAGTTGCGTGAACTGCAGTTACGTAACTGTTCTCTGAATGAAACGATTGACATGGGCCAGCTGTTATTTTCTGAAACAATAGATCTTTCTCAGAACTTTCTAAGAGCCGGCACAGCTAATGAGCCCGTGAGTATAAATGTCACCCGTATAAATTTAAACATTTCAGAAAATGCTCTGAAAGAGATTAACATAGAGTTTTTTCCACCCCGGGACTTGAGCATGCGACTTTATGCAGGAAATAATCAGGTGGACAAAGTTTCGTTCATAAGTAATGGAACAACATACGTCACCTTTAGTATATTGAGTCTTGAACACAACAAACTGCACAGATCCGTGAAAACGTCACGCTTAAAGAGGTGCTATGTGCTGGACCTTTCTGGCAATAGATTTGCAAATGTAACAGAGTTCCCCTTGGTGGAGATGTTCCCTTCCAGTTCAACTCTTTGTGAAACGTTCGGAGTGACAACCCTAAACTTTTCCTACAATTTCATTAGCAACATATCTCCAGGCGCTTGTCTTGGTCGTGTCATCACCCTTGATCTCAGTTATAATCAGCTGACAACACTCCCGTTGCTGGTGCCCTTTGAAGGCAACCTGCGTGTGTCTCTGCAGAATCTCTTCTTGAGTGGAAATAAGCTGAAATCCTTGTCTCCCGAGGTACTCGGAGGACCGCGCACTTCGCTTCGCACTATAGATATGCGCTCGAACGAATTACGTGACATTGGCAACTTGGAATCCATCATCAGATCAAGCAATGTCGCTCACGTACAATTGTCAGGAAACCCGCTCCACTGCACCTGCAGTTTGGCATGGATGAGGGGCGATCAAGTCTCTTCAAAGCTGGACACGACCCGTTGTGAAACCCCGCTTAAAGCAAAGCTCTACTATCTGCAGTGTTATCCCTTAGAGACTTGCCGCACGGACGAATTATCCAACGTCCCCATCGTTTCCTCTGAAACCGAGGAACTTTGCAAAGGAGACGTCGTAGTACAGATATTGAACCTTACCTCGGCAGCGGACAGGGAAAAAACTGTAATTAGCTGGAGTACAGTAGGGCATGGTAATTTCAGGGGGTTTAAGGTGACTTATCAGGACGAGAAGGGGCTGGACAAGGAAAGAGAATTGCTTATTCACCCTGCTAAGTTCTCCGCCATCTTGGACGACTCTTTTGAGGGCCTTACCTACAACGTATGCGTTGTCGTGCAAATAAATGCGGAGTCACTCTCAAACCCAGTCTGCATTAGTGTCACTGGGGTGACATCAAATCCTCGTCGCGAGACTGGAGATAAATATTTTTCTCAACAAGTGGTTATCGCTCTTTCCTGCGCTCTCGCCGTATGTGGCGTTGTTCTCTTGATACTTCTGTTGTACATAATAGTACATCGGTGTTGTAAGAATGTGTGTTTCAAAGCAAAGCCTGAAAAGCCGGAAAATCCCCCGGCGGCGAACTCCGCGTATGAACCGGATTACGACAGAACATCTCCATGGGAAAACGACCACTATTCTTATATAAATAACTGAGACTACAAAAGGTGGATTGTCCAACAACCAGTAAAGTAGTGGCATGTGCCGTTGAAAAATATGAAGGGGAAAAAAAAGGCTGAAAACCTGCTAGGACAAAGATACATACGTTGATTTTTTCAAAATTGTTTTCGTAACGCCGAACAATGAAAAAATAAAAAAGTTCTCCCTCCCAGAATTTTTTTTATTTTCTTCGCAATGATTTAGCATATTCACCGGGAAATGTTGGAACATATTGTGAAAACGTGGTGAAAACCTACTGAAACAAAGATACGTTTTTTTAACATTGTTTTCGTAACGCCGAACAATGAGAAAAAACAGAAACGTTTCTCTCTGAGATATTATTTTTAAATTTTTTGGTGCGTGTTTGATTTAGCGTATTCATCAGCTGGAGTTTTGGGTATTAGACGAATATTTGTCTACATTTAACCTTTACGATTAGGCCTTGCAAATGCTAACAAAGCGCATTGAGCGCGCTGTATACAGAAGATTTGGACTATTTTTATTTACCATTTTCTAGCTTCAATACTGTGAGTTTGTCTTGCATTGTAACCTTTGGTTTCATATTTCTTGCATTGTTACATCACATTTCACTGTTTTTATGTCTTCTGTGTAGTGTATACCCCTCTAGAGGTAAAAGCTTTCTTTTTTCGTTGTATTCCACTTCTGCACATATACCTCTTTGAAATGTTTCTCGGTCTATTAGATGAGTCTTTGTGTAGAATTAATGTTGGTGGCTAAGCCTTATTCATGAAAACCGGGAGATTGCAGCATGCTCTAAGATTACAGTACTCGTCGTTTCCGGCATAAATTTAATCTAAACTCCTTGCAATTAATCCCACGATTTTTCTATCCAAATTTATTTTATGTCATTTTGTGTATATGTAGATACGCTTCACTTGTGAGTGGTCAAAAGATAAGATATGTAAAGCCACTATTAACAACAAAACTTTGCATATTCTCTATTTTTCTCTCATATGGAAACATTGTATGGAGTAACATGCATCACATTGACTTTTTACCCTTACAGATCTTGCCAAACGTGCCATTCGAACAATCACTCATTCAAAAATAAGAGAACACACACTTCCTTTATTTCGTCAAATATGTATTTTTCCACGCCGAGGGGTGAACATCCTCTAGATATCACTCTTTGCTCACAATTTCTTTATCATCTTGAAATTATTCCTAACAGTTTCTAGACTTATCTAATATGAAAAATCTGTTACCCATCACTATAACACTAGACCAGTGCGATTAGACTATTACAGACCTCTATACAAAATTAATCTATCATGTTTCTAGCTAAGAACAATTAGCCTTAATTAAGACGCTTGTGTGGGTTAAAAAATAAGAGAAAAAATAAATTAACGCCTAAGTTCGCCATAAAAGTTTTATATATCTCGGTATGATTCATGATTGTTTTACTATAGTTTGTTCGTATAAAGAACACATTGTAACATAATCACCCACATGCTTCCGTGTTAAGCAATTACTGTTATATTTCAATGGGGTATAACAAACTCTTATCAGTTTTATTCCCGCCATATTGTCCATTACGTCGTTATTTCATGATTTATGATGAATAAAATGAACTGAAATGATCTGAGGATCGGCTGGTGCCCAGGGTTTTTATGATTGTCCTCTTCTGTTTCTTCAAGGTATGAAACGTACCCACACGTAAAAGTGGCTCCGACAACGGATGGACTTGTTCCCCCGCTTCGCATTCCATTAACCCCTCTGATTTATTTATTCGATTGGTGTTTTAAGCCGCACTGAATTTTATCTCACTTATATGAAGGCGGCCAGCATTATGGTAGGAGGAAATTGGGTAATCGCTCTGACGTGTAACGTTTAGAAAGCCGGATTTTTGTCCTATCGCTCGTGCTACTTGTGTCCCCAAATTCCCAAAGCTGTAGGCGACGAAAACGGATGTCCCGTGATCTCAAAATAATTTTGCATTAGCTTGGATCCCATTTCACCTCATTATTCTGGGATAATAAAGAACACGGCGTCGCAATGAGTACATATATCACCGTCGTATCTCCCCGGACAGCATCCGAATTTCGCAACTGAATCGCAATTTTAGAGTCAGGTGACACCGTTGCTAGAGTACTTCTGGCTACTCTTTTCAAAATAAGGATCATATTTTTTCTTAAAATTAGTTAGCTGTACTTTCCTCTGTTTATTGTTACACAAGATGTCAAAACTAAAACTCCAAAACAATTTGTTAATCACCATTTTTTGGCCTTGTACTTTAGATTTTCATCCGAATGTCCCACGAGTTTATCTTTTTGCGCACGGTGTCAAGTGTGGCAGGTTTAATTCGAAAATGGCGATTATCAATGTCTGGTCGGTTGTCAATGCACCCGGTACATCTGTGTCATTTGTGACATTATAGTTTCTATTGTTTAGTAATAACTAGATGACACAAAGTCAGAATTACTTCGACATTAAAGGAAACGCGTTTTTCGAGGCGTATACATGTGGCCTTGATATGCTGAAGACAACACTCTCGAAACACTAAGTTCTAAGTTAGTGAACGTAAGAACACAAGTCTGTATTTCTGAAAGGAGAAGCTGGCGAGTTGAAGCAGATCTCAGTTCTAATAGAAAATGCACAAGTATTTGCCCAGTCTAGCAGAAAGCCGTGAGTTACCTCTACTTATACATTGTTGACAGAGTTGTTGCCGTGCAATACTGGATGACTGCATACACTGTCAGCAAACCGGTTTTTTTTTTACTAACACAAAGAGTCGCATTTTTTCTCTATTTATGTCTCCACTGGCAAAGGACGACCAGGTATAGAAAAGAAAATGTGTTGACCGAGAAGCCCAGCCAAACGCCTGTTTTGTGACAGAAATGTTCTCGTAATTATTCTTTCCTGTGTCTGTGTACACATTAAATATATCTGTCACAAGATGAATAAACCCTCTTGTCTGAGAAGCGCTCCCTTTAAATGGCACGCCTGAAAAGTAAACTCTTTAAGACGAAACTGAGTTGGATCAATGCCCTGACACCTCACCCCCAGAAGTCTGGGTAAATATAAGCGGCCTGATACTAACTAGTGTGTGGTTTATCCTCCTAACCTACAGCTAAGTATCAAATTGGGAGAGGAGATATGAAATACTGTCATCGCTAAAGCTAAATTGCTCAGGACGACTTACGTTATACCACCTGTTACCCATGATGTGGCTCGTAGATTCACAATCGCGGACTCATTTCCAAATCAGCATGGGGATTGTCGTGAGTTTCTCTCCGGCCCTGGCCGGTTTATTCCCAGCATAATGCTGGCCGCCATAAGTGTAATATTCTTGACCACGGCGTAAAATACCAATCAAGCAAATAAATAAACCTAATAAATCAACCTAAGGCCAGTTTCTAAAGGAATGCGTAAGACATAATAACTTAAAGAGTTAAAAAAAAAGAGTAGAACGTGGAAGAAAAGCAGTCATCAGTTCTCATTAAAGCAAGAAATCCCCAACGCTTTACCCAGAGCCCAATTGCACGCATCCCTCACAACCTTACGAGCACGTAGCTACGAGCACTGTTGCGGAATTACTTCGCCATGGCGGGTAATTGGGGGCTAAGACGTTAAGGGGGCTTCATACAAGTGATTGCCCAAGCAGATCGACACCAGTCCTGAGCATTCTGTAAAGTATTGAACAACTAGAGCACTGAAGATGGAGATTATCCACTCATTGTAAAAGTGTAAGGAGTGGAGATGGAGTAGTCTTCATGAGCGTTCTTTCTCTTGATTACAAAACTTGTTGTTTACGCTGAAATTTTCATGTTGTTCACAAATTAATACTAACACAAACTGCAATGTGAGATACGTATAGGCTATAAACAGAACTATCATCTTGTAAATTATAGGCTTGGCGTTCATCGTGATTCACGAATCTTGTAAACGATTTAAATTCTTGAAATGCGAAGTTGATTGAACATTCACGTGGTTTTTAATCGGGTGATCTAAACTATATATTGGTGTATTGTATGGAAATACCTTTCTCTCCCATCCAGTATATGTGAGTGTAAGCAGACTGGGCGACGGTCACCGCATTATTGATTTGGACTGCAATATTGTTTTGAGCCAGTAACAGATTTTGTAAATGTAAGCCTGTTTAAGTGGAAGTAGGTGTGCCAGACACGTCAGCGTCCTCCGTGTTTACGAAAAGGATGGCAGGCCTTTATGTATATATTCTGTCGATTGGTAAAGCTTAATGAGACATCTTACATATTCTATGCCGGTAAGCCCAGCGTCATGGACGAACAAAACACGTAGGTACTGTGAACGCACGATCACCAAATTTTTGTCGTTAATCTCCGTGTGTTCGGATACAAATCGGCGACAAGGTCATGTCAGGATTAACCCTAATCGTCCGTGTTACTTAAGTTTTTGGATCCGTGTTTGTGGGCTTCGTGTTATTGTACATAAAGCGTACATTCTGGAAAGATGTGCCCATGTTGAAAACATGTTCACGATAAAATTTTCCGAAATTTTCTTTGCGTTCGTCTATAAATATGAGCGGCGAAGTTGTAGAGGTCAGAGTCATTTCAGCTATGTCAACTTCTCAGCAGTCATTTTAGATATATCTACTTGTCAACAGTCATTTACTCATGCACATTTTGAGAGCAGTCATATTTACTCTTGTAAACCTTGAAGGATTTTTTGGGATTTGGAGATACCGTCCTTCATGCCATTCGACATGCGCCATTTTATACTCCACTTTTTTGTACGTAGCACTTTGTGAGCTTGTGCTTCGTCACTTGCGATTTGCTTTGAGACGTTCTTTTCGAGGTTGTATCGCTCATTTTCTCTTTGTGCGAATACGTACATTTCATCCCAGTTTAACCTAAAATTGAGTTTGTGTATATTTCCGAGGAGTGAAACATACATCTCCATCCTGTCAGCACGGACGCTAGTGACAAGCCGTCTGCCCAGGAAAGTTGCATCGTACCGGTGAGCTGGATATATACCATAGTTGCCGCACCGTGCCCTGTAATCCTTCGATTTGACACTGTGGATTCTGTATTTACATGGACTGACTTGCCTTTAGAAGCCAGAATATTGCACCGGGATTTGGAGACTATCATCAGTAAGAAACTGTATATATTTTTTAAATTATCGCTATTGTTTTTGTATATTTTTGTCAATTGTACTATTTGTACATTTTGTTCAATTATAGGCATTGAGCTTAGTCAAGTGTCTTCGTGTTTCTTTGTTTGATCTCGTGTAAGGCTTATCGGTGTCTGGTAATTGAACAAGGCATTTGTTTATCACATTTCCTCTCCGATAGTTGCACTCATACACCGGGAAGAACACTCCAATTCACTATAAGTCTTGCCAGGGCTGGAAAAGTCTTACATTCTGATAAAGCTAATTTACAAATTTACATTGAAAACCTATCTCACTGGTCACCAGGGAGCCAGTGAAGAAACATCGGTCAATATTGTGTGTAACGTAGCTTTAAACAAGGTGTATCATTCAATTCAGTTCGATCAAGCCTACGGACTTGTTCAGAATTCAACACGACTGAGAATAAAATACACAAACCACAGCTTTTAATGCTGTCTCTACTATTTACACATCGTCGCGACACCCTCTTGTATAGCTCTGAAGAAAAGCGTGCGTTTCAGGTTAATCCCCGAGCAGATACAATTGTGACAAGTTGCATTTATTTTTATCTGAATTACTTGACAAGGGTTTTCAAATCAATTGCGTTTACCTTATATTCACAGTTCGTCGTGACAACACCACTGACTGTTTTCTTTACGAATGGAGGTCACGTGTAGAGAGCCAAGGGATCAGTGAGTGATATATTTACACATGATTTACACTGTACACTTTATAAAGGAAGGTGTGAATGACACAGTATTATGAATGCATGATAGTATGAATGACTACGGGATACAGGATAAACAGCCGAATGACGGCAACGTGATTTCCGGGCTGTTCTGCGGCACAAAAATGACGTATTGCTTCTCTTTTCGTACTTCGTTGGATTGTCACTTCACTCATATAAAGGGAATATATATATATATATATATATATATATATTTACACAGTGTGTAGTGTGGAAAGCGAAAATGAACTTTTGAAAAACTGTTGAACTTTTACTGCGGCAAGATCAGTTTCGAAAAAAGAGCGTGTAAAAGTGAGAGACAGCACAGGTTCAAAGTTAAGCCTGCCAAAAAGATTGGACAATACTATGCTAATTTCGATGACGTACTTCCTCTAACAGCTTCCACGATAGAGGAAAATGACATTTGACCGTGCTCCGGTGGCTAGAATGAAGCGCAGCCATTCTGTCTGGCCTGTGGCGTAATTCTTCCATGCGCGGAACACTTTCGTCACCTGAGACTGTAGTAAGTTGTTTGGGTTGTGGTCGAAACTTTAGTATTTATGTAAATTTATAACATGACTGGATCAAGAAAGTTAATACCGCCACAATGGTCGGGAAACAATTTGCCGTGTTCTTCAAACTTGTACTTATTATAATTAATATATATAATAGCGTCCTGTCCCTATGTTATTACATCTTACACTGGCAGTCAAGTCAGGACATTTATGTCACAGCCTATGAAGAGCTGATTCGCTCTGATTGGTAAGTCTGTCATCAGCTTAAAAGCATGGGCACCTCCAGATTCCCACAATGCAGCATTATACTCCATGCTTCAGAAGAAGATAACTCAGCTAATATCTTAGTTACAGGTTGGTTGCAACTGCTCAAATGCCAATCTTATTGAACTACAATCCACTACCTCTTTGTTAATGTTGGTTTAGAATGCATGGTTTGCAAACCAGTTAAATTTAGCTACACTTTCTGCGTGATCCTTTAGTCAGAATCCATTTAGATATTAATGATTCACAGAATTACACACTTGAAGTCTGCCAAGACTTTTAACATTTTAGGCTCCCTGCTCTCTAGGAATGCAGACTCTAATAAACAGTCGGAAGAACCAAAGTAATGAATCCTAGTGATCGACAGATGGGCAACTTCCAGCGTAGTACACATGTGTGACCTGGAAAGCTATAGGACTGTAACAGTTATTAAGACATATTCAGGTGGGAAAATGTTCATGAGACTATACATACATAAAAAGTCCATAATAAAGTATTTATTATAATATGTTTATACGATAAGTTTCAATCCTTAGTCGGAGTCAAGGGTAAGCCAGACAGAAAGTATTAAGAAAGCCCATCCCAATGAGTATTTCCTACGCCCAAAGACGATTTGGTGAAGTTTCTGTGTTTACTACATATACCACTTAGATGTTTACTAAATAGACTATGCACTGAAGACTGAGGTTTGCACCAAGTTGCTCATATTTCAAAAATTCATTCTGAATACACCTCATTTTATTGGTTATATGACTGCGTGAAATGACTGATTGGGAGGACAAGCGTATACATTCATATTTGTGAGCGTACAAATGTTTCCACACAAGACACAGACAGCAGACTTTAAACTGAATAATACGATCAAATAAGTAAGTACGTAACATTGGAAAACTACTTGACGTTTTACTCCTTAAGATTTCTTTTTATAACACATCTAAAAGATTGAATACGTGTAGTGTTGTGTGTGTTTTCGGTCACATTGGTAATCCTGGGAGCCAGTCAATGTATACGTATACCTTTGCTGCTATTGTTTTTATTTTAACTGACATGGAATAATTACAATGTGTAATGTTTACTTTTGCTTCAAAATGAGTTATTCGAGCCTTACAATGTACAGTCTGTTTGGGATGTAAATAAACTTTTTTACGTCTCATCTCATTGTCAAGTTCCACCCACGGCTGATTTCCGACAGTAGATTATCTAGACATTTCATTCGGTCCAAAAAAGACATGACTTTTTTTTATACGAGCCATGGGTCAGGAATATCCTGTGCGTTCATAACCGCACGACGCAAAAGGCAGTAGACACCAGACATGTACCATATAAATATTTTAAAGCCTTAAACCACCGGGATGTACTATAATGCATACTGTTAACAAAGGAAGTGGATTCTTGTAGTCATCTGACGCGTACTCAATTGGAACCTCTTTCTAACAGTTCGTGACATTTTTATAGCCACTTTCTCTTTGTCATTATATCTGTTGATTTCTGTAATATATTTTGTAGAATGAAAGGGAGATAAAACATGTTTTTGTTTTTCCCGACAAAGCTAGATGTCACAATGAACTAGCCTAGCGCTTACATACCTGTGAGTGTATTTATGGTTTGCAGTGTCACACGCATGTCATATGCGGAAATGACATTAAATGCCCCTGAAAACAATTTAGTATAACCTAATACTAATAAGACGTCATCCAGCCATTCATTATTAAGACGCCAGTTTTTCAGCCTGTATGAGTCACGGCTGTCTCTGTCCAATGTTCCACTATTAAATGTGATCCAGAAAACAGCATTTCGAGTCATTCTAGATCAGCAATGTCTAATAAATTGAGATTAACATCTCTGTGTTTTTAAACATTAATCCTTTTAGGTTGTTGTTACACGGAGGCGCCAGAATTATATCTTGATATCCGCTTTGAATGCAAGTTAAAGATATTACCCCGACTTATATAAATTGACATGAGGCACTTACGGCCTATAAAAAAGACCAAGCCCAAAACAATCTTTTTTTAAAAAATTCTATGATTGGAATAACTGGCGTGTCTTCCTCTTTCCTTATTTACTGGAGGGCTGTTTGGAGCCTTACGTTACAGAGAATGATGACGTATTCGTAAGCTAGCAACCTTTGGATAGCTACTGACAGTCACTCTCACGTGTGAGGTGGGCGCCACGTTTGTGAGAAAAGTCCGACCAACGGACCCCAAACTGGGTAAGCGTCGCCGTAGGTGCCTGAAAGTCTGACGTACTACTGATAAAGAATCAAGGAGCACATAGCTTTGGACTCTTTTGTTAAAACAGAGGAGGAGTTTTACGAGCTCCTCAATGGACACAAATGAAAGAATAAAGCGTGACACTGCGTGTCAGACTCCATGCTTTTATGCCGTCGCCGGCTATTGATTCATTGCACTTGTTATTCCCGGATCGAGTGGTTACACGCAACATGTTTGTACATAATTCCATAATAAGTCTCTATTTATCCAGCGGAAAAGTACTTGTTGACAAATCTAGGTCGTAATAGAGAAAAGTACACGTTGACGCGGCCCCGCCATCTGTATTCTGATGCCCTTTTGTAACATTTATCACACAACTGAAGAACGTTAACCAAAGAACTTGCTATAAAATATGAATATTTTCTATGTGGTTCACCGCATTGATCATTGTTGGAGGTGACATTTTATATAATGATTATGAAAGAGGCTTGTTTACTTTCTATGCAGTTGATTGGTTCGACAGCTTGACACGTGTACTATGAGTCTTCGCCGGACGACATTACTTTTCATTCCATTGCCATAGTGGCAGCATAGCGTCATAAGAGGTAAGAAACAGACGCGCGTTCGTCCTCAAGGCACAAATACGGGTCATGTGAGTGCAAACAGCAATTCATGTCATGGCATGTCACGTGATTCTGAAAGATTAAAGGCTATTTGCAGCTCCTCCTCTGAAGATATTGACTTGTAGGTAGATATTACTTAAATAGCATGTTCACATGTATCGGCAGTGGACATGGTAGAAAACGATGCAAAATGGAGATAGTTAACGCTATGCTCACGGCTCTGGGAATTGTAATGATATTTGTCAGTGGGTGCAAATGCATGTGTCCAGTTCATCCCAAATGCTCCTGCAAACCTGCAAATAACACGGATATCATATGCAGCCAATTCAGAGGAACTGTACTTCGATTTTTGCCCTCGACCATAAATTTCCGTCGTCTAACACTGACCAACAGCTTCACCAATTCCATACAAGATCGAGCTTTCCAGAATCTGAGCGCCACCACCCTGTATATAGGCAATGCCCAAATAACAACGTATGGGTGCGAAGACTTCACTGGGCTGGAACCGACGCTCGTCAGCCTCTCTATTACTCAAACCAGTCTCAGTTCAGTCCCTAAATGTGCGATTGCTGAAATGACTATGTTGACAGCTCTCTCCTTATCCTATAACAAAATCAGTAGCATTCAACCTGGAGATTTCGAAACCCTCGAGCGTTTGAGTAGTTTGAATCTAGATGGAAACAGAATTATAAGCATAGAGCCTGGGAGTTTTCGAGGTCTTGGAAAATTAGGCACGTTATATTTGAGAAAGAACAACGTCACTCATCTCAAGGATCTGACATTTCAAGGATTGGTTTCCCTGAGATTCCTGTACTTGCAGGATAGTAACATTGCTACTCTGGAATTCAGAATATTTGACGACACAAGCAAGCTACAGCGGCTTTACCTGGACAGAAACAAATTAGAGGTTTTTCCAGAGAGCATTTTTGATCTTACCGTTAGCCTAACATACCTCTATGTTAGAGATAATCGCTTATCGGCCTTGCCGCCTTTGATATTCTCCAAAACCATCTATTTGCAATATCTATACCTGCAAGGAAACATGCTGACAGAAATACCTCGGAACCTGTTTGACTCAACCCGTCGTTTGCGCACCATAGTCTTGTCTGACAACCCCTTAACCACGTTTAACTTTGACGTTTTTTCAGGGTTAAGGTACATGTCAAATTTGGACCTTGATCGACAGAAAAAGAGTCCACAGACCAGAGAGATCACCATGTTCAAGACATTCATCAAGAGTCTTGCAAAAAGCTCTCCCGCCATAGCCAGTCTGAGACTTAGAAACCACGGCATCGAATCTCTACCCGTTAAAGCTTTCAGTAACTTGGGACTCACAACATTGGACCTCGCTCATAACAAAATAGACAAAATACCAGAAGGGTTTCTTAACAACTCTCTCGGGATGAGGTATCTTGCGCTTCAAAACAATCGCATCACTGAAATCCATTCATCGATATTTGCAGTCTCGTTCCCTAGACTGCACCACTTGGACCTGTCTGGTAATCAGCTCTCGATGGCGACTGGTAGGAGGTTAATTGAACAGCTACCAAAATTCACTGGTCTTCGAAAGCTGTTGTTGTCAGACACACCATTACCAAATCTATCGGAGAACTTCACTGATCTCTTCGGGGACATGGATCAACTGCAACTGCGCAACTGTTCCTTGGATGAGACAGCTGAAATTCGCGAAATAGTGTTTCCCAAGGAAACAGATTTTTCTCAGAACAGGCTAAAGACCTTTGGCACTGCTGATGAACCTGTGAGTATAACAGTGGCGGGAATTTCCTTAAACATTTCTTACAACTATCTAACAGAGATTAACGTGTTGTTTTCTCCCGTAAGGTCTATTACTCTGGCCCTTTATGCAGATAACAACAAGCTAGAATCAGTCGTGTTAGCGGGAAATGACACGCGTGTCGTATACGGTGATCATCTAAATTTCGCACACAATGCCATTTCGGGTTCTTTGCGGGTATCACGCTTACACAGGTGCAACATTTTGAACCTATCGTACAACAAGTTTTCAAAGGTAACACAGTTCCCTTTGATCGATCCCTCACAACCAACCCTTTGTACAACCTTTTCGATGAAAAACTTGAACTTTTCTCACAACTCCATTAGTAGCATTTCCCCAGATGCTTGCCTTGGTCGAGTCACCACTCTTGATCTTAGTTATAATCAGCTGACGACGCTAACGGATCTGGTCCCCCGCCCCGGTGACAGTAATCTGCCAATAACATTGCAGAATCTTTTCTTGACGGGAAACAAGCTGTTATCGTTGTCTCCTAATGTACTTGGAGGACCGCTCACTTCGCTTCGTACTATAGATATGCGCTTGAACCAGTTTCGTGACGTTGACAATTTAGAAAATCTCATCAGATTGAACACTGTAGTGGATGTGCAATTGTCTGGAAATCCGTTCCACTGCACTTGCAGTTCGGCTTGGATGAGGGACGAGCAAGTCTCGCCAAAGCTGGACAAGACCCGATGCAAAACACCCGTGAATGCAAAGCTCTTCCTACTCCAGTGCTATTCCATAACGTTCTGTGACTCAAGCAAACTGTCCATCCCAGCCGTGTCCCTTAAAACACAGGAACTTTGTGACAAAGACATTTCGTTGGGGATCTCTAATCTGACCTGGGGAACGGACAATGAAAGAATCGTGATTCAGTGGATTGCGACAGGACCTGGGGGCGTCCGAGGGCTGAAGTTGACCTACCACGACACACAGACCCCAGGAACGGAAGAAGATATATTGCTTCACCCAGACCAGACATCTGTCGTTTTGTATGGTTTGCTCAAGGGTCGCTCCTACAACGTCTGCTTAATGGTGGAAAATACCCCAGATTCCTTTTCACATCCGGTCTGCATTCGCGTCACGGGAGAGAAAGGCAATGTTGAATTGTTGGTTATCGTTCTTGCCTGCGCCCTTGCTGCATGCGCCTTGGCTCTGTTTGCGATTTTATTCTGCATCTTCATAAAGCGATACTGTGCAAAGGTGTGTTTTTCAAGAAATTCTCAACAACCGACGGCTGGCCCGGTCACAAACATTACCTATGACGCGAAGAATTATCAAAACGGCAACACTTCAAACCGAGCAGAGGATGACTATACTTACGTCACCGATGGTGCAGTGAACAGATAGGACAGTGCCTGATTAGTCGATGAGCTACACCATGTAATTTGTTATAATGTTTTGTTTCGTTATATTAATATATTATATTAATATTAATAATATCGTCTTTATTTGAAACTGGCAGTCAATAAGCAGGGAGGTGCAAAAAAAGAAGTGCACACCAAATGGCTACAGCAGTTTCTAAAGTGTTTAAATGCCATTTTGGTGGCGGTAGAGGAGTCCTTTGGGATGTCCGCATTCACCCCACCGTAATGCTTGCCACAGTCGTACACGATAATTATTCCAGAGTACGGTGCAAAACAACAATGAAATAAATAAATCCAATCAACAGCTTAAAGGAACAGGAACATGCGTTCATTCAGATGATATGTATATTCACCACCTTTCAGCAAAGTGCTGGATTTACCATTACTTCCCTGTTTTCTGCTTTGTTGTTACTTTGTTGTTTAGAATTTACGAATGTGCTTCTTTTTTGTTAGTATGTTGTGCATACAGTTGTGTGAAATGGTGAAAAGTAAATACCATCCAGAGTGGTAAATGTATAAAAATGCCATTAAGGTATAGATAAAAGAGAGCTATCACTGACATGTAGCATGCGTTTATAGTTGTTATGTGTTTTCTTGTTATTTTTGTACCGTAGCTATACCAGTTGCTCGCAAAAGTTCTTGAACGAATGTCATGTGCGACCCTTCAGTTGTGTTGTAAGAGTTGTGAAATTGTTTAGCATTATATACACTTCTCAATAGAAAATAACAACAGGAACACTTGTATAAGAGGAAATTTGTGCACCCACATAAAACCATTTTGCGTTGTTTGTATGTGATTTGGTAAATGTTCAATGTGATGACACAAAGCGTCTTGACTAATTCTAGAGCGGTAACGTCTATTATGTTGCCATGGACACGACAACATTTTTGGTTTCTTCTTTAACCACACTGCCAGGGGACAAGGATGATGCTACTATGTACGCATTTACATGAACAGATAAAATTAAAAAGCTATTGAAATTGATAGGTATTGTCACCAGTTACCTTTACCAATCATCCCCCTGTCAACGCTCTGGTTTTATTGTCTGTCATGTAGTCTTTTGTGTAGATATTTTTTTACCAATAGTCACCAGATAATGATGGTTTTTGGTTGTATCTGTGTAAAGATTATGCTCGCTTTTGGTTTTATCTGTGTAAGGATAATGCTGGCTTTTGGTTATATCTGTGTAAAGATTATTACCCGCATAGATTTGTTACATGTACCTATGAAGCTGGGTGTTTGCTGACGTTTATTTTTATGTCTGTCTGGCTGTATTTTTGCAAGTATCTTTACGGAAAGAAATGAACTTATTTTGGCTAAATGTTCTCCAAACCTGAGTTCTTGTGCCTTTATGACGGTTAATCGTTACCCGTGAACCCGATTGATCATGCTGTCACATTTCAATGAGACCCTCTGCCCGTGGGAATGGGATGCTGATTCACGCAGATCTGGTCGGTTTATTGTACAATATAGTCTGGTAGCAAGATACATATCACCTGCAATAATAGATATGGAAATTCACTTCCTGCTGCGTTAAGAAAACGATATTTAATAACAAGGATATACTTTAGTGCATGAATGTTAGAGAAAAGCCGCGTGTTTGTGATTAATGAGAGTGGTTAGGATTTTGACATGTCACTCTGAGTGACATACATGCCGGTGTTTGTATACGTGTATTTTATATACATATGCGTAAAGTTATTCATAGTTTCCTGGTTGTTTGTGTTTGTATGAAAGAACATTCTATATTACAGCTAGAACAACAATAGAATGAACAGAGGTCATGTCTTGATAATTTCTTTCAGCAACACAGGAGATTTAAGAGGCGTACGTGCGGAAGCGGTTGTGTAAAGGTCTTCATTAATAACAACTCGCGTTTTGCTTTCTTCTTTATGCAAACCTCAGTTTTTTACACTGTTAACTCAGCTCAGCTTGCTCGTTCATTTGACCTACTATTTTTATTTCGGCTTTGGAGGACAAATTGCTTGTTGCATTGCTCGTTCTTCTATAAAATTTACTCAAGCGGAAAATTATTCATCGCATTTGTGCAAAAGAAACATTTATCTTTATTTATAGGCCACAATCTCTTACAATTAGTACATGGCGTAGGTTGTGTTTTGTACTGGTGGTCACGCCACACTCATACATTGCAATTGCTCAACCTCAACTTGGGAAGGTTTTCCAGGAACCCGCATACGGCTCTGTCCAGTTTCCTCTAACTATAATGCTGGCCCCCGTCGTGTAAGGAAAACAATCCTCATTATGACGTAACCCACTTATAAAGTCATTAAATCAAGCCCACTTCATCAGCATTCCAAGAACTTTTCTTCACGCCATGTTGGTGTCAGACACGCCATATTAGAGGAAATAGTATAAATCTTGAAGCTAATTTAATCCCTGACTGTGAATTCGTGTAATGATGTGAGCGATGAAGAAAAAAACTCGAGACTGAAGTTTTCAACAACCGATCTTTCACAAGTTACTAACCAATTTCCCCGCCTCTAACGTACAGATATGCTCATAGGGCATCATAGAGAGATCATAGGGGGTGAATCCACACCCCCGCGTCCCTCCGATTGAACGCCAGGTGTCTCTATTACCCACAGATCATGCAGACTTCTATCCCTGCTAAAGCTTAGGAGACTCTTATCGTGTCCACTCCCTCGAGAGTTCGGTTGTTAAGAGCATTCTCCTCTTGTTCGGGAGATTCTGGATTAAAACCGAGTCGGGTCACTCCACGGACTTTAGAAAGGTGTTTGATACCTGGCCTATCACTCTGTAGTGAGAGGAGAGATCAAGGAAACAGGGCTGGTCGGCCCGGTTTGATCATAACACGACTGGATGGGTTGTCATGCATGACGCTTGTGTGGTGGCAGTACATCGGCGGCATGGATTCGTTCTGATGCAAGAAAAACCAGTAAACATGTACATTCCAGGGTCTCCTCGTAGTCATGTGACTGAAACATTGTTGAGTACGACGTTAAAACCGGCATATATATATATATATATATATATACTTGCCTAGTCAATCAGCCACGTCAAGTTGCCTATTATATTAAGGTGATTATATCAGATATTGTAGGCAAAAAAAAAAAAGAATCCATCAGCGAAATGGAAGTCATTTTAGCTGTCATTTTAGGACATCTCGAATAATTATATCTTTCACAAAATATCAGGCATGCATCTTTGCATACGACCATCCGTGGGGTCCTTGCCCTCATATAATTGAAAAACTCTTGTGTGCGACCTAAACCCTAAGCATACACCCGCTAAATAAGTCCAGTGAACTCTCACCAAAGAACAAGAAGTGCTTTACTCACAATGGTTAATATACATAATGTGGGAAGGTCTGCCAGCAACCTTCGTATCGTCATGGGTTTCCCCCGGTCTCTGCCCGCCATAATGCTGGCCGCCGTCGTATAAGTGAAATATTCTTGAGTACGGCGTAAAACACTAATTAAATTAATAAATAAATGAATAAATGAAGTCACAAAAAATATAATTACAGAATAAAAGTTTTATCTGTGCCTGCTATATGTGTGTAAATATATCTGTTGACTTTGAAACTAATCACATGGGCGTCGATAAATAAAATTTGGGAAGTATTTGATCGCAGCAACTGTCAGGTCAAGTGATCGAATCCAGCTCTCGCCTCTTCTACTTCAAAAAATCTCAGTTTTGTGAGGTAAATGTACAGGTCGTTGGGCTGCAGCTTTCTTTTGACAGCTGCCATCAACATTTAATGTGTAAACTTCTTGAGAACATAAACGGAATAAGTAGATAATTTGTGACCTCCATTGCAAACGAACTCGAGAAAGAGGGACTGCCTCGTAAATCGACAGATAAGGACGTCAACATTCAGGCACCACAGAAGTTGACGTCCGTTTTCCCAGGAGAGTGACATCCACCTGGTCCGTAACTTGTCACCATGCGCAAATCCCAGGGCCCAGCTTTGCTTAGGCAAACCAACCGCCCATTGTCACCTATTGACTACGATCATGTCTGTGGAACGAATGAATGCCCTCTTGGATGTCATTTTCTTTCATTTCATTTCATTTTATTTTATGTCTTTCTTTCTTTCTTTCTTTCTTTATTTATTTATTTACTTATTTATTTATTTTTCTATTGCTGTTTTCTCGTTCTTTAAACGAATTTTCCATTTTTGAGACGGTGGCTTTTGCTTTCATTTTTGTTTGTTTATTTCTTTCTTTCTTTCTTTAAATCTTTTTCTATTTCTTTGTTTGTCGTTTCACGCTATTTCCACGAATTTTCCATTTTTGTGACGGTCTGGTAATGTGTATGAATGGTAGAAATGCGACCGGCGCAAAATAAGGCCCCGTCTTTAACCAGGCGTGCCTCAAAATTTCTAACCTGAATCAAAAGTCGAAGGAGCGAGAACTGGGTTCTAGGAAGCGAGCTGAATTGTACCCGTGACGAGTACACTACCCATGTTGACATCCATCAAAATAGGTGAGGGCTCAGTACCCGAGGGACTTACAGCGCCAGCTCGGTATGATGACCCAGGTGCCTATCAACAATGCAGTCGCAGTGAGTGCAAGTCCTACTCATACTGGCTTACACCTCCAGCAACGTGGGTTTACTCAGAACTCTGCTTGGTTTTCTCCTACCCTAATGTTGGCCTCCGTCGTATAAGTGAAATATTCTTGAGTACAGCGTAAAATACCATTCGAATAAAGAAAAAAATAAATTGTGTTAGGTGCTAGTATATATATGGGCATGGATAAAACGACACAGAATACACGTATGAAGAGACATTTGCAAGGAAACACTTCCAGACATTTTTTTCTGCCAGTCACTCGTTACAAAGCTGTAATATACCTTTCCAGTTTTCATCATGCTGAAACAGAAAAACAAAGCAATTAAATGATGCAAATTCAGATTAAAAAGCGTGAATAGTTATTTATAAATATGATATTCAATGATATTTTAATATTTTTGTCAACAGGAAATATGATATTTGAAAAAAAGCCATGTATACTGGGAATTAGTGTCACAGATTATATTTGTACCATGGCGGGTATCTGGAACCACCTCCCCTTGCATATCTGCCCCCTATAAAATGGGGTAAATCTTGTCGTCCGTGGAACAGTTGTAATCTCTACCTACTTGAATAGCAAAACGGGTGACTCCAAAAACAACACAACTGAGCGTAAATAAATAAAGCTGGTAATGCTAATTACGTAAGAAGAGGGCACCTCTGCTCCATTGGTTAAAGATTTGTATCCTTTCTTTTACGCCCCAGACATTGTGGCGGCATCAAAGTGGGTTTTGCCACTGCCCTCTCTATTAGTAAGGTATCTAACAAAACAGCGATGTGCTATAGAATGTAAACCTGTAATATGGTCGCACGCAATGCACTGGGGCGTTATCGCTTGGGATAACGGAGCAAAGTTTAGAAGCGGTGAAGTCACTGCACTCTTTGATAACGTTGCAAAGCTCGTACTGGAAGATCCTCACGCGAGTCTGTTGAAGAGTTCAAGGACTGCGTCCTGATTTAACGGAGTAAAACAACAACAACAACGTATACAAATTACAGCAATGTTTTCATATGACAGTCATTTCCACTCAAAAAAGAAGAACAATTACAAAGCCTCAGTAGAAAGAAAAAAAAGTTTTTCAAGGAATGGGGAACATAAAAAGGTTTTAACCCCTGCAACATAACTGCGGCGGCGGCGGTATATCCTGGTGAGATCTGTTAGGTTACAAACCATATGCCATTTGTGTCAAGAAGTCTTTAATACCTCAATATTTGTCATAACTGTTGAAAATTTTCAGTTATGTGCACGAGTAGTTATTAATGGGCCATGCAAAAAATCCCATAGACAGTTTTTTTACAACGACGTAATGACAATACCTGGTTTCAATGTAATCGATGCCCATTGGCGATAAAGGCGATTGACGCTGTCGATAAAACGGTTTTACCATGTTCACGTTTATTGGTTAAACGACATGTGTTCTATCGATTTGGACTGCAAATGAGAATTAACTAGCCAAATTTTGCCTGATTTCACTGCACATTTAGCATTCCTGGGCGTTCTTCATTCACATTGCCTATAGACGTTGATCAACAATCAAACACATGATTCATGGAAAAAATGTTCGGCACAGCGAATAATGTAATTCCCCGCACCACACCTCCTTCCCCACCACAAACACAGGAGCAAGACTCATTCTCATGTATGTCATTCCATCTCCAAATTTAGTGGTTTCTGTTTCACACCTTGCCGAGTTTTTATGCCCAATTTTATGCTTAAAACAAAGATTGTTTCTCTCGCGTAAAGTTACAGAAAGACTGACCGAACGTCAGACATACAAAGAAGCAAACTCCCACAAAAGCGCAACATTTTCGACGGAGATTGTAAAAACAAGGCATAACATTTTACCTGTTCCGTTCAGCTCCCCAGCCATAAAGGTAGCACACTTCTCCGTCGTTTAGAGGAGCCTGGGGCACAGAAGGTGGATGTAGTATAAGAATAGGATCTCAAGGTACAGAAGGCTGATCTCGTCGTCTAGCCCACCAGCAATCGTGTAATTCGGAAAGCGGACAATACGGGTCACTCCCATTTCCAGCTCGTGTGGCTCAATAACATTTGGTTTATAAGATCCAAAAACAACTCGGAAAGCGCTTGCAGGATAATTCATAAAGATGAGATAGAACAGAAAACACATGGTTTTCCATAGCGATAGCCCAATTTCTGCCTCGATGCAGTGAATATCGTCTGTGATATACCAATATTACTAGAATTGTTGGCAAACTACACATGATAACTCCCAGATTTCACAAATCCTCTAAAAGTGCAATAAAAAAACTACCAATGTCACCACAGCAGTGGTTTTTGAACTGGTGTTAATCTATCAGTGTCTTACAGCGGGCAAACTGGGAAGGGAATTTGGTGAAAAGAAAGAATTGCTATATCTCTAAACCGTATTTTATGTACAGTTCTACCCTCCTCCCCCACCATGGATAATGCGTTAAGCTCTAATGACAAGAAATAGAATAGAAATGCATGGTTATCAGATACTCAGATATTTTTGATCTATTGCCGATAATCACCGACAAAAACAAAACATTATCTCCGGAGTGAGTCCGCGTGTCTGTTCCAGACTTTCTAGTGTTTCGCACGAAACTCCCATGTTAAACAGATGAGACATTTTATTCTTAGATTCGTGATCCTGGCGTCAAGCTGACATGACTCTGCTCTCATTAATTTAAACGGTTGTTTGTGCTGATTTACTTTTGTGTTATTTTCATTAGCAATCCAATAACTAATTTGCATAAAGTGAAAAATTGAAAAAAAAATACAATTTTTTGAGAAGATCAAGTAGTAAAAGCCTGTACTTGTTTTATGGCCATAGATTCATCCGTTTTTGGAGGGGTTGTTTTAAATGGCTCAAAAGGCCTCAAATTCAATCACCACAATTGCTGATCCCCCCCTAAAATATATGGATGTGTCGTGATTTCCCGATCAGCCTCTCTGCGAGAAACGCGACACAGTTTGGCTGAAAACAATAATGATTTCTAACAGATAGGAAAACATGAATCTCTGATAACAATTGGTTATGCATGTTTGAATGTTTAAGTTTTTATTCATGTTCCGGATCCCAAAGTATTCACTGAAGACATCGGGAGAAATGGATGTTATATGCATCAAACTTTATGAGTTATTGACATGCCTTTATATACAGTGGGGCGGGCCGTGTGGCCCAGGGGACAATCTCGTCAATTCGGGGTAATGATCAAGATGCCTTCCACCAGGGCGGTCGCCGTGAGGCGAGCTCATGCTGACTTTCTCTCTGGAAAGGACCGCCAATAACCAGTGGATTGTCGTGAGATTACCCAAACTCTGCCCAGTTTCCTCGCTCCACAGTAAATATTCTTCAGTGCTGTGTAAAACACCAACCAAATAAATAAACAGATAAGGTTGGGTTGGGAAACTGTCTGCTACATACACTGTCGACTCCAGAAAGAACTTGATCTTGTTAAAATGAAAAGTACTAATATTGAAAAATGTTCCGGAAAAGAGACTTTTGGGGATAGGAGAACAAAACAATAAATCAATTAAAAAACTGTACTGAAAAGGCTGTGACTGTTCTGAATCAGAAATTAGACTTGGAGATTAAAGCTGTTGATATTGACGTCGCGCATCGCGAGGGCAGATACAGATCAAATACAAAACAATCCTAGGGCAATCATGGTAAAAATTTATGTCAGTAAAACACAAAAAACGAGTCTATCAAAGGTAGACGTGGAAGGAACTGGAATTGTGGCGAGGGAAGACTTAGGGTCGACATAAAAGAGCTTACAGCTTTAAGGCCTGTGAGCGAACAACTTGAAATAAAGCCGACAAATGAAAGTAGTCGCATTTCCAACTTTAGGGACAGTGTTTTCAGACACCAGGATCACTCTACCGGATACTTTTGAATTTTGTTCCAGCTTTCAGTGTAGGTATTATGCAGCCAACCGACATTTGGTTCAACGTGTAAGATACAAAGTCTGATCTTTGCTTACAGGGCTTTGTAAATCCAAAGGTGCTTTTATGTTAATGGTCATAATGTTTAGTAATTTATGAACATTTCTTATTTAATTATTCTTTAACGTAACTTCTCGTTTGTACATAACCCAATCTGATTGTACCGCCTTATATCAAAAAATGCGGTTTTTCGTGTTTTTTGGATTTTTTTCTTAAATTTGTAGTGGTATTTTTGGTCAATTTGCCTTTATTTTTTTTTCAGTTGCAATAATTGTTTGTATTATACAAATGAACGCACCACAAAACTGATAACTAATGAAAGGTAACTGCTGGAGATATTGATAATAATGAAAGTAAGAGTGATTTGAGCTGTTGAGAGCCAGGTGTACATTTTAGACCGTTAAACACGATATAAAAGTTACAAAAGGAGTTGTGAGGTGAAGTCACTTTCAGATTATCTTCCATTCTGTATGCAGTACTTGTGGAATTTTTTTTCTTTTTTTTTCTTTTTTTTGTTTTTATTTATGGTCTGTGTTCACAGATTAGGGGACGACATAATTTGAAACTTGACGGAATTCTGATAAAAGTACTATTGTTTTATAAAAATATATAAAATGTACGACAAGTTGATCATTATTATTTAATGCTACAAATAAGTATCTGGAAAAATTAATTAACTGTCACACTGTGAATTATATGTATTTATATATAATATTATGTACGGTATTTCACAATACATATACAATACAATACTAATACTGATATCATATACATAGTTGTTTAGATTAACAAGAGAGTATTGAACCTGGAGAGGCTTCCATATTTCCTGAGAGGATTTCCTAGATATTATCGCGGAAGTGTGTTTGCTCGTATTTTTATGTTATCTAATGTACACCTTGACATAGTTAATTCTGGAGAATCAATCCAGTGTGTACCACGCTAGGCCACCATACAACTACACAAAATTACGAGCAGCGTCTTACATGAAAAAGATTATCAAATACGGTTTAGTCCAGAAGAAGGAGACTTGTTTTGTTTTAAGAAATAATATAGCGGAATTATATGAGAATTATATATATCATATATAAGAACATATAATGAAAACTTATTTTGTCTATGAATTGTCTAGGATTGGCTGATAAAAAGAAAAGACATGACGTATTTAATTATCCTAAAAGAAAAACGCATTCTATTACTTGCTTACAAGATACACATATTGACAAGGAAATTGGAAGCTTGGCAAAGGCGCTTGGACAAGTTCATTTCGATCAAACGCCCGTGGTGTATCGATCCTTTTCAGAGATAATTTGAATTATCAGGTAAATGAAGTTATTAAATATCCATGTGGAAATTATCTTTTAATGAGTTTAACAATACATCAGATCAGACTGACCTTGGTAAATATTTACCGACCTATTAATGATGACCCAGAATTTTATAATATTATGATGGAAATTGTATTGGATCTTGAAATCCAATCAGTTATTGTCTGCGGTGATTGGAATTTAGTATTAGACCTGGAATCAGACAGCCAAAATTATAAACATGTGAATAACCTTCAAGCTAGAAGAGTTGCTTTGAATTTAATAAAATGACACAAACATGTATGTTTGGAGAGTACATCACGAACATGACCATAGGTTTACCAGGCGTAGAAAAAATCCAAGAAAAGAAGAAGGATTAGATTTTTTTCTCACTTCGCCTGATCTTTTTGATATTACAGTAGACAGTGACATTAAACATGGTTATAAGACGGATCACTCAACCATTACTATTAAATGTAAATTCATAAATACAGACCGAGGCAGGTCATATTGGAAATTAATTGCTCCCTTTTGAGAAACAAACAATACATGGACATGATAAAAAAATAAAATCAATTATACTTCAACTATAATTCAATGGTTGAATGCCTTCCGTGTGTACGGAAATGGTAGATAGAGACAGTTGTCTCCACAGACTACATCCAGGCAAATATTCTTGCAGCAATGTCGGGTCTGCCTGACATGTACATGAAGGCAAAACTCTTATTTAGAGTTTAGGAAAACATACTTGTTATAAATACTTTGGGAATAATGTGCACATTCGGCTGGGTTAATTTTGTTAACTGAGGTTGTAGTGCCACGGGAGTAGATGTGATCTAAAGCTGATTGTTTTTCATTCCTGTCAGATGACCTGATGTGTCTTTATGATAAAGTTCTCAAGTTTATAGTTGGTGCAGATGTGGTCTCAAAACGAGGAAGCGGGATTCTGACAAGTTTGAGCCGAGATCATAAGGAAACGGACATAAGGAAATAAAAGATATTAAATTTAACAAATACAAGCACATGTTCATAGACGTCAGGGACAGTCCAGCGACAGAGTGGAAACGTGTCCTTTGTCACAGCATCTTCTTGCGCAACCTCTTATATTTGTCATATGATTACAATTGTCCAAGGAGAAATGTGTCTTGCGCTTTGGGTGTTCCTAGGAGATCAGGTTGTAGACGGGCGAAAAAGGCGCAAGTTTTTCAAAGACTCACGAAGCACGTGTCCATTCGCAATCTTGAACAGATGGTGATTTGTATGTTTCCCGACTCTCCCTGCCTGCGTTGCCTTCTGGACATTGCGCTGTCGACAACTGTCGTAAAGCCGTTTTGATTGCGTAGTGCTCACTGAAAATCACTTATCCACTACTAATTTTCTGTGTATATTTGTGGGTAACATGTGAAGAGGTGGGCAATAATTCGACAAAGGTCGTTAGTCTATGTCAAACACGCCGATTTCTTCAATCCACAAATACTGAAGTTCGACGATTAAAATAACGAGTTGAAATGGGGGAAAATAACTAAATGCATTGATTTTTCTGTCTCCATGAACAGACAGGGCGGAAATAGAATTTATCCCCATTTTTCTCTCTTCGAGCACTTTCCACATTTCTAGATTCTTTTACTGAATTAAATGTTGTCAAAACGTTTGAAGTCTAATGTCCGAGGACTGTAAAACATGTCTTTCTACCTTTTTGCCCGTTTCATTAGTTTTTGTTTTTGTTACTTTCGTGTGATTTTATTTTGTTAATTTCTCCTGATGGATGTAAAGGAGCCTTTCCTTATTATTCATTTATCTTTAGAATAAAACAAAGATATGTGTGATGATTAAAACGATGTTATGAATTTTATTATTACGCGGAAAATAAGGGGGGTATTGGAATAGGTTGGGTCAGTAAAAATCCTGAAATGATGTACCTTGCAGACAAAGGATATGATAAGAAGTTTAGGTGTTTACCCTCTGATTACATATACAGTATCAGCAAATGGTCACGCCCTTGACTGAAACTTCTATCTGTATCTACGTTTGAACAAATAATTTCAGATATATAAGTTGAATTCTACATATGTACAAGATTTGTTTCTTTTCCGTCTACGTTTTCCATCTGTACAAACATAACTGGGTCCGTGTTCATTTACCCTACACTTACACGTATAAGTGGAACTTACCCGAAAGCCTGTGATATCCCCGATAGCTGGTGTATTTGTGCTTTTTGAATAATGTTTCGTGAAAACCGTTAAGACTTTAACTTAACCTGTTTCGTGTAGGGGTAAATGAGCGATTGGAGAGTGTTTGCGCAATGGAGCTAGCTGTCAGAAGAAAGCGAATTTTTCCGGAAGACTATGTAAAACTATAACACTTGGCCCAGCATCAATGAGACATTTTGCTCAAGGCCACAGCCGAATCGTGAGCGTCTGAAAAGAAGTTCTCTGTGCGGAAGCCACTGTTTGCGCTTCAAAGCAGGGCAGTCTTGACGCGTGCGTGAAATAATAAAAAGAGTTAGTGACATTACAATTTCCTTTATCTGAACAATCCATGTGTTGAGTGGGGAAAATTGGTCTTGTACATACACAGGTGTGCATTGTGCGCGTATACTTCACCGGGTGTTGTGCAACTTCATCCAACCTTCTTTACAAACCATGTGTAGAGATACAAGTGATGATAGTTCATGACGTGATTTTACTATCCTTCTCCGTGCTGTCCGTTTATTTTGTTTTATTTTTTCACGGAACAACTTAAAATACGAGCAATATTATATTTAAAAGTGGAACAATAAAAACGCGCACTTGGCCATAATAAATTGTTGAAATCCTGGTCTGAGGCCGTCAGCTGCTTCTTTGTCAGAATGACTGCTCATAAATTAAATGCCGGGCAATGCAGTTTTTAAGTGCTCCCCAGCCGGGTTAGTTCAGCCATCTTGATTTAAAGCGTGAGGCTTAAAAATTAAACAAACACACGTGCTGACGTCAACCCAGCAAACAGATAGTTGTAAACTGGAATTGCGCCAGATCCCATCCTGTAAAACAAAGGTCATCTGAGGAGTTTTGAATTCAATTTCTTTGTCGCTAAAGATGAAAAAAGCTCATCTGTATCAAGAGACCTCTGAGAAATGTTAGCTAACGGTTGGTTGACGATGTTTTACCCATTAGCGAATGGACAAGACATCTCTTGAATTCCAAAAGTTCAATTATTTCAAAATTTCAACTCCTCTAGTTTATCTATCTGCCGTTTACCCTAAATTACTCTGTGCGAAAACTTGATTCAGACGTCCACGTTTATGTAATAACTGTTATTAAGCAGAATTGCCAAAAAATAGTTAACAGATGGCTTGATGCAGCGGGGCTTTCTTCCGTCCGTATATAATGGTATTTGCACTCTATTTATTTGCGCTGTGCATCATACAAACGCAGAGACTGCGATTAGCTAGCCTTAGGTTCAGCTGACGGGCATGTTTCACGAGACGATATACAGAACAAAGTTCACCTAACGTTTCTGCTACACACACTCAAGTGGTTATACTCTCAATGTAGAACCAGTGATTCCATGGTGCGTGAACATCTATGCAGCAGGCAAAACTTTTATTATCAAATTGAAGACGTACAGAGATTGTTTGCCCCCTTTCTGTTTGATTATTCTTTCAATACAGGAATATACCTACAGCGTTCTATGTACATTTCATGTTTATTAAACACATATTCAGGGTCTCTCGGGTTTTGAACGGGGATTTTCCCCGTTTTACCAGCGTATATTATATGCTTCGACTATGCAGCAGGCAACGCTTTTACTGCCAAACTAGTTGCTACCCGTGCTTCGCACGAATTCAAAAAGGGACATGAAAACAGAGGGCGTCTTTCTTCTTATTTTATTACAGAAACGTTTTCGCGTGGCCGACAGGGCCGAATGGCCGAGAACAAAGGGTGCATTCCCGTGATGTCAAGGTGACTCGCTCACCGTCTTTATATGTAGAGATTAAAGACATACAGAGATTGTTTGCCCCCTTTCTGTTTGATCATTCTACAGGACAAATTCAACCGTACAGCGTCCTGTGCACATTATGTGTTTATTAAAACCATATTCAGGTTTTCTTGGGTTTTGAACGAGGATTTCCCCTATTTTACCAGCGTATATTATATGCTTCGACTTATTGCTGAAAGGAAGGCGAAGCTCCTCTGTTATACATGTGAGAATGATTCCGTGGTCTGCTTTCTATTCGACACTGATGATAAAATGAAATATCCCACAAACTCAGACCATTTACCGCCGAATTGTGGCGTAAAGTGTACACACTCGATAGATGATTGTGCTACAAAATGCGATGCCTGATTTGTTTTTGTTCTCTACTCAGCCATGTCAGCTTGGCTGGATGTACGAGGATGCAAGAACGTTCTTGACTGGGGTTATTATGAAGTAGTTACACAATAAAAACTTTCCATCACCCTCATTTTGAACATTGTCCTAGCCAGAAAAAGGTAACAATTTTCTAGTTGTTTATCCATTTCAAGCACAAAACGTCTGGAGATGAGTGTGAAAAATTGTGTTTCTTTCATAGCTTTTTACACGTGTTCAGTATTGCATATACCAGCCCATGCTAAATTGTGCAGATTGGCCTTCCAGTGCCGAAACACCACTTTGTTACCATAGCATCGCATGTTGAAACCTGCATATTGGTCCATCGTCATATATTATATGTGTAGGGGTACCGGCAGTAGTAAGGATGAGGGTGATAACACGTGGTAGGATGACGTTAATTCATTGAGAAATGTTCTTTTCTCAATGACCACCTGAAAATGGGTCAGCGACCAACTATAGCTCAATCCATTCTTTACAAATCCCAGGGTACCACCATCGGACAGGAAATATCATAAACAAAGGGATTGCTCACCTCTCATATAGCGACAGGTCGTACACAAAATCAAAACAAAGAAACACGAAAAAAGCTTGAAGAAATTCAATATATATACCTGAACAAAATAGACAAATAGTACCATTGACAATAATATACAAAAACAATAAAGACAATTATAAAATATATAGCTTCTTACTGGTGACAGCGTCCATTTGCGGCTAAAATAATCCGGCTGGCAAGAGCGAGTCAAATATAGAATCCATGATTCATGGGACTTTTCCAAAGGATGACAGTTCTGTAGGTGATAAACAGCAATGGGCACGGTACGCCGACGAAGGGTTTAATATCCAACTGCTCGGCCAGGTGCAACTTTCTGGGGCGGACGGGTTGACAATAGCCTCCGTAATGCCGAGTTGACGATGTATGTTTCAGTCTTCGGAAATATACACAAAGTCACATTCAGGGAAAAAGTGGGATAAAATGTATGTACTCGCACAAAGAGACGATGAGCGATACGAGCACCGAAAGAACGCCTCAAATCAAACAGCAAGTGGCGAAACACAAACTCACAAAGTGTTACGTAGAAAAATGGCGTACAGAATGACGAATGTCGAATGGCGTGAAGAGCTAGCTCCGCAAAATCCTCAATTAGACGCAAATATGATTGCGAGCCCAACAGCTTCGTCGTTCATATTTATAAGCAGACGTAAGGAAAACTCTGGGCAGTTTGATCGTATACATTTTTACAAGCTGGGCACATCTTTCCAGAATGTACGTTAACTGTACAATGACATGGAAGTGAAACGGAGAAGCCTCGAGCACACGCGACTAAAGTCCAGTGCAGGTGACAACGTACACAGGGGGATAACGTAGGTCAGCGGACGAAACTTGGCATGGGCCGTGGGTGGCGTGAGCTGGGCTTGAGCTCACAGCAAAGGCACCTGAGTCAATACGCTGTACTAGCGCCATACCCCGTCCCCAACCGGCTAGGAATGTCCCCCGACATTTGTTTTACTCCGTTCATTTCCCATTTCACTTATACGACGGCGGCCAGCATTGTGGCGGGAGAAAACCGGGCAGAGCCCGGAGGAAACAAACGAGCATCCCCAGGTTGCTGCCAGACTTACCTACGTACGACCGGAGAGGAAGGCAGCATGAGCTGGACTTGAACACACAGCGACCGCATTGGCAGTAGACTTATGGGTCATTGCGCTGCGCTAGCGCTAACCGACTGAGGCCCCCTGTTTTTAGTGATTATTTCCCCATTACGTGCTGGGTTCGGTTGGCTTGTAAGGGTTAGCTCCCTTGTCGGTCCGCGGAGACGGGACATACCTCAAAATTATTTGACAACCTTTTCTCAGGTGTGTTTTCCGTGTTAAAGGAGGTTGACGAAGCTGCAACGAACAAGGAAGGGGGAAGGAAGAAATCATGTAGACGTGGTCTTTTTATAGACATAGTAGAATACAAGGGAAAAGAAACGTTGAAGCCCGAAGGATGGCACAAAGTTTGTACTGGTGTATCTATAAAACTCGCAGAAAACAAGATGACTGAAGAATGTTTTGAAGACGACTCGAGTTATTCTAAGTTCAGAATCGACCTTCTCTACGCCTTTGATTAAAGCTGGTGAAACAGCGGATGTTTTTAGGTGACGGGCTTGCTTTGGTTGGTAGCAGAGCCAATTATGATAGTAAATTTATATCAACCCAGGTTGATGAATCCACTAACTTTAAGAATATCTGATTTGATTATTTGGTAATGCTGTTGTTTCTTATTGACAGAACCGAAGCAAACTGCCCGAGAAACAGAAGCAACTTCTTTATAGATGATGGTATTTGGAGCATTATGCCTAAGCCGTAATAGTATCATTTCAAGGATATTCCACCAAACGCCTTCGCTGTACGTTTCTTAAATTTTACGTGAGTACGCCTCCCTTGTTAGTAAATACGTCATGAGTGTCCAGAACCTCATACGGTTGAGTATAGTCGCCACGAATTGTTGCAATCAAAGATACATATTTGATTATGGAAGCCGTACACACTAAAATGGTACACGATATGGAAACTTATTTTATTCATCCCGCATAGGAGATAAATTGGGGTTTTTCTTCATCAGTGGAAACGATTGACGTCATCCCTTTGCATGAATCCTTCCTAAAGGTATTTTATATTCATTTTCAGTTCTTTGGTGCTTTTTGGAAAACTGGTGTTGCGATGATGGAGCCAGAACGCCTATCTTGTTTGACGACTGCTATACACATGTCCGACGTACACTTTTTGCACGAAATGAGCATCTCTGTGCTCCTCATCAATGTGGTAGGTGGGCGCTCAGGTTTAACTCTGGTTTATAAATAAATAAAGAGAAAAAAAGGTGAAATAGTCCAAACATTCTTAGCTATTGAGCTTAACATCAATCCCAGAAAATAAATAAACAAACAAACAAAAAATAAATAAATAAATTCATTGACAAATGAAACTCCAAATTTCACCATGCAAAAGCGTATATATTTTCAGTCAGTATTATAAGAGTAAAATACCTAGTTGTGTGCATTTTCCATTGCATGTTATCTGAATTACATGGTATATACACATCGCTACTACAGACAGATTTATGCTGTACTGTTTTATTTCATATTCATGGATATCAGGTATTTTGACCTGAGCAGCGTTGTGTTGGCTTCCAGACAGCCGTTTCTTATTTCTGTATGAAAATAGCCCGCCGCCCACCTTCTAGAAATGCTTTATTTACGGTCTGACAGTTGTTTTCCTTAGCATGGAAATTTGTTCTAGATCTTCCGTTTGTAGACATAGTACACATTAATCATAACACAAGAGTAAGTCGCTCACAACAGGACAAGTAATTAAGATTAATCATGTTCAAAGACAGTGGCATGGACAAAAATGTGCAGATCTCTTTCTATTTGGCCTATAAAAGTATGTGTTAAACAATCATATGTCCACGTGTCAAGTCTGAGCACCCAAAAAGCACAGGCTTTCAGAAAATGACATATTTTATACCAACCTACAGCTATACTTATAATTATAACTGCCAAAAAGACTCAATTCAACTGAGTGATTGGTTCGTCATAGCCCCTCTGAGAACTCTGCTTAGAGTACCTCAGAGTGAGGCACAATTGTGGGTTGATTTTTTTTTCTAAGCCTTGATGGCTGTATGCTCAAGATATAAATCTGAAGATTCGACATGTTCTAACCAACGCGATTATCAAGTTAAAAGATCATAGGACACAGTTCCCAATGGATCATACAGTACATTTTACATGAGATTGACTAATAGGTGTATTGACATGTTAAGTCTACTAGATGTAGTCTGAGGGGTTTTTTTTTCATTGGCATTGGCAGTGGTGGTGTGTAAAAAAGCCTGCCAAACACACTCAAATACACATCTGAAAAACAACGCTGACTGACATACCTGTCTAGATACAACAGAATGCCTCAAATGGCCATCTGAATAGCCTTATTTGGCTTTGGATTTAAAAAAGTCATTTGCATCGTCAAAAGGAAATTCCGAATAACAAACAAATCCGATTATGTGTTGTGTATACAGCATTAACGTATTGTGCATAGGTCAATCTGGCTAACAAGCAAGCTGACAGAGTGCGCGTCTGCGCAATACCTCTTGCTGCAGCTGTTCGCGTATGAGTTCACGTACGCCCGACCAATTCCCAGCCACGTTCGTCAGAGTGACACCCCACTACTTCTGAATAGTTCTGTTGTTCTCATTTTCCTAGGCCAGCATCAACCTTTAGCACCATGATTCGTCAAACCGATTACGGCAGTTATAATGCCCGTCACAACGATCCAACGTGTTGAAACAACCGTCAGATGGACCCTCGCAAGGTTCAAAGCCCGGCACAAGGCAGGGGTTTGAGGCTGGGTGAGAAACAGAAGATGAGCTCTACAGACTATGTAAATATATCTTATGGATACAATATATTATGTGACATATATTCATATATATATATACATATATATATATATATATATATATATGTATTTTCAGATACGGTGTTTAATCGTCTTTTTTTTACTCACCATGACTTCATTTTTGTACATGTACGCTCTGTCACTTTAATAGGGAAGAGTCCATATCGTTTCATATCCCTTTAAACGGTAACCGAAGTAATTGAAACCAATGACACGCCCCTGTCTTAAAGGAGACAATGTTTTATGCCTGATCAGTGCGTGTAAATTCTAAGCTGATAAGCACACTGTCCACGTATGAACTTACATCCTGAATATAAGAGGCGAGCCAACAAACCATGAACAAGTGAATGTCTTGCGGATATGTAACAAGAGCATTGACAGAAGCACAAAATACTCTGCCGACTTCAACGCTATGGATATTTTACTTCTAAATTGTGATGCGTATTTGTTTGATCAACGACATTAAAAGGTATATAAATTTAAATCTGTGCTGTAGTACATGCACGTACTTGTACCGCGATCTGTAGTTTATGCCAAGCACAGACCATTTAATGTTTCAAAAGTTCTATCAGAACACTGTTTGCTGTTGATATTTGATATTAAAAAATTATAACTCCGCGCCTCTCACCAGTATGGTCGCTGTGAGTTCAAGAACAGCTCATGCAGGCCTCCTCCCGTTGGAGGAAAATAGTGGAGAGTTGGAAGTGGGCGAAATATTGTGATCACTACATAGAATATGGCGCTGCATAGCTAATCTTTTCCATGTTGTTGTTTACACCCTGTTAAAAGTGATTCCAGATAACCCATTAAACAAGATGTGACTGCAATGATTATAGCTGGAGAAGAGTTCCTTTGGGAAAGTACGACTGTACGAGTGACAAGAATGGAGTAATGGTACAATGCACCTTTGACCGGGTGCTCACTTGTTCGTTTTTCTGTCCGACTGAACAGTTGCGTGGAGAAAAAAACACACAACACTTAAGAGTTTTACACCTTAAAACGTAACGATCGACCAGCAGTGGATGTTAATTGCAAAATGGAACAAAAACGCTTTGAATTTCCCATTACCTGCATTAAATAATTAGACAATCATATGTAATAAGATCGTACATGTACCTTGTAAATGACATAGCTCAGGATTTCTTTTACAGGTAACACATTTTTCGCGAGTCTCACGCGACAGAAAAAAACAACTCTTGCCATGCTACCTTTAACATTACTTGTTTGGTAGCGGTTAAAAAGGCAATATAAATCCCTATGAGATGATTGATTAGCCAATCGAAACGCATCACTTGCTGCAAAAATTGCCTGTGGGAAAATGAATTATTTTACAAGTGTGTTTATATGATGTAGACCAAAAGACATGCGCATCGCATAATTTCTGACACCTTGTCATCATTCTAATAATGATATAACGTATATTATTCCACAAGACCGTGATGAATGATTCTGGCTTTATTAATGGTCGTATAAAAACCATGCTTTCGACAGTCAGCATGCAAAAATGTGTCCTGTTTAAACGGTACCTTCCTTGAGAGGGTACCTTCAACTGCTCTGCCTTTGAAAAAGCTATTGTATGAGAAAGGAAATTCATATTCTGCAGATATCTGCGTAAGGCTTATACTTATGAAGATTAGCCTAAATGTAGTACTCCTAAATCATAGTTCAGTCACTTAAACATGTGCTTTGATTTTCCTTCCACATTTTAGAAATGTTTACCACATTAAACATCGTGAAAATCGTCCGCAAATAGAGCTTTACTCACTTTACATTTTTTGCTAACATTCCATTAGCCAGTTGTGTCATTGGGCCAAACCGACCGTCTGTTGAAACAATTACATAGGCACATCGATTTTGTCGCCTATTCCTATCAAAGATTATTCCGGAAGGTAAATTCCTATTTTTCAGTCTATTATTTCGATAAAATTTGTTTTATTATCTTTTTTTATGAACATAAGCCCCTGAAGGGTGTCCGTATTATAGCATAGCTCGGTCAAATCCAAATGTTTCTTTCCCATGTTTTTATTTATTTATTTATTTCACAGGTGTTTTATTTCTTTCTTTATTTATCTGACGGCAGCCAGCTTTATGGTGGGAGGAAACCAGGCAGAGCCCGGGTGAAACCCACGAGCATCCGCTGGTTGCTGGCAAACCTTCCCACGTACGGCCGGAGAGGAAACCAAGAGCTGGACTTGAACTTAGAGCGACGGCATTAGTGGGAGGCTTGCAGGCCATTGCGCCGAGCTACCGCGCTAAACGACTGAGCCACGGAGGCCATCGATTGATGTTTCAAGTCGTACTCAAGAATATTTCAACCATCATTGTGTTGGGAAGAAACCGGGCAGAGCCTAAACGAAACCTACAACCATTCGTGGCTTGCTGGCGGACTTTCCCACGAACGAACGGAAAGGAAGTCAGGTTGAGCTGGGCCTGAGCTAGCAGCCATCGCGCCGGGGAGAGGCCCCTGGGCCAGTACAATGCACCAGCTTTTCCTGTAAATCTGCTGAAGAGTAAAATAACAGCAGGCTGGTTACACTTCTTATAGAAACTTAAGAATACATTCGGTCCCTTTTATGTGCGTTTCAACTTTTCTTTCAGCACAGTTTTTTCAAAGGAAACTTATGTAACAAGATCACTACGCTAACCTAGTTGTTCGTTGGAGCAGATGACGTGAACGTCTCCAGAATGATTGCAGGAATGGTTTCCCCATCCATCGTGTTCGCATTGAGCGATGTTTGTCTCATTGCCTCGACAGATAGCGCCCCCAAGCCAAATCACACCTGTTTGAGCCCAAGGGTAGGAGTGGGAAACGTAGTTTCCGTATCTGTGCAAGAGAAATGGAATGTAAAGGCAGTCAAAATGCCAAATATAAGGACAAAGACAGCAGGACAATATCGGGAATATTACTGACCTCCTAAATTATGGTACATTGGTATTGTAACAATCATTATTCTAACGTCTGAAAGGGTCTTTACCAGCCAATTTAATTTGTGATAACAACGGGGTTTTTTTCTTTTTTTTAACTGAAAGAAAACAGGAGCTGAGGATGGGTTGCCTCTGAGGTTCGAAGTCTCAAAATTTTGTTCTTAAAATCTACAACCTTATTTTACATTGCTCCTAAATGTATTTTTCCATATTTAAAAGTCTTCCTGTTATATCTCACTACTAGCGCCATGCATTATACGCATAGCCATCAATTAGCCTGGAAATCTGCCAGGTCCCAGACAAATTTCGTTTCATTCCACTGGATTTGTCATTTTACGTCATTTGGCTACAAGAGCTTAAACGGTTTTCATTGAATAAGGCTAGGTTAAAACTTAAAAACAAATCTGAAAGACAGCATTTTAAAAAACATTAAAGTCTATCATAGATGGGGTAACTTGTTTCCCTCTCTGCCCAAACATACTGCATTGCGTAGCATTCCACTTGTTTTGAAATAATTATGATAATTCTTTTATAATTATGATTTCATGCAAAATTACCATGTCTTCGTCTTTGTCTCCAAAACGAAATTAGGGAGTTTAACAGCATAAAACAGGAATAATACTCTTTGATTATCTGCATTTTCCTTTGCAGTAATATGGAAATCCATCATATCAGTTGTGCAGAGCTTGGGATGTTACATGTCTCTGATTACAGGTAATATTTGATTGTGATTATGAGTGGTTTCACAGAAAGCTGAATATAGGGGACAAGTTAGCACACAAATACTACTGATATACTAGTGATATACCTGAACCCTACACTCCTGCAGACAACAGCGGCAGCTGCGTTGTTGAACTGGGTGCTGCAGACAGTGCCCCAATGTTCCGCGAAGTAAACTTCGAGTCTGCCTGTCTGCCAGCCGGTACCATTCTCCCCTCCGGCAAGTCGTGTCTGCACAGATCCTGAAGGTAAAGTACCAACATGTAATCTTGATTGCATAAAAGAAGAAAAAGATCAGACCGTTACTGGTGAAAAGCAGAAAACATAGGGATATCATTTCCATCTCTCAGTTGATCACTACAATAGGTATTCACCCTTTACTGCGAAATAATCTCTACATGGTTTTTCCTCAGAAGGTGGAAATATCGCTTTAAGGACACGGGGATATCTCCGTGGCATTCAGATTAATCAACATGGACATACCTCTTACTTCAAAGTGATCACTGAATATCATTTACAAAATTAGTTGAAGTAAGTATTAATAAAAATATGGACAGTTTCACCTTTCAGTGTCTTTTTCCTTTTAGTTTCTTTTTATCTATTTTTCTCTTCTTTTCATATTTTTCATCCTTTTACGACATCTTCATTTGATTTTCTATCTCTGGTTCACTTATTTTGGCTTCGATTTCTGCAACAACATATTTTCAAACATAAATACCATCACATGTTAGACCCGTGCAATGCATGTACCTCCAGCTTGTAAGGAACTAACCTTCAGGATTGAGGTTAAAGCAGACCAATCCCACATCCTCATGCTGGCTGCAGTTGTGAACCCCCCATCCACCATTTGAGCACTCTGACATATCAGTCTCGTTCCCAACACATCCGACGTCGTCCAGCAAGATTGGTCCAGCTCCTTGTCCAAAATAGGCATTCGACAATTGCACACCTTGGCTGTCAACAGTGTGGTGGAAAAATCAAATAAGAAAAGCAAGAAACAAATTCTCACAGTAGTCCTAGAATTGCAAAAACAAATAACGAAATAACGAAAAATAAGAAAGTAAATGTAGAAAGCCGAGCGTGCAACAACCAACAAGAAATGCGCATAGATGACCCTCCGTGGTTCCAACAGCCAAGAAAATGCAGGTACGTATAGAAGCCAGCGATAGCGCTAGAACCAGTGAAAACACATGTAAAGGGCACTCCGAGTGAAGTGAACAAGTGAAGCTACGTAAGCGCCAAATTATAGACATGAATAATGAATGTAAGCGCCAAGTGGTAAACATGGACGATGATATCCGTGGGCCAAATGCTAGACATGGACAACGTTATGTATGCGCCATGGGTTAGAAATAACGGTTTTATGTACGTGCCAAAGGCCAGTCATGTGCTATGCTATGTAAGAGGCAAATGCTGGACGTTATAATTTGATGTATGTATCAATTCATACATATGTCTGATGTTAGGTATGCAACAAATGCTAGACATCGATGACGCTATATGTATGAACCAAATGCTGGGCATGGGTGATCCTATACACACGCCACATGTTGCTATTTGTGCGTTAGACTTGTACCGAAGTATAGGCATGTATTAAGCTAACCAAGTATGTGCCCGTACGTTTCACGAGCGCATTGATTACTATTTATGTCGTATTTTTGTTTAACTAAACACCCAAAATATATACCCCTAAACTTCCGCGTGGTGGTAAATATCAACACAGCGTGACCATTTTTTGAGCTGCTGCTCCTGGAATTGACGTAGAAGCAATTTCTTCATCTTGGTAAAATCCAGATGTGATCGGTAGTACTCCTGGTAAAAAGTGCTCAGTTTTATCCAAAGCAGATAAAATTCTGATATATTTAACTGGGTGTAAAATGACACCGTAGATATCTAAAGTGTATCAACAACATAGACTGTCTATGTCGCAGTATTGACCAATCAGTGCTCTAGCACTCTTCTATTCGGAGGTAAGTTTTGTACTCAACTGGTCGAATCGCACAGGTATAACTTTTATGTGCGCCAAAGGCCTGGCCTTACCTGAAGCCTAATTGACTGCAGGCAACTCTGGCTGAGTTTTGGGAAAAACTGTGGTCACATACTGTGCCCCAGGTGTTGTTGTGGTAAATCTCAAGTCGGCCACTCAGACTGTTATTCCCTTGTGTTCCATTGAGAAGACGAATGGAGGTCACTGTGGAAGATGAAAACAGAACTAGGTTTTCCAATTACCATCAGCCTTTCGTTAATAAGCACACGATACTGAATTACTGGAAATCCCAGCACCTCTGAGACACTTCTACTCTTATTCCACAAGGACTCACGGGTTATGACTTTGAATTTTGCATTTTTTGGGGGGGGGGGGGGCATGAAGAGAATTTCGACAGTATTTTTTACATCATAGAAAACTGTTCAATGTTCCTGACTCACATCTTGCAAGTTCTTTATTACATCGATGTATTATTTGCCACAGATTCCATGGATGAATTCTGTCAAAGATTGTTTTTGGAAATGGGTCCTGTGTTCATCGACATGAAGCCCCTTAGTAGCTCTATAAAAAAAAGTATCTTGGTCTTCATGCTTAGATTTGCCAACGGTTTTTGTTTGGCGTCTGAACGGGATGATGGGCTTTGGAGTACGTCAGTACATACGTTCGTCACAACTCGTCTTACACCTAACAATGAAACCTTACGTACGTCAAAGGATTGCCGTGGACACGTTTCAGATGAGCTTAACATCACGATACTATAGTTTAGATCACTTCGTCGGTATTGTATACACTGAATACTTGTCTACTTGTTTTTTGAAACGTTGTTCAGTCGCCGAAGAGATATATCCTTTAAACCTGAAACCGTTGAGCAAAGCCCAACACTGACTGAATTTTAATAGTAATGAATGGGAAGTAAGGGTACCTTTGACTCAATGCTGTTAATGACTATTGTTCTAACAGTATTTATTTATTTATTTATCGGATTGATGTTTTGCGCCCTGCTCAAGAGTATTTCACTTTTACAACGGTGGCCAGTATTATGGTTGGAAGAAAAACATAAAACTCTACATCTGGCTGACTTGCCCTCCAGGCAGAAACAGTAAACTTCACCATCAATCTACCCATGGTGATGGGCGTTTTCCATTATTATTTATAGTGCAGACCGCCGTTTTTAAATGAAATATGTCTCGGTACTGCGGAAAACATCAATCAAATAACCAAGCATTCTGATTTAAGTGGTTTTCTTAACAAACCCAACGTTATTTTTTTTCAATATTCTTCTTCTACTTCATTTTTCATAACGAAAAGCCAGATTCATATTGACCACCTCCGTTCAGTTTTAACTTTTTTTCCTATTTGTAAGCCACTAGTTATGTTACATTCTAAAACATCGTCAACGTACTTGCTTTATCTGAAGGAAAAAGCAGGAGAAGAGTAGAAGATCTAAGTCGCATGGCATACCTCTCCTATCAAGAAACCCTTCGAAGTGAACGACAGTAAATATGACTGCTCTCAAGTGGACATAAGTAAATGACTGTGAAAAACAGGAATAGAGCGTACAGCAATCGGCAATACACCAACTCAAATGGACTAAACCCAGTTCGCTCATTCGGAGGATACCTTGTGGTAAACGACACAAATGGAACCCCTTTGTCCCAATCTTCTGAGTATTTCATACAATACCCTCGGAGAGCATTCTACATAATTTAGTGGTATCTTTCCAGAGCACCGCTGGATTGCGGGTGGTGAGCTCTGATTTTGAGCTGCTTAATGCGCAACTGATACATAACTTCATGAAATACGTCCCGGGTAAAATCTGACCCCCGGTCGGAATGTATTTCCATAGGTAAATTATACCTAGTGAACAACTGTAGTAGACTATTAACTATCTGAGGGGTAGTTATCTACTTCAGTGGGGTTGTTTCGGGAAATCAAAAGATAGTCAAAAGATACAGGTTTCCTAACTTAGTTCTCGGTAATAGGCCAAATGAGTCGATAAGTCCCTTGCTACGGGGCTAACCAAAAGCAGAAATAAGAATGAAGGGTGCAGACCTTACACTTTACTGTGGTTTCCCTACCAGCTAACAAGTGTAACATGTCGTAAGGAAATTAAGGGCCCAAGAACCCCTGGAAAGCAGAATGTATCATTTTCTATTATGGAGCCCAAAATACTGATCAAATATAGACATGTGTAGATATATTCTGTTCAAAGAAGCTTTTAAAAATTACAAAATTTTAACATTAATCAAAGTAAACATACTGTTTGTGAAAAATGAGACGTGTTTTTCAAATTGATATTTTTCGTATTTTCAAAATTTTGCCATTTCTTTTTTGGCCCAAAAGCACAATTTACTATTTATTCTAATCCCAATACTTTGAATATTCAGATGTAACCAACTGGTACATCAACTGTACTCCCTTAATTCAGGTTTTGATTGCTGTTGCCTAGCCACTTCAGATCGAGAGAACACAGGCCTAACAGCTGACCATCATCTATACCCAGAGTATCATGAAAGAAAGTTTCAGTCAAATCAATATCACCAGCTGAATCCCAGTCTTTGTAGGCCTCTGTTCGCTTCACTTTCAGGTCCCTAAAACATCACTGTAATATATAGATGAAATCTTTAACTAAAGAGACCAGACATGGGAACATTCCATGGGGCACTAAGACTAGAGCAGGAAAAGTTTGAACAGGTTGTTGTCGAACATATCGTCTCCATGTATAAAAATAACAAAAAACAAAAAACAAAAAAATCAAGCAAACGCAATGTCTTTTAAAGAATATAGAGTGGTACTTGTTGATTGAAAGAAGCGGGGAAAGATTTCAATATTACAGGTAACACTGTCCATAGCTTATAGGCTAAGACCGATCAGAATATTCCCTATGTCCTCTATTGTGCTTATAAATGTATGATCCACCAAGAAATAGCCTGTGTCCTCTATTGTGCTGATACAAGTATAATCCATAAGGAAATCGCTTGTGTCCCCTGTTGTGTATATACAAATACAATCCATCAGGAAATCGCTAGTGTCTCCTGATGTGCTCATACAATTATGATCCATCAGGAAAACGCTGGACTGGTTCAACCTTACAAAGCCGAGCTCCGTTTTATTACAAAGAAACAGGAAATCAGGGAAAATATGTATTAATATCTTGCCGTAATTTCTAAAGAATCGTGGCTGTTGTTGTTTAATCTACGGTGATTTTAGTACAAATTAAAATACATTAAAAATAAACGCGTTCTAGTGTTTAATAAAACAGCTCTAAAACTACCGGCACGTCCGGTTTTCTTGCAAATATTTGAGGCAGTTTTCGCAAAAAATAAAATCTGTAATTCCTAATTATGCTACAAAAAATATTGTTATCTGAGAAAGCACTAGGACGCATTTAATTTTAATGTGTTTGATGTTCTCCTAAAATTGCCACGGATTAAAATCACAATTTGAAAACGAGCCTTACCTGTCGTTGCTTTTGAACAGACCAGTCCGAGGTCTTCATGGTGCCCACAATTATGATCTCCCCAAGGACGGTGAGAACACTGGGCTATACTAGTCTACACACCACATCGTCCAACCAGATCACCCCAGTACCTGCTCCATACCCTGCTCTGGAAACTGGATTACCATGACTGTAATAAACCCACAGGAAAGATAAGGAATAGGACCAAAAGGACAAAAAAGGACGAAGGTAAGTGATATGTCATATTTAGGAAAAATAAGAATGATTCCTTGGAAATTTTTACCACTTTACAGGTTGATAAAGGACCAGGCATGTCCGAACAACTGCAGGAAACAAAGAGAAAAATGCATCATGTATTGTTCATGGCTGTTACACGCCAAAATAATAGTACCATTATCTTCATTACGACGGTTTACGATACATCCTTTCTACACTATACATATTCTTTCACAGACGCAAAGAACTTACTTGTTTATCCTCTGATTGCTGTTTTTTTTTTTTTGAATTTTAGATAAGTATACACATGTTAAAAATACCTGAAACCCAGTATGCAACAAGGGGTGCTTGCAGTCACTACGTTGGCACCATCGTCACACACTGTCCCCCATATACTGTTGTAGTACACCTCCAAGCGTCCAGCAAAAGAAAATGACGTCTCGGTGACATTGACAAGTCTAATTGAGTAAGGTCCTGAAAATGAAGGAATAAATGAATGATCAGTTTATTGCCACGTCAGCAATACTTAAGCTGTTTTGTGGTAGAAACCTTACAACAATGAATGCATGTCTTTGGAATTGACGTTCAGACATGACTAAGTCGCTAATGTGACACAAGTGACAAGCTTAACTACGGCACCGAGATGTCGTAGAGTCGTTTGAACTGTTTAGCTCTCGCTGGCGGCCACGTATTGATCTGGTGTTGCAACTTCAAGTCGATCGGAGTTAATGGGCAGCTGCTGAGCTCTAAGTAGTCAAAATGTTTTTTGCTCAAATTTTCTGAATATTACTTTGAACGATGCTATATATATCGAAATCATTTGTACATTTAGCTTAAAGTATTTTTATATGAGGCAAAAAAGACAATTTCTGATCAAATATAACCCCCTAAAATTTATTTCCCCTAACAATCTTCACTGGTTCACCGCGAAAATTAAGCTCGGGGTGGAGAAGAAGTTTCCCTTTATTACAGAAATGCACACCGACGGTTTTAGTCGTAGAAAATCTAAAACGATCGGCAACTGATCGCGCTATTTTCCTGTTTTTTTGCACGACAGCATATAAAGTAGTCATCTACATATATAGAGCCCCATGTTAATGTTTTAGCCAACATATCCATATTTAATGTGAACAATGTTGGTGATAAAATACTGCCCTGGGGCACACCCATCCCCTGCCCATGAGAGTCAGAAAGAGTGAACCCCATCCTGACCTTAAAGTGACGGTCAGATAAAAATTCCGATGGAAATAAAGGTAGTCTATCTTTTGAAACCCATATCTGAAAGGTCCGTTAAAATACCATCTTCCCGTGGACCTTTGCAGGTTCAAAATATATCGAAGCTCATTATTATTAAAATCATAACGTATAAAACTTTCGAAACGCTCAGGGTGATCTAATGTCGATTTACCTTGACAAAAATAACATTGTATATTTTATAATGATGTTTGGTTCTTTTCAAAAAACCAAACAGGTCTATCGTTTATTATGCGTTCTGTATAGATGCAGCTGGTACAAGCTATGGGATGGTAATTGTTTGGATCAGTGTGATCCTTAGCGGCTTTGGGGACAGGAATAACGCACGCCTCCCTCTATGACCCGGCAGAATTACCAGTTATCCAAATATTATTACGTGTCCAAGACAGTCTCAAGAGGCTTCGGTGGTAAATGGGTCAAAAACTTTAAATAGAAGTTAATAGGGCTACGTGCAATACCGTGTGCTTTTTTAAAGAAGTCTTAAGCTCTTAAATGCAACAAGTTCGATTATGACCTTCCATATTCTTAGAAACAAAGAGCAATTTAATTAGCTCCTGTAGGTTTCTAACTTACCGAAACCTAGTAGTTGAATTCGCAGACGAAGATTCTTGAGATAAATGTTTGCGCAGGTTTAATAGCTGTATCAGGTGGGGAGGTTAGAATATTATCGACTTCCCTCAAATGTTGAACCATTTCCTCATTATGTTTCCTTTATAGTTTCTGAAAAATGTTCCAAACGTTACACATGGGTGCTTTTGACGCATTGCCTGAAACAATGTTCCGCCAACAAGATTGTCTCTTGGACTTAAGTACTCGACGAGCCTAATCTCTAAAAATATGACCCTGGTTTAAGTTACAATGACATTACTGTTCTGTGCTCGGCCTTTTTTACGGTCCTTTATGGCTTTTCGACAGCCATTATCATACCAGGGTTTACTTTTTGATTTTGGATATGTCGGGGTCTTAGTCATGGCTCTATGAGCTGCTTTTAAAATGAGTTCACTAAACTTTAACAAACAATCATCTGCCGCCTTGAGATTCTCTGGAGTGATGCCAACCTCGCAGAACATCTCAAATGCCATCCAATCAAATGGATCAATTTTCTACCCAGCTACACGTTCCAATGAATTAGAAGTGAGATGCTCTAGGACAATGGGAAAATAGTCACTATCACAAAAATCATCAGGCACCTTCCAAGAAAAGTAAAGGAGAAGAAAAGGATCCGTAATAGTGAGATCCATAGGAGAATATGAACCATTACCTGGATATAAATAGGTATAAGAACCATCATTGAATTAACACAGTTCATCTTTAGATAAAAAAGGTTCCATTATCCTTCCATTTAGGATTAATGTTATCACCACCTCATGGAGGGTGGTGGGCACTAAAATCCCCCATATTTATAAAAGGGGTTGGCAGTTGTATTTTTAGTTATAAAAATGCGACAGTGACAAAGAAAAATGGGGAGGAATATAACCAATCATCAAGTGATTGTTTCAGATAAGGAAACAGGGACAGAGCCTGAATCTCCGAATCGAGATAGGAATGTGAATCATATTATGAGACACGAAGATAGAGGAACCGCGACAAGGCCACTCTTCCTCATTAAAATAAGGGCCGTAAAGAGTATAATTTTTGAGAGATATTTCATCTTTGTCGGGTGTCTTCAGGTGAGTTTCCTGAAGACAAATGGCAATCGGATTTAAAGACGGAACTAGTTGTGTCATTTCAATAAAATTTATCTTAAGATCTCAACAGTTCCACTGTATAACTTTGTCATCTATAACCACTGTGGAGGAGCGATTACAGGCATCCGCTATTTGATCTCTTTTTATGTATCCACGACGTCCGCGAGCGAAGTTGAAGGAGCTAAGTCTTTCAACTATTCAAACATGTTGTGACTTTGAGCTGAGTTCCTAGTAGCCTTGGACGGACGCTCAGTGGGACAACTAGACTGAATATTTTTGTGTTGATTACTGGATGCAAACCTAACGGGAGATGAATAATTGGGTTGTTTGGATTTTTGTTTATCAGAGATTGCAGGTTCAGCAGAAATTTTAGTATATAATATGTTTGAAGTTTGGGTAAAGCAAGTTGCCTTGGTATATGACCTCGAATGGGGCGAAGTAGGGACTGTGTTTGGTTTTTCCACGCCAATGGAAAAGTAAGGGCGGTCGGAGTCCCAACAGAGACAGAGACCTTCTTGGCAACACTGGCGTATGACGACTGCACAGGACTAGCAAGAGACTGACATAGTTTCCGGTTTACGGGTTTCTTAGTAGATGTTATTCCTTAATTTGGCGGTCATGATTTTTTTGCTTTGTTTTGGTAAGGGGGTGGGGGTGGTGGAAGGGGTCACGTGGTCTTCGTTGCAGTTTAAACACTTTACACCATTGTCGGATTTGAATCCCTCGTGACCCCTTTGCAGAGCAACAAAAGCAGACCAGTTGATTCTGACATTGACTCAGTCATGCCCAACCATCTGATAGGCGAAACACCAAGTTGTGTTTGGGATGTAGAGGTCAACCTTAACACTGGAAGGGCCAATTAATATGGATGATGGTATTTGAAGCTCAACAAATAAGTGTTTAGCTTCACAAGACTGCCATTCGGCGTAGAAGTAAAACGTTTTACTTTTATGACGCCTTGAGATATGAAAATTAAGGCCAGCTATTCAGTGTTGGATCTACGTTTAGTAAAACATCATTTTCTTCTTTTAGCGCCACTTGATATGGGCTGAGACGAAGATACATTTCGAATGTTTGAAACAGTAGAAGAAAGGGAATTTGAAGAAGACATATCGAAGAAAGACAAAGAGTGTCAAACTGGAAGACCCCCCACCCTCCTCCCATGCGAGTATCCAGCAGAGACTGAGACGAGAGTTTCACGCCATCCTCGATAAGGTGGATTTTCCGCCTATACTCGACTAGACAAAATCCAAAGAATAGAATTGATCAACTCGATTGACCATGCAGCCACCCTCCAGACACCCGATAATTCCGGTGAAAACTGTTAAATATGACGAAAGTGATTTACATCGCAAGTAAATATCATAAGATGGGCATATCATAGACATCTGGACTGGCATTGTCAACAGAATGATCGAATCGGGCACTCCGATAACAAGGTAGGCCAAGAACCAGAACACGATTAAATATAATGTGTTTGAAATTGTGCAAAAATCAACCTGGTTCAAATACCTGTAGCACGAGCCACTCTTTCAAAACTAGTTTTGAAACCTACCTGTTCTTGCTTTTGAACACACCAATCCTAGGTCTTCCTGGTGTATACAGTTGTGAACTCCCCAGGGACGGTGTGAACACTGGGATATGCTTGTCTCGTTTCCTGAACACACAACATCGTCCAACCAGATCACTCCAGTACCTGCCCCAAAACCTGCTCTGGAAACTGGATTACCACGACTGTAATAAACCCGTAAGAAAAAAAATAACTAACAGGACTACGCATACAGAAGAACGTCCGACAAAATGTCATATTTAATGCCAATCAGAAATAGTTTCTTGACACTTTCGCTAAATTTTAATGACGACAAAGATGCATAAAGGACCTGTATGTGTGGATGGGGGGATCGAAGAGCCATACACGCCAAAAGAGTACTAACTTCACTACTACGAATTACAGATATATCAATCTAGACAGAAGACAGAGTTTTTACGTTTCTTTTTCCCGATGCACATGTGCCCATTAAGTAACAGTGCACAGCTTTAACTACGCTGGTGTAGGACTGGTGTGACAATAAATTTTCCATTCAAACACAGCTATTGACACTTGTATAAGTTGTGTGTATACGTGCGTAGGTGTTGCACAAACAATTGTCATACAGAAATGGCAATAAAATGTTGACATTTTAAATGTGAAATCATTTTCACTATCTGGTTCACAAATTGTATTATATTGGTATATAGTTCATGCAAACAAAATCATGGTAAATACATCTTTTTCTGCGGCCGTTGCCAAGGCGCCATAAACCGTTCTATGCTTTTTCTTCTGGGTGTTTTATCCCCTTTTTTACATTAGGGTAAACATGTTAAAAATACCTGTAACCAAGAATACCACAAAGAGTATTAGCAGTGACCACGTTGGCATAATCGTCACACACTGTCCCCCATGTACCGTTATAATACACTTCCAAACGTCCACCGACAGAGGATGGTGTCTCCGAAACATTGACAAGTTTAATGGAGTAAAGTGCATGCACTGAAAATGAAAGTTTAACACGATGATAGCTTTCTTTGGAACTGACAAACTCGCCAGTGACAGACACCTAACACCTTTAACACCCAAACGTCGTAAATCCATTTGGACAGTTTGGGTTTCATTTACAGCAATTCAATCAATGAGGAAAATACATCCCAATGTGAATAACATGACTTTTTTTGTTCTAAATAGCAGGAAATGTACAGCCGTCGTATAAGTGGAATATACATGAGTATGGCATAAAATCACCAACCAAGCAAATAAACAGACAAATCAGCCATTTTTTTTTGAGAATGTAAGATTAGTCCGAAATGGGAAGCATTTCTCAACAAATGATTTTATGGCCCAACAAGTGTACATGAACTGTTAATGAGATGCTGAATTTAGATCGTTTCACATTGCAATGGTTCACAGTATTTTAAATGCAAGTATCTTTGTGAAGAAAATGTATTCTAACGCATCTCATATTTACTTACTTCCTTATTTGATTGGTGTTTTACGCCGTACTCAAGAATATTTCAATTACACAACGGTGGTCAGTATTATGATGCGAGGAAACAGGGCAAACCAAGGGGCAAGGGAAACCAACGACCATCCGCAGGTTGCTGGCAGACCCTCCCAGGTATGGCCGGAGATAAAGTCAGCATGAGCTGGACTTGAACTCACAGCAACCGCATTGGTGGGAGGCTTCTGGGTCATTGCGCTGTGCTAGCGCGTTAATCGACTGAGTCACGACTGAGGCCCACAATGCATCGCATATGTGTTTTTTATACAGTGTTGAGCAAGAAGCAAAATTACGTAGTTTATAGAATTGTGAACGAATAAAAAGCCTTTGGGAAAAGTAGGACAGTAGTTTCATATTTTAGTGGTTGCGAAAAAAAATTAAACAACTGAGAAATTACTGTTTGGATATGCATTTAAAGAAACATAAATTTCAGGTTATACACATTGAAATTCCAAACAACGACAATGTAAGAATAAAGGATATTCTCTTTGCATGCAATCTAGAAAATATTCATTTTCAATAAAATGTCGATGGCAACTACTTGCAAGAGTGCGTTCATTATTTTAAGAGCAGTTTTCGGGATGTTGGTAAAGGCACCATGTAAAAGGGAATAGCATGTAGGACTGTAATGCGGCTTAATGTCCCTGGCGCATCCCAAGAATGCGGTATCTGTGAGTCCAAGCCCAGCTCATGCTGGCTTCCTCTCCGGTCATACGTGGGAAGGTTTTCCAGCAACCTGCGAATGGACGTGGGTTTCCCCTCTGCCCGGTCTCCTCCCACCACAATACTGCCCGCCGTCCCATAAGTGAAATATTCTTGAATACGTGGTAAAACACCGATCGAATTTGTAAGTTTCTTGCCAAAGGCTTAGAGTTTACTTCACATACTCGAGTATTATCCACTCATGTAAGAGGTGTCGCATCACTTCAAGGAAAGAAGGAAATGCCTATCCAGACCTCCACTAACTGGATTTGAATGGGCCCAACATAATTTCAGTGATCGAAAACTCTCCTGTGTGAGCATGCCCTTTTGCCCTATGTTAGCCGGGTCGTGACTTCCACGGAGCAAGCATTTGTTAATTTTCATAATATACTCAGGGTGCCCTAATTACTTTTGTCAAAGGATACAAACAAATACGTTTTAGGTTTATTTTTGTGATAAGAAATTTCCGGGGCGGTGAAATGCCTGTACATTAAATGAATGTGATAAGTTCATAAATGACAACATCAACTCATTTCTGAAATGACTTAAGAAGGGCTTCTAGGTGTTCATTGATAGACGCTGTAGAAATATTGAAATTGAACTGATGAAATATTAAAGTCTGTTGATTGTAGTACACATATGACTTTTGCATGTACATAATGAGTAAAGTGGTCGATATTTTTCATATGAACACCAATAAGGATGTGCTGTGAAATCTAAAAATATTGCGAGTCATTGAAATCCGCCTGTCTGCTCCTCAATAAACCCAGCATTTTCTGATTAAAAAATGGTGTTTATTTAAAAAAAGGAAAAAAAAACTAATCTCCAGCTTTCATTTTAGTGTGTGTTGCATTTGCATAGAAATGCAGTGGGTTAAATAGCAAAAGACACGATTTCAGAATTAGCCTCACCTGTTGTTAAGTTTGAACAAAACAAACCGAGGTCCTCATGGTGGCCACAATTATGAACTCCCCAAGGACGATGAGAACACTGGGATATGCTGGTTTCGTTCCCAGAACACACTACATCGTCCAGCCAGATGACTCCAGTACCTTGTCCATACCCTGCTCTGTCGACAGGACTGCCACGCCTGTTACAAGCCAACAGATTATTACTTCCGTTACGACAAAGTAGAGGCTTATACATCAAGAGAGAGAGAGAGAGAGAGCAGAGTCCCTGTTTCCTGTGACTGATCAGTTGTGTATCACTAAAGCAATAAACGGCGTCATCTTTACTTATATAACGCTGAAGTCACAACACATTTGCGTTCCAATGTTTTAAATACTTTATACCTTCGTGTGTATCAGTAGATATTGGTCAAATAAATTTCACCAATGCTTCAAAAAAGTTACAAGTATAAGTTTAGTTTTATGTCCCATGCACTCCTTGATTCACATGTCTTATTGCATTTATGCACAACATGGGCAAACGGAAACCTGTATCATATGGTGTAGATTTCAAGACCCCTTCTACAGAGGTACGTGGATTATTCTCTTTTTTTTTCGCAATGCATTTTTGCATTTTACACGTTAAGATATACCTGTAACCAAACATGCGGCAAAGAGTATTTGCTGTGACCACGTTCGCATAATCGTCACACACTGTTCCCCATGTACTGTTATAATACACCTCCAAACGTCCTCCGACAGAGGATGATGTCTCCGAAACATTGACAAGTCTGATGGAGTAAGGCAGATGTACTGAAAATGAAAGTTTAACACAATAATAACTTGTCATTCGAACTGACCCGTAGAAAACTCACAAGCCTGACAGACACGTGGTATCCTTACATTTAACACCAATACATCAAAGAGCCTTTTGCGCAGCCCAGGTTCCGTTGAGATTCACTTTTGAAAGGCCAATAAGACCTATGTACCTAAACGTTATAAACCTGATTCATTTGTTAAATGTCCGTGGCACTGTAGTTTACTTCACCCATAAACCCTTCTTCATTTGAAAACCCCTTCAGCCCCTTGATAACGATCGGTTGATTACAGAAAATATACGCCAATGTTAGCTTGTGCTTCTTTCAACATAGCTTGCTCTGCTTCTTGGAAAGGAACGTTACATGTGGCCGTGTATCGTATAATTATTATAAGAAAACACTAGGTGACTGTAGAAAACTAACAGTGTACATGTAGAAATCTGAGCTTTCTGGTTGTGCAAATTCAACACAGAAAACCAACTGGCATTATCAGTTCGACCAAGTCATTAAACACTCGCCTGAATGTTTGGGTGATTTACAGGAAAAGGCAAAGGACCCATCGACAATATATGAATGAATGGATAAATGAACGAATGGTTATGGCTTAACGCCTCATCGGCAATATCTCAGCCATATTGTGGTGAGAACATGTTCAGACCAGGAAGTCTTGAATAGTTGTCGATATGATCTGATGAACATTCAAAATGAAAAAGGAACGAACACTTATTAAAAGCAGTTAAAAAACTAAATGTCAGTTAAAAATCGAAAACCACAATTGTTTTTTATTTTTTATAAACTGAATATATATATATATATATATATATACTCAGTTTATATATATATATATATATATATTCAGTTTATTCTATCATACAGGCCAACAGCCTTCAAAAAATTAATAACGGCATCACCAGCTATCAAAACAAGTCAAATATAGAGTTAACTGTTTAGAATCTTTGCCAAAAATTGCCAAAAGTCCACACAGTCAACAAGGATATGTTTAATGCCGTATTGCGCATCACATCCAACACACTCGGGAGCACTGAATAAAAATCCAGAATAAAATTGCGTGCTCTGGCCTTGGCAGAAAATATTGAAGATGAGCATGGCAGGCGAACAGAAGGGAGGCGCTGTACCAAGACAGCCGCACCCGCAACCCTGTCCCAATCCTCTGACCCGTCAGTGTGTATAAACATACAATCCGGATAATTAGTCTTAACTTCAGCGAAACTTTAGTGAATTATAAGAGGATATGTACCAGATTTCTTATGTTGACGTAAATCAAATAACATTTTAGGTTGTGGAAGAAGCCAGGGAGGAGACCATATCCTCCAGCTTCATGTTAGCTATTATGGTCCCAAACACGAAGACCAAAGGTAGGAATCCTGTTAGGACATTATTATATTTATCTACGTATGATGGATTGAAAACACAGTCGTAGGCAGGGTTTGTTGGGTGAACTTTAAGCCTTGTAGCGAATTGAAGGCAGAGTTTTATACGCCTGTGATACAAAGAAGGCTCATAAGCCTCAACATATAACCTGTCGACTGGTGAGGTTCTAAACGCACCAAGGCTGAGCCTCAGACCTTGGTGATGGACCGGACCCAACATTTTAAGTTACGTTTTCCTAGCGGAACCATAAATAATGAACCCATAGTCCAATTTAAGCCTCACCAGAGAACGATACAAATTAAGTAAAACTGATTGGTTAGCGCCCCAATCGGTGCTAGACGGGACCTTAATCATAACGAGAGCCTTTGTACATTTAGCCCTAAGAATGTTTACATTAGGTATAAAATATTATTTCTTGTCAAATATAAACCCTCAAAGTCTATTTCCCTCAAAGTCTTCACTGGTTCACCACAAAATTCTAGAGGAAGTTTCCGTTTATTACAGAAATGCATACCGACGGTTTTAGACGTAGGAAATCTAAAACCATTGACAACTGCCCATTTCTCCATTTTATTGAGACAAGGCTGCAGTTGTCGCTTGATGTTATTCATATTCTTAGCACGGTATCATACTAGAAAATCATCTCCATATAAAGAATCCTCAATGCCAGACTTTAATTTTTTAATCAAGCTATTAATTTTTAATACTAAACAGTGTTCATGGAAGAATACTACCCTAGTGTACACCCATCCCCTGCTCATGAAAGTCACAAAGAGTGGACCCCACCTGTACCCTAAACTGACGATCACATAAAAATTCAGATATAAAAACAGGTAAGCGACCCTTTAAACCCATATCCGAAAGATCTTTTAATAGAACCATCATTTAAATAACACAGTTCATCTTCAGATAAGAAATCTTCTCATATTTTGTTTGAGATTTATGTTTGGACCGTGGACGACCCTTTTGGGGAGACCTACTAGTAGATCGCACCGGTGCAGATGACGTATCCGTCATGTCTGCATCAAACTGAATAAATGTCTGAATCAAACATGCATCTGCTGTTTTCTACAACATTCTAACAAAATATTTCCTGACTTTATTTTTTTTTTACCTGCATGGGTGTCTAGTGTTTGTTTTTTTTTAGCACAAAATGATCTATATTCATCTTAGCATGATTTCCAAGTTTTTTAAATATCACTAAAAACGATGGGAAATCGGTACTTCCCCATTCCATATCTAGTGGTATCACGTTTTTCCTTTTTTTACCCATAACTGTCAAGGGCTGTGACATAGAGAAACGTTTGGAGTAAGGGAATTAGAGTAAGACATATCGAAACGGTTTTATGATCATAGCGTCGTGCCTCTCACCCGCCCCGGAGTGCCATTACATGTATGACGAAACCCCTCCTGCGAGTAACCAGCACAAGGAGCGACGAGAGTTCCACGCCATCCTCGATCGAGGGATGTTTAAAATGTAGTAAGACATAAAATGCAGAGAACCACACCACTGAACAGCGGAATCATACAAAAGAAAAAGAAGTCGCACAGGATAACAAGATCACCTTCACAGGATTGAAAGCCATAAAGTGAAGGTGGGCTCTAAGCTACATCGACATAGCTGATTAAGAACATACGGGAAAAATATTTTGGCTTCATTTTTTTTTATTCCCTACAGCCCGGTGGGGCTTAAGGGAGCCTTCAGTCGGTTGCTGTTAAGGGCATACTTGAATAAATTTTATTCTTGTTCTTACCTACGCGCCCTGTTCCCGCTTCTGCCTCATGAATAATAGATGTCAAGATTAACAGACACAGACATACGTTCACAGACGTCAGGGACAGACCCCGGGCAGCGCGGAGACGTGTCGGCTGTCCAAACATCTTGTAGGGTAACCTGTAAATTTGTCAATGGAATACCACTGGTAATTAAAAGTAGAAGATAAGTGAACAATTAACTGTGAATTAAAGCGCAAATGAATAACGATGCTTTAATCTACTTTTCCTCGTTTAGTTTATTTCACTTACCGAAATTTGATCAAATTTTCGAATTCTGGAGTTTGATGTTTGTGATATAACAACATTTTTTCTCTTCCTTTTTACAGCTTTGATTCTTTTAGTTTCAAAAGGAGGAAAGCTGTTTACACTACCTCCTTATGCATATGAAGGAGCAATTCCTTCATTACGTATGTTTGCGAAGAAAAAAGAAAACCATGTTGTTTGAAACTTTACTATTTATGCTTGCACAAATGGGAAAGTGATATAGATTGTGTCAATAGAAATCAATGGATCACATGCATGGCACAACTCATAGGCACTGACTATGGGATGGCGTTTGGATATTTACATTATAATTGCATGAGCTAAAGGATGCGTGTATATATGCGTCGGAAATGTTTAAATATATGACAAGATTTGCTCGAATGTAAAAGAAATATTTATATCCCCTCGTGTGGACAATATTTACACGTATTTGCAAACGATTTTTACATGTGTATCAAATAATTGCAGACGCGCATGTAACAAAATTTACCTGTTCACGGTAATGGTCTTTTTCACATACGTAGGAAAAATCAGAAATATCGTTATTTACGTAGAAAGCAAAAACGGGTTGGTAAAATGAACTTACCTATATATATGTATATTGCGCGCGTGTTTATAGGTGTGTTAGTAAAACAACCCCGACTGTCTGGACTATCTGCGGGCATTACATGGATAAGTGCGCTCTAACGTTGCTAGTTACGTAATGTGTTTGCTCTAGTATGATACACCTAGGTGTTGAACAACCCAAATGGTTCGACGATTTCCACGTTCATACATTCTGAAGATACAAGGGCGTAGAGAATAAGCTGCAAGAGTTGTGTTTGTAACGTGGGTATATATGTCAGTTTATGACATGAAATGATGATGAACTTATTCTTGTCCCAACACAATGGTATGGATATACTTTGGAGTGTCGTTCACCGATGTACTTATTATAATTAAAGCGAATAACATTATAACATTACACTGTCATCATGTTGTTACATCTTACATTGACAGATAACTCAGAACATTTACCTCACAGCATGGGCGCCTTCAGATCCGCAGTCGGCAGCACAATATTCAACACTTCAAACGACGATATTTCAGTAACGAATGCATACCATTTCAAATAGGTTTTTACATTCAAGGGAGAATTTTATAATAATTTAGTGAACGGTAACTTATTCATGAGCTGTCTGTCACTTTCAGGAAAAACGATTCTCCAGGCATGGAGTTTCCCAGCCGATGCATGAATAAATTTACATAGTGATTAGATAATAACGATAACAGTATAAGGTAAAATCTGCTTTCACATTAAGGGACTGATCTGTAAATGGTTGAGCGTTCAATAACTGACGGAGTGCGTCATACACACATGCATACATGTAAATTACAATACCAGAATCTAATTTGTTTTACGTAACAAAACTGTATGCTTAAATTGTAATAGCTGATTTATCTAATTCTGCGTAATTTGTCCTGTCTTCTTTGTGTTATAAGGTAACCTTTGCAGAGGAATGGAAGAAAGATGCGAACAAAAATGGTTAACTCATATTGCTTTTTTTCCATGTTCTCGGTGAATCCAAAATCTGTACTACAAAAATGACTTCCTTATGGTTGCATCATCTATTGTATATCACTGTGATATGTCTTTTTAATAAAAGCCCAAACTACCTTAATTCATCAGTCGTTTCAAATTTTACTGGAATTACTAGTTTGTTACACTTTTTGCAGAGCTATAAAATGTAGAAAAATATCTTGCATAGTTTAAGGAAAATTTAGTACGTAAGAACAAACGATTTCCACATGAATTGCGGGTATAAATTCCAATTAAAAAGCAAACAGTTTATATCAGAGTTGAATATTTAAAGTACTACATGTAGATATACTGTTTTTTCTGTCAGGATACATACTGCTGATCATTAATTTTCAAATTATTTCAATATTTTCGACATTAATGTTCTGAAAACTAATGTGGGTTTAGTGTTCTAGTGGAGCACAATGACCCAGAAGCCTCCCACCAACGCGGACGCTGTAAGGTGGCTCACAAATCTAGCCGGCTCCCTGTCAATGTACGTCGAAAGGTCTGCCACCAACCTGCAGATGGCTAGGTGTTCACCCCACGCAGTGAAGTGCAATGGTGAAATGCTTTCGAACATGACATTAAACAACCATCTCAGACGATCAAAATAAACAAACGCATAAAGAGAATAAGCAAAGCTTCGAAAGATACTCCCTCTGACCCGTTTCTTGGGTAATGATGCATTGCCTTTGGGTGGATCTAACAGATTAATCCATTCTTGATATTTCTGTTAATTCGTAAACAGGAGCGCATAAATCACTAAGTGGAAATCCAATGCGTCATCTCTGAGAAAAAGAATTAAAAGGGCGGATTTTTAAGGGAATAATAAATTAATAAATCAATGGAGTACGAGATAAAAGTCCGAACTTGGTCATGCAAAAGCACATATATTTTCAGTCAGAATTATAATAGTTACTCAACTGTGCGTGTACATCACTGTGGTAAAGCATATGTTGTCTGATATCCAGGTATGCTACAGAATTAAGTTAATTATATTATACTTTAACAGAGATCTGTCAGATTTTAACAGAGTCAGCATTTACAGAAGGAACTTTCCACCTGGTTTCCTGACGAATTCATTTAAATAAACACTTCATAGTCTATCCATCCCCTACTCCCGAGTAATGTAATTTATGGCTTTCTTTTTGTCGATCCCTTGTCTATCAGTTCAAGGCTACCAAATGTCACAATGGGCCCAGCATCGACCCAATTCATGTATCAGTGATAGTAGTTAAGGTTCTGTTCTTTCATGGTCTGTAAATTTCGACCATATATTGCTAATTTATACTACACGCAACACAACAAGTCGCGGACAAGCATAATGAAACAGCGGATGTATACGATACAAATAAAACGACAAGTTGTTAAGATTACTTTTGTTCTAAGACAGTGCCATGAACTTTATTTTCTATTCAGCATGTACAAGCATAAATTATTATGTAATACAGTCACATGTCCAAGTGTCAATATTGGGCAACCCAGGAGCATGTGTATTTAGGAAATAACACACTTGTATCAATGAACAACTAAATTTAGAACTGCAACTCACGTAAAGAGTTAACCCAGTAGAATGATTAATTTGAAATTGCTACTGTTAGGACTGTGGGCACCTGAAGGGCACCCTAGAATGAACCACAATTGTGACTTGATTGTTCTCTTAGCGCGGTCGGCTTTATAAGTTCAAAATATAAATACAAAGAATCTGCTTGTTCCAAGCCATGTCACAATTTACAAGATCATAGGACTCAGTACACAAGGCATTTACTAAGTGTAAAGTCTTGACATGTGCTGTACACTGCATGTAATCCGAGAATTGTTACCATGGGTTGGTTATTTTGTTGAGTTAAATAACCTGACAAATACACTTTAACAGAGAAATCAGCTGCATCGTGGATAGGAAATTTCAAGCAGTAATCAAATCAGCTCATGCGCTGTGGATACGGGGTTAACATATCATGCGGAGGTAATTTTAGATCTTTGGCTAGCTGATTTACTAATACGGGCAAGGCATCTGTATACTACATACTTCAATGAGATTATCTAAATGCACTGGCTGTTGAACAACTGTGGCTGAAATAGCCTGACAAATAAACTGCAGCACTTTCTTATATACTTATTCCGTCATATCAGTCGGCCACACTGAACCTGCCATCTGAACCGCTTCAGTGAGATTTCGATTTCAAATATCAGTTTCATCTTGCGCAGTAATTTCTGAATGTTAAGCAAATCTGGTTATACATTGTGCATACAGCTTTAACACATATGGTATCAGTAACTCTGGCTACCCGCCAAGCCGGTAGTCTGCACCTGTGCAAAACCTCTAGTTGCAGCTGTTCCCTCATGCGTTGACGTCCGCCGGACCAAGTCTCAACCAGGTGCTTGTGTTTGTTACAAATAACTACTTTTGAGTGGGACGAGAGTTAATATCTCCGACGATCACGGTCAGGCGTCATTGGTCGTCAGCATTTCGATGCCTCAAGCCTATTAGGGCAGCGCCAAGGCACAGTACAAGCGCTGTTGAAGCAACCCTTTGATGGATCAATACAAGGTGAATAATACGGCAGTAAACATGGCTTTGAGGCTGTGGAAAAATGAAGAATGGACATTAAATAAAATATAAATCAAAAGACAGAATGTAGCGAACATTCACAGTGCAGGGTATCCCTCTTTTGAGGGGACAAGCAGTAAAAGACCGTATTACCTTTATTAGAGATTACACTTTCTGGACATAGCACAGTGCCAGTGCTGAAAATGGGCTACCTGTGCTTTATTCAAACCTGTGCTATATGCAGAAAGGGTAATCTCTAATAACGATGGTACTGTTACCTACATTCACTTTCTAAATGATCTGAGTTACATTTAAGAATCTGAGTAAGAAAATGGCTCACTCAAATCCCGGAGAGTCATAAGCCTTAAATAATACCGAACAAAGGAATTCGTTGGACTTTGGATAATTTTGGTACTTCTACATATTTTCAATATAAGACAGAATAATGTAATTGAAGAGTCCCCAAATAAATACAATATACAGGATGAATGGAAACGAATGGAACTGCTTGCAGTTTCACGGCTTCCATTCAGCCTGTTTAAGGGTTTCCGACTTTTGTCTCAGTTCATTGCTGTTTCAGGACATTGTGATACATGCATTTGCAACACTACGTTGGCAACACGGCGATTCCTGTATTTCAAGGTACACAGTAATAAAATTGCTGACAACTTGGTGATCTTTGAAATGGGTGAAGTGCGGTTTCTACTGTCCGCTATGGCAGAACACAGCAGCAACTATATAATCAACAACAGTCACAAAACAACAACAACACTACCAACAGAGCATGTATAACTTGAAGGTTCAATCTGATCAACAGCTGCATACATGTTTATGAGATCTTATGTTTTAGACACAATATGAATAAGACGTAAAGCCAAGCATGTTTAGAAAATGTTTAGAAAAGAATGAGTGACGGAGAAAAATGACAGCTTTATTATTCTTAAGAGAATAATAGCATTCCATGCTAATTCCAAAATATAGTCTGCTGCAGAGGGTGCACTAGATGACAGTTCCGAGGAACACATAACGTGTCCAAAAGGCAAGTCTAAGCTCCTATAAATAGGTAAATCCACATTTTCTCGAGAAAATGTGAAGTGAATGACACCACCAGCAACCAAGTGATAATCGGGTATACACACGGCAAGCTGACAATCAAACCGCGGTGCTAGTTACAATCTCGAGTGTGAAACTCCTTAGCGGAATCCCTCCCCGGCGCTAGAAAGTCCAGTCCTCAGACCTGACACAAAGAGTCCTGTTCGGGCCCGTTTTACGAAGAGGGTGTAGCGCTAGGTCAAACGTAGCTGTCATGGTAGCATAGTTCTACAACATGTGTCCTCGTGACAGTTCCGTTTGATATAACTTACAGCTTGTTCGTGAAACAGGCCCAATGGATAAATCACAACCAGGGGAATCTTGGATATTACTATACAGCACAAGAATCAGCAGTTCAAGGTCAGAAATATGTATAATCAACAAAATAGGTGTCGATCAAACGCTCAGTTAAAATATGATCGTAGAACGAAACCGACGATGGCGGGGCACCTAGGCCTAATGACTCAGTTAACCGGATATTCCATTAAAGGTATCTTCACACCGGACAGGCGTGGGAAATTGGCTGCCTTTTGTAACATATAGCACCTTCTGAAACACCAGCTTTCCGGTCTGTATCTGTAAACATGCTTACAACACTGGTATTTTTTTCCATAAAGGACGGGCCGACTGCAAGTGCGTTTTCAGAGAGTCCATTCTCCGATGAGCAAACAGCTCAAAATCTAGGTCAACTGCTAGTCTGTCGTCCAGTATTGAATGAATAGATTGTGTTAAAGGCGAGGACGGCGGAAGTTTGGGCCAATTTATTATTTTTTTTCATTGGTGTTTTAAACCATACTCAAGAACGTTTAACTTATACAACAGTGGCAAGCATTACAATGGGAGAAAGCCGGGCAGACTCCTGGAGAAACGCAAAACCATGCACAAGCTGCTGGCGGGCCTTCCCATGTACGGCCGGAGAGGAAGCCAGCATGAGCTGGATTGAACTCACAGCGACGGCAGTATTGAGAGGAGTATGGTCATAACATTTGGCTGGCGTTCTAACCCGCTTTGTCACGGAGGAACCTGTTGGGCAATTTGTGGTGAAAAAAGTATCGTTTGAAGATTTTGTAACAAACGTCAGCATTTTTAAATTGATAGTTCCGAGGCAACAAATTTCATTGTATATTATAACAAACACTCCAACGTGAATATTAAATTTCTCTGTGTAAAAGGGAACGTAGGTGTGAAAAATAATTGAAAATCAGGAAGAAGGAATATGTACAGCCTGATTTGAGAATATCACACAAGTCGGGCACGTAAATTATTACCATTTCATCTTTTGAGTGTACCTAATGCTACTCATGTACGAATGCGAATTCAACTCGGTTACGGACGGTTGGCTTTTGCCCCTTGCTTTGCCAGTGCACAAACAACAAGGCATAGCTGGCAGGATGCCACACTGTGCAAATTTTGGCTGCTTCAACAGCACGTTAAATACAGTGGGGAGAGACAAGTCTTGACATTTCCCTGCGAGAGAGCGAAGTGCCCGATTCACTTTAGTCAGCCAGCATCGCCCCTGTATAATGTCTGCTTCTTTTGACAGATATATGGGATCAGAGCGATGAAGCATATATTTTTTTGAGAACGGCTAAACGGTTATCAGGTTGTTGTTTTTTTTAATCTTCAAACCTTACTCCTTTCACTACCATTTACGTTATACTTCCGGTTTTCTCCTTTAAGGGCGCGGTCAAAACAAAGGCAAAGACGGAATACTGACGGCCATAGATGGACACAATTGCCAGTTGTATATATCTCATTGCTTGGAGTCACCTTATTCGCCTTACATATTGTACAAGTTTCATGGCTTGTTCCTGTTTATATAATGCTATGTTTCCCGTTCTTTAGGTAGAGGTGACTTTCTCCCGTTGATTGTGTAATACTACATGATAAGTGATACGTTTAAAAACACTGACACATCTTCAAATTGCTGATAAAAAAGCGGTGTTCCTCATTAGATCGTGCCAACACAAAGATAAAGATAAGCAAACTGTTGATGCGACCTTTCGATTTTCACTTCAAAAACATCAAGGAATAGGGCAAGTAAACAAACTACAACCGACATAAAATGCTTTCGGATGCATAAGGAGAAATACCGACAGAACCTGGACGCTCTGTTGCCTAATGTAACGCTATTATCTTTGGATATTTTACTTCTAATTTAATTTGTATATTTACATGGACAAAACAAGCTAAGCGTATTTAGATCTGTATTGCAGTACTTATAGTTTTTTTTCCGCTATTTATATCCCAAGCGCACAGCAGGCAGCGTTTTTGAAATTTATAATGGAGGATTACTGTTTTTTAATATTTTAATTAGGGTGTACTTCGTGCTATGCAGCACTCCTGATCCGGTCAAAAGTGCACACTTGCAGAGAATTTGTTTGTGGGGAAAAAACTCTTTCTGCTTTGTTGTAATACTGCCATATATGTATCATCGTATTTTTTCTAAAGGACTGTTTCAAACATAACAATGCAAAAATTGAACCAGTCTGGCTTCACTACTCGTCCATTGAAGGCCATGCTTTTGACAATCAGCAAACAAAAATGTTTCTCTTTTAAATAATGCCGCCCTTTAGGTCCCTAATATGTTTAATCCTTCAAAACGTGGTTGCAAAGAAAAAAATCACATTTTTCAGTTTAATCCTAACCAAAGGGTTAGTTTTGATGACGACTAGTTTACATGCAGTTTTCCTAAACATGCCCCAATCACTTCCTCTGTGTGTTCAGAAGCTGAAAAGAAACTAATCTAAAACTCAAATAAAACTGAATAGTTTCACATTTCACAACTAAAATTTTTAAACTCAGGGCTAGGGCTAACCTTTCAGGCTGTTCGAGCAAATGATTTGGACATCTGAATTGTGCCTGCAGAAATGGTTTCCCCATCCATCGTGTTCGCATTCAGCGATATTTGTCTCATTGCCTCGGCAGATGGCTCCACCAAGCCAGATCATTCCATGGCGAAACCAACGGATTGAGCGGGATACAAAGTTTCCGAATCTGTGCAACAGAAATAAAATGTTAATGAATACCATCAAAATATATAGCATAAGAGTAAAAGCCAAGGGAAATAAAGAAAGTATGACTTAGCTCCATTCTTAGGTTGTCGCAATGCAGGACTTAAGTTAGATACAGACTTTACAAGCCATAGTATTGTGTTTTTTTTAAAGCAACGTGTTTGCAAGTACAAAAATAGACTTCTTTTGATGTCGAAAAACAAAAGAAACAAACTGAAGAGTGACGTCATTGTTATTTGTGTGTGACGTGTGACATCTGCTCATATTTGCGTAATTTTCCACCTATTTCGCTTTACAGAACATATTTATATAAGTTTTTTTGAAATTAATCATAATTTTGCCATTTAGACCACACAGCTACAAAAACTAAAATGAATGTCATTTTTAGGGTTGTACTACAAGGTGAAAGCAAATTCCACCACACCAGCGTCGGCAACATTCTTCAGAGTGAAGCCAATGACAGCTTATAAGTAGCTGGTGACACTCTCCCTCATTATCCATCATTCTGCTTTTTTGCCATATTTCTGATCTTATACAAAATAATGAAGTCATTTCTTCAAACCAACCTTAGTAGAAATTCCTTCTAACTGCATTTCCTTTGCAATAATTTGGAGATCCAACATATCAGACATGCCAGAAGTGCGGTACTTGTGGTGGTACGTGTCTCTTACTAAAAGTACTTTGTGCAAATTATTATGAGTGATTTTACGGAAAAATAAATATTGGCGACACGAACTTCTGTGAAACAAAACAACAGCAACATCAAAAAACAATCTAGTACAGTGGCACACCTGAACCCTATACTCTTGCAGACAACAGTGGCAGCTGCGATGTTGAACCGGCTACTACATATAGTGCCCCACTGTCCCGCGAAGTAAACCTCTAGCCAGCCCGTGAGCCAGTCGGTACCTCTTCCGCCTCCGACAATTCGCGTCTGCACAGGTCCTGAAGGTACAATATGAACATATAAACCCGTTTTCTCTTCACCACAAATTTTGCCAAAGGATCAGTCCATTGCTTCATTACTTTACGGCCTGACGGAAATTAATGACGTGCTAGTTGCGTTTCGTAAAAATCACAACGGGAATCAAATATAATTTGTTGAAAGGATGCCTAAGTTGTGGGTGGAATCTCCACCTTGCCTCTTTTCTGGTTGTAGTCGTTTGAAACTGCTACAAAACATGCAAGGCGGCGCTGAGCGATAAGATGTAATTTTACGTTAAGAACCACGTTAAAAGAGCGAACATCGGGTTACCAGAAAACAAAAACGCTCGCATAGTATTTCAGTAGACCAATTATCAACTTTGCAGTCGATGTATCAAAATCGTCATATCCTGTCAGTGTATGGATCTCCTTCCTGTCTGGAATCTAGATTAATAATAAATAACATCTTCAGAATTTCAACGAAGAAATAAATTACAAGAAGGTGGGGTATTTCGGCAACAGAATCTTCCGCCATGGCCGGAGCGACTGGTCCTGACCGAAGTCAGCTATGCATAACGTACCTGCTTATAACTATACCATGCATATATACCAGCTCATAGTATTCAATAGCTGTTGCCAGTGAATGAACACATATTTTCAAGAATAAGCAAATTAAATAAGAATAGGAAAAAAATGTAGAACTACTCGTAGTTAATCGTCCATAATGCAAACGCATACCTAAAATTGGCTTGTTGTAGCAGAACAGTCCTATATAGTCTAAATCGTAACAGTAGCTACTTCTCCAATTTCCACGAAGACACTGCGAGATGTTTGTTTCATTCCCTAAGCATCGAACGCTGTCCATCCACATCGGTTTCTGTACTCTTCCAAATCGGCCCTTGGGAATCTGGTTGCCGTTTCTGTTGGACAATACATCATCGAGCTTCGTTGAATATGTCATTGTTTTTAACTCTAAAACTGGAAGTATTTTATACGTAGTAGGATATATACTAGTGAAAAATCAGAGTGCTTAAATTGTACAAGTAGAGAACACCAATGAAACTGGGATTTTCCATGTGCGAATTTCCAAACATCTTGAATATTTCTGTACTCATTGTTAAGAGAAACTGTACGAGGGAAGATCTGCCAGCAACATTAGGTTTGTCTTAGGTTTCTCTGGGCTTTACCAAGTTTCCTCCCGCCTTAATGTGTCGGGTATCATGATATCAGTGCAATATTCTTGAAAATCATTTAAACACCAACAAAATATGTAACAAAACTAAAATAAATCCTGCACAAATCAGTTCCCTGTTCTTTCCCTGGATTACACATTGTATTTATCTGTACAGTGGTGGGCTTTTTAGCATTAGTCCGCACATCTGAGAGACAAAGAAATGATAACATTTTAACATCCTATAATGAACGACAGCACGTGCCGGAACGTGTGACCGAAATGTGATAATCACGACCGTGTATGGAAAAGGTGCATCTGTCTGTCACATTCGTTCTCTGGATAAACTTCCAACTGTAAGGTTACCCTCACAATCTTTGTAATAGTTCTGACGCCCACCCATAATTTATGCATACAGAGCTCAACGAAAACAGGACGCAACCACCAGATAATGCACCTTATAACCAATAGCTAAATTGCAGTCGTCTTCCATTAAAATGGTTAATAGTGGCTTCAGTACAAATATGAATTGTACTGCACTAGTTAACTAGTTCTGCTAAATGTATGTCTCTGTTAATTTCCAAAGTAGGGTTTTTGAAATAAAATAAACTGGGTAAGTATGGATAAAAAGACACTAACATGGATATTGTTTTTTTGAAAGCTGAAAGATAACCCACGAGATGTCGTCTAGATAAGTACGTTTGCAACCTTTGATGTCCAGAATTCCATTCAGTACTGATATGGATTTATTTAAAACTGCGCAGAATAGACGCCAGCTTGAACTGTTATGCATTAAACAAAATCATTTCATCGTGCAAAAATCATCAGTGATCATCTTGGTGTGGTGAATAATCTCTGTAGTAATAATGCACTAGACAAAAGGAAGCCAAACGTTTCCAATAACAGTCAACTGTATACCTGTAGCCCAGACTACGACATATTACAGGGGCGGAGAAAGGGCCAAAGTTCTTATCACACACTGTGCCCCACAGTCCTGCATTGAATACTTCCAGCCGCCCTGTGATATAGTTTGAGCCTCGACGACCGTCAACCAGTCTGGTCAACAGCCTCTCTGAAACGGCAAAGGAATGACTGAAAGGATAGCTCCACAAAACTAATATTTCATTAACTATGTATTTTAACATTTCTTGTCATGGTATTTAATGGGAAAAGGGTGTGATGTTGCCTTTAAAATCGTGAATGACGGAAATGGTTACCGACTCGATGCATTGAGGGTTCACTATGAAAACGATCTCTTCCTGCTTTTACCTCACAATATGGTTGGTCCACTGGTTGGCCTAGTGATTAGAGCGTCCACCTCGAGGTCGGGAACCTGAAGATCAATCCCGAGTCGGACGAAAGCAAAGACTTTGAAAATAGTGCTAGTTGCTGCTCGCTTGGCGCTCAGCACTGATAGGTTATGGCATGGAAAGCGTACTGCTGGGTCTGGTGTCAGTATAATATCACTGTTGTCATGCCTGTTAGACATGGTGGTTCAGTGGCGGCAGCACTTTTTCGGCAACAAGAGTCTGTGTACAATCTACGGACTCCTCGTGGTTGTTTGACTGAACAATTGTTAAATACAACGTAATGGACCCAAGCATACATGCATAACCTCAATGTAGCACTCGGCCATAACTCAATAGCATCCAGATGTATGCATATGAACCAGACAGTCTAAACTTTTATTCAAACTGATGACCTTAAAAAAGATGTTTGTTGTTTAACTTCTCAGTTTTGTTTTATTTCATTTATGTTTTTCATTTCGTTTCTTTTGATAACTCCGATTGTTTTCGTTTACTGTTTCTTTGGTTGACTCATTTGGGCTTGAATTTCTAAATCTATCTATCTTCAAACTTAAATATATCATCACATCTTAGACCTCTGCGCCTGATGATGCTGAATAACTAACCTTGGGGATCGGGGTTAAAACAAACCAATCCTCCATCAAAAGTACAATCGCTCCTATGAGTTTGCCATCCGTCGTGTGAGCACTCTGCTATATCAGTCTCGTTCCCCGAACAACGAACATCGGACAACCAGACTGGTCCAGTGCCTCGTTCAAAATAGGCATGCGGCAAAGAGTTACCTTGGCTGTAAAGAATACAAACATCATCGAGAGAACCAATAAAGGCGTAAAGGTAGTAGGTACCGGAAGTTTAAGTACAACCCTTCTCAAAAATCATCACCTTACAATCCTGTCTTCCACTTTAACAGAACAAGCGCTCAGTGGCAGAATCGGTCTAAATCTGAGATTGGGCGTCTAGTTAAAAAAGTATTGCCATACTACCAACGTATAAACGTGTGCGAAGTTTTAAGCATCTTCACTTTTCCGTTAAGGCTCTGTCGACTTTAGAACTACCAAACAACTCTATCAGTTACGCACGCTACTTCTCGGCTACAAAGCTTTGCCAACTTTTCACACAAAGTAGTTTATTTATCTCACCTAAGATTCACATTTTGAACCTTTTACAATCTGATTATATGATTTATCGACACAGTTTTACTGGCAATTTTCTCTTTTAAAGAAATCTCCCTTGGATTTCTCACATAGTTGCTTTATCCTGGAAATCTGACGGGATGTTTCCACCCTATGATGCGGCCGGTTTTCCACCATACAGATCTTCCCTTCCTACATGTACCAGATACTGTCAAACTTTGACACATTGATTCTGTTTCGTGATGACCAGGAAAGGCCAACAGTTGAAACAGGACAAGGCATGCACGATGCTGTGTATTTGCCAATATGTACTGGTACATTTATACATGTATGACCTGGATTTTCGTCATGTGTATGATCTTATGGTTATGCTACAATGCCATATATTTTACCGTCTTTACAAGTCAAGGGTCAAACATGTCTAAATATTCCTAACAAAATGTAAAGCAATTTGCATTAACATAACTTATGAATGATATTTGTAACTGATTAATTAAAGGGTATTGTTTCTAGTGGAAAAATACGACGGACTCAAATCATTAATTTGTATTTTTTATTATTCGTTTCGCCAGGACATAATATGGTAACTTTATATACAGTACAGGTTTCCACAGAAAACAAAATATCAACAATGATATGGATATGTTTTTGAAAAGTTAATGAAAATTATGTGGAGAAAAAATATTTATTTTTGGACATGGCAGCTACAATAGTTTAAACAAGGATAACGGCGGTATATCCTTGATCTCAACCTGGTCCATCAAATGTCTTATTGAGTTTTAGAGCCAAATCCTCATTTTTCCACAAAAACTTTTTCACTTCAAAGGTGATGTCATGAGCACAGGGCATAAATCAGCAACACGAGATACACAGCAACCATAGGGCAATTCCATGATGAAAAGCAGGCGACAGGTGTTTTGACCGCAAGCGGTGGTTTTTTTGTTTTGTTTTTTTTTTTTTTTTTGCCTGAGGTCAGTTTAAGTACTATGACAAAAGCTTCATCTCTGCAAGGGCTCACATTTTGTTATTCTTCAATTAAAAGATAAAGACCACAAAATTTGAACCCAGCAAAGAGAAGCTCAGCCTACTACTGCACGAAGGCGTATACCCGCATGATTATACGAACTACTGGGGGCGAAAGATGTGCACGTGGATAATGCGGAGATGTATACAACCTGTGGGCCGGATGTGCAGATGTTTGGACGTATAACTTTCGTGTATTATGCACAGCATGATTACCAGATGAGGCAAGGGGCACAGCCATATACCCCATGCAATATATGCGGAGCAGGATGCCGAACCGCCCACGGTGTGTGTTCCCGCTGTGAAGGTAATGCTGGAAGAAACCGCCGATATCGGGCCACCCGGTATTACAGTTGTGTATTGTGTGCAGTACATATCCCAGTTGCTAGATGAAATGAACGCAGAAACGCAAGCCCCCAGCACTGCTTCTACCCGAACGCTGAAAATATAACATAGCTCGCGAGACCCCACTTGAGACTCACCTTATATTTACATGGTTACAGAGCTGGCTAAATTTACACAGTAACATAAGAACACTCGAGAACAACTGCTATAAATAAAGTCCAGCGACCTACAGCGAACTATATATGGTATACGTATTGCACAACGGCTTGGGAGGTATGAATATATGAATTAACTGCTAGGTAAGTCATATTGCGAGTGGAGCAGTGGGAGCTTTCCTGACCGATAGTAGTAATCGCAGTCACGTTTCACATGCTGGGGAGTTCAAACCCTTAGGCTGGTTAATGTCAAACACGGGTGTGGTATTGCGGAAGGCTGGCTCCCACAGGCCTATGGGAAGCAGCTCGCAGCACCCCGAATGCTGACTTGCTCTTTCGAAACTTAATGCGAGTTAGATAAAGACGGGCTGTAAAAGAGGGCCACCGGAGTCCCAAAGCACATAGTACATACAACATTTTAAAAATTAAAGCCCTACGGGCGTCTGGCGAGACCTGAAAAGGGTTTCACTTCTTTTCACTTTAATGAACCAGTATTATAGCAGACAGTAGTCGAAGAACTCATGACCAATATTACCAGGTGTCCGTCAGTTCAGGTATGGGTTACCAGACCTAGTTAGACCATCTGCTCCATTGTTGTGTCGGGTTAGTTCATATGTCCGTTCATGTACCGCGTTGCAAAGTGTGTGTATAATATATACAACTACACCTCACCTAACCCCAGCTGAGGTTACAGCGAGTATATTGGAGAAGGGCGATGCACACATCTTATAGCCGTCTTGCGAATAATACTACAAGCACATCGAACTCCGGTATCCCACCTCCCCCTCCAACAGCTCAATTGTATAGCTTTTCATGAAGGACGCTCGAGCTTCGTTTCACCTCTGTTGCACTAACTCTCCTTTCGTTTTCTTATGCAATGAAGTCCTGTAGTTATGAAGTTAAGAACAGTTATTGAATCTGTTGTTTCATTTCTTGGTATTTCTCGACTTCATTGAGTATTAACAGAAACTCGGTAGCCGAAATCTGACCGTCAATCAGCGCTGTAAAGACGTTGTCTGTCATAGTATTACGCTTACTCTCAGTCAGTAAGCTAATTTCATTGTGTTTCTTACCTTTGACGGACAGGCGCCAGCTTACAAACTTACTAACCCCACTGGGAAGGCCGCAGGCTGAGGCCACGCTTTCCATGCTTTTAGGTATTGGTGTAGCAAGTCTCGTGGACAACACTCCCACCCCCGTGACGCCCAGGCCCATACTCACCGTGAGCATCGCGGTATCAAAACCATCAAATGCGTTGACTGTCCGATGGTATTTTTTACACAAAGCAGCTCTGACATTTCTCTCGTCATCTTTATGTAGACTCCATTATAATGTTGAGTTCTAAATCTGATATGTGCTTAACTCTTATTCTTGTCCGTTTCAACTGAATGTCATGGTCTGGATTTATTCGATTCAACTGCACTATTTGTGCCGCAGTGGCCTGGACATTGATTGATGTCGTCTCAACATTATTAAATCTCGGAAGTCTATTTACAACGATAGTTACATTTTATCGACATGTTCGTTCGGCCACCCTATAATCAAATCAGGAAGAATCTGGAAGGATTTGGGAACTGGATTAGGATCCAATACAATATCCAGAATGATCATATAATTCGGGATAACCTGTCAATGGGAAATTGTGTGTTGATATCAAGATAAGATATTGTCTCTGAATCTCCTACACTAGTATAGTCCCCTTCCGGCGATTTCATGACACGAACTTTATCTCTCTGGAGCGTGTACGATGGGAAATCCATACCCCCATTATAAACCTTTCGAACAGCACCGTCCATTGCTGTTTGCGCCAAGATCGGGGTCACAGCCAGATCAATTTCCCATTTGGGATTATCCTATTTAACGAGACCCAATTTCCCCTTATCGAGTAGAACCAGGCGGAGATTTTGGTGCGTATTCGGGGCTTCGACATCCAAATCGGCGAGTTCATTAAACTTCTTACTGGAATTGGAAGGCGTAAATCCGTCCATCCGCCCATTCCTGCTCAATACCATCGACATCTTCGAGATCCAGTCAGGCTGCCAGTGCAATGAGGGCCCACAGAGTCCACCACTCTGGCACATGTGTAAAGTTACGTTTCAGTATGTTGTATCTTTGGTTATGCTGGTCATAATTTTTTAACAGTCTTACAGTATACCCCGATAGGAAGCCAGTCAGTGTGGATAGGCAAATATCGGCGTTCTAAAGGAGTTCTTGCCTTCGTGGAATCCCGGTATTAGCACTTAGAGGGACTCACCTCGTCTAGGTGGACAAATATTTCTTCGTGAGGCGTCAGTTTGGGTAGTTTGTCTCAGTTATTCCGCCCATGGGCTCCTTTGCGTTTGTGAGCCGTAGGATGTCAGCTAGATCTAACAAACTGATAACATCGTTTTTGGCAAGGTCCAGTCACACGTGACCAGTATCTTCATTCAGGTTCAGTGTAGCAAACGAAGCTTGGAACACGTCATTGTTAGGTGCACCCTTAACACGAAACGTGCGTTGGTGCCAATGTTCACCAAGAGTGGGTATAATGCCATTTCTAGTAGGACCACCTCGTGCTGATCTTCTTGGTTGCCCAGACGTGATGGGAGGAGGACACTACCTTCCTGTTGAACATCGCTCAGTGTGACAAACATACTGAGAAATATGTTTCATAAGGTGCTTACATTCAAAAGGAAGGTAACCGATTACCACATCGGAGGAGTATATTCTTCGTGTTAAAAGGGAATGAGGAGCCTAGTGGAACAGGGATGACAGATTCCAGCCGAAGCCAAGCGCAGGGTACCTTCGCAGGGCACCTGACTGGCACACGCAAAGGATTGCGTGGTGGCAGAACCAACTCAACTGCGCCGTATGGTCCGCAACGACGTATGGGGTGTCAAAAGAAAATCAGCTTAGAGCGAACACTACATAGCTAAGCAGCAATGTATTCTACTTCCAAGTGCACTATCAAGTGCGCGCTATTCTGGATGAGATGAAGGCTCTACTTCCACAAGACGATGCATAGAGTCCGACCGGCAACCCCTACGGCCTGAGTGCATAAAAGCGAATTTGCGCCGAGTCTTGGGTCCCCTCAGACACAGATTGACGGCAAGAAAGAAGTGGAAACCACGGGTTAGGTGTGGCTAATTATTATGCCACGAGGATAGGACACGAGAAATCGCATTACGACTACAATCCAAGCCGCATGTCATCCCAGAGAATACCGGACAAGTTTCACATCGATTTCATCTCGCAGGGCAGAGAGGCCAATCAAGCACGGTCCACATTCAACCTCGACAAATCTGATGGGCTTACCCAGGCAGGCGTGTAACGCGCAAACGACAGCCTTCGGACTTACATTTGGGCAATCCTCGGAGCACAGGCACAGACCCGCAGCACGGGAGACACGACATTTGACGTACAGGAGCAGTTCATAGCTTATGTGGAAGACGCCATAGCAAGACCTGTTGATCTACCCTCAGCCATAGAGTGGATTATGCGTTTGGCGTGGGTCTTTACAGGTCCCCAAGTGATATGGACCGATCAGTCTGTGGGTGAATGTAAAATTATTGGCTATAACAACAAGAATGTCATAGCCACAGCAGACCAGAAACTCTGGGTCAGTGGAGAAATATACTCGATACTTCCTGCACCTTAGACTGAGGTGACAATCATTATAAAGCCGCAGCCTGCTGCAGTACCCGGGCCAACTCCAACCGCAGCGCCGACACCAGTAATGAAGAGTTCACCGAGAGAGCACGATGAAGAAAACCTGGCGTTAGCAATACTTACTATCACCCTCGGGCTTGCACTAACGTGGTTAGTTAATGTTAACTGGGATCGACAGAGTGTTCTATCAAAACGTCTACTCTATCACAGGAGTCGCGTATGAGCTTTACCCACTGAGAGACCCAGATCGTGCCAACCTCGCTCGGCTAAGAGATGGCGACTTCAGCTGTGTGGCCTAGAGAGTCAAGGAGCACTTCGAAGGCGCCCAGAGAGTCCAGGGGCTGACCGCCGCTGGGCGGGTCAAATCCGAAGAGTGGGAGGAAAGGGTGCATGAAACGGGCGCTACGCTTGATGATGTGGCTCAACTGAAAATGACAATCATCCTGTGGGACATTGTCGGCGAGGACATATACAACAGTGCGGAATACCATTTTGTTGGCAATGGAGTAAGAGGCAAAGTAGAGCTCATTTGACACAACGGCCACGCCTTATCCAAAGACCTCCACTTTTTGCAAAGTAAAGCAGTGAACATCTATTAGGGCGACGTCTAACAGGCCATCCGGGTAGCCAAACAGAGTGAGCCATTAGCGGTATGGCTGTTTGGAGAAGACGGACAGGATAAAAGGTTCACAGTCGACAATTTTTAAGCGACAGGATGGCGGCATCTACAGGGGTTGAATAAAGGCTCCAAGAGGTGGGCACCAAGCTAGATAGCCCCCAACTGGCCGAAAAGGCGTTCGGCGAGAATCAAGCGACCAGCATCATGGCCAAAGGAAAGAATGGCTGGAAGCCAACCCCAGCCAGCCTCGTTGACGCCATTCAGAAGGCTTGCGTGGAACGAGGCATCGACACGAGGACCTGCTACCCAGCTTCCTTAAGGGGAGAAGGTGAAACCAAGCCCTTTATCAAGCGGTTTGTGCACCCAGGACACCGTGTGACTCGCTTAGCCATCAATGGCCCTCTTCCCAAAGACACTGGTACCGGATTTGCCGGGGTCAAAGGGTGAGAGTGCCCGCACTGCCACCCCATAATCCCTGACTGGTGTGAGAAACATTTCACAGAAAACGGCTGAGCCTCAACACAGCTTCCTGCATTTCTGACACAATATGTTCTGCTGAAGTCCCTGAAGGTATGTGAAACAATCATCGCCTTTGAGAAAGAGACCAAAGTGTGTGCTCCGTGAAGAGTGTAACCAGGGGAGTAGCATGATCGGCATATTCACTCAGGGAAGTAAGGCTGACGGAAAAAGACTGACGCGACCATTGATGACTCACAAAGGAGAGCTTGACTACCTGGTCGGAGAAATGGTGAAATACCCCCTCAACCACATCCTCACCTACTACGATGGCTCCCAGGCCCAACGCACTCACCTAATGGCATCTATGCTGGCCTATGCCCAGATCAACCTCCTGTCCATGCCTTCGAGGTTCGAGCCCGAAGAGGCTTTCCGGGTGGCCACGACAGCATTTACGTCCAGAAAACGACACTGCTCCAGGTCAGAGGGACTGAGGCGTACATGGCCCCCAAGGTATGCAGTTGCAACGAAACCAGTTATGTCAATTCTATCATGTGGGTGACGTATCTCCCTCTAGTTACCTCGGCACAGTGACGCGACGAGGAAGAAAATCTATACATGTCATGAAGTATGCAACCTACCGAGGACAGCCAAAAGACATGCTGGAGTCCTCTGCGCCATGCCAAAATGACCCACTGACCAGACACCCGTTGAGCTACCTGAATGGCGCCAGGCGGCGGAAAAAGCCGAAGAGCAGTGGAGCCCTTCTGCCCCAGGGCCCCACAGGTCTTCACCCCGACCCATCGTCTGGTCAAAGAGGTGCGGGCCATGGGGTCGAGGCCAAGACCTATCAAAGTTTCTTCATTTGGAGATGAGATGAGGTGTGCAATGTGCCCCGGCCCATACTGGAGAGCTTGCTTTTTTTTTAGAACACAGAGGTGCCTAAGATTTCTGCTGCGACGACCAGGTTCAACCACCGCCAATTGTTGGTCAGATACCACATGGCCGCCTGCGATAAGATGCAAAATACTATGAAGAGGTCGAGATCGACCACAGAGCAAAAGATCTGGCCCTTAAGACCCTCCAAAAGTCTGTCTGCCTGCAGCCAGGCAAGACCCAGCGCCGATAAATGCGAAAGGTTGTCTTGAATGGGATAGGTTCGTTGAAGCCTGGAAGGCCGGTGACCTCATCTTCAGATCGAGACAGAAAGTCCGCGACCGAGCACAGCAGCTGCCATTCCAGCGGCACAAAGAGAATTTCATCCACACACCTGTCCCCTGCTGTACCACCTAAAATACAGTTGGAACCAAAACATACAAGTACCCGTACCAGGCACGGACCGCAGGAACGAGCTGGTATTCAAAGACATTGTCGATGTCAGCATATAGGCAGCAGAGGCGGTTATTCAGACTGTTGACTGGCGCCTTGGTTATGTCCTCACAGTTCACTTAAGCCAGGGTCTCACCATCAAGGGCCTACAAAAGTCTCGATCAATGACAATTTGTTGGGTTGCCAAACCTTGCCTACCTAGCGGTATCAGGAATGGAGAATCTCAGCCAGCTCGAAAGGGTTAACCATCCAGTGGAAGATTGTGGCCTACAAGAACCAGGACCAGGCCAAGGGGCTCAGGTTTAACCTGAAGTTTGATCATATCCTGCGTCTCGAGACCCAAAATAACCGCTGTGCTGCCTGCAATATGGAGCTCTTATGCGTTTACCCACCAAAGTATACCCAGCAGTTCAGTGTGGACAGGCTGGATAACTCCAAAGGCCATAGTCATGATAACATTAGGTTGACCTGTCTTGAGTGCAATCGAAAAAGGGAATGCGCTGTCTTCAGTACTAGAGAACCCCATCCGTTGGTACCTGTGTGTCGAGGGTCATCACCAGTAGTTCCTCGCGGACATATTGCTGGTGCGGGCCCTCTGGCAGGTAGTACAACACAGATTCATCGGGTTTAGTCACTGAGCGCCCAAGCCGATACACATTTTGGGACCACAGGGGGTCAGGCGCACGGCGACGACCACCTTCCAGCTCCGGTGGAAAGTACAAGTAGCGAATGCCTACACTGGAAAGGAGCATTTTCCCTTTGAAACCCACCAGGCGACCTGCAGTCACAGAGGAGGGTTTTGGTGATACGGATTTAGGTTTGAGGCCATCAGAAAACTTCTTTTAGACAGGCGCATCTCCTGCGCATACTGGTGGCCGCACGACGGCTCTGCAGGGGTTCGATTGAACCGCTCAACGATCCCCTGGTCCCGAGGGATGTTCATTCGTCCCCGCCTGACGATCACACCGTGATTTGCAAAGAGTTGACCCACCGCACCCATGAACTCAATCTGAAGATGTTTGGACCATTTTACACAACCACGGCGGCTGAATATGCGCGTTAAATCGCTGGCCACTTCAGCAGATTCCTTGTAGTTGCTGGCAACATCAACAACTCTCAACGCGTATTGAAATGTTCTACGTCCTACGCGGTCGTGCGATAGAGGCTGGAGGTCTGCTGTATGAATTCCGTTAGGGGGAGACTCATCAAACCTTGGACGCGGTATATGTTGTGGGGCCGGTATATAAGTCTGACATATTGCCAATTTTTTTCAACCAATCGCGAGCTGTGCCTTAAGAGACCATAGCAGCCAAGGCAAGCTTCGATATGGCTGCAACTCCTTTCCAATAAATACCCTAAAGGGCGGTAGTATATCCTGGAACTTTTGGTATCCAGCAGCCTGATCACTCTCCAGAAGTCGGAGGCCACAGGTTCACTGCCCTGTCGTTGCGCGGAGGTTGGTCGCGCCCTACAGCACCATCACTGCAAAACTCACGGCGGCGTTTTCGTCCTGCCGTCAGAGATCGAGCGACTTTTGTGCGCTAGCAATGAGTACATGGGTCGGACGAACAGGAATCTCGTTGCGGCAGGCACAATAGTCAACCACTAGCATTGCGGAGTATAGCTCTTCTAGCAAATCCATTACGTGTGATATATATATATATATATATATATATATATATATATATATATATATATATACACACACACACACAAACGATATATCTATAAATGGAAAAATGATTCGAACTTCACTACTCATCTGGTGCCCGCCATTACGGTGAGGAGGTCTTACTAGAGTGCAGTACAGTACATTCGCTCTCCCTGCTGCTTCTCTAGTAGGATTCTCCATAACCTTACATAATCGGTTTCTGTGGCAGTCTAAACTGAAGAAAAATAAACAACTGAAAAACATACTTATGATTATTGACTCTTTAACTCCAATAACAGAAAAAAAAATTATCATTTGAGTTTACCTTGCACTCATTTTAAAAAGAAAAATCTGTAAAATTTACTTACTCCAAGGCTCAAATTACTTGCGAAGGGTACATTCTTCTACAAGTTGAGGGCTTGTATTTTCAGCTGTTTATTTAAGTTACTGCCTATGTGGGTCTGGCAGAGTGACTGTATACCTATTGTATACGACAGCAATTCCATCGCCCAGTTCTGCAAGCAACAGATGCAGTTTATTCTGTTATGTCCAGTTGTGGATAAAGCGTTTTTTTTGTCGTTGAAAAAATTGTACACATGACATCACACTACAAGTGCAACGTACCCTTGAAGGTACAAAGAGGAGGCATGTTTAGACTGTGTGACATAAAAGTGGTAGGTTTGTCCACTGAACAATCCTTCTTGTATCCTGAAGGGAATACGCGGAAATCGATACCTTCGATAAAGTATCACTCTTTTTCAGTGATGAAGACTTTAGCTTCCTTCGGTGCAAAGACCGCGATTAGCAAAGAGGTGGACTGTGATATTACTTTGGCTACAACCACTCATATGATTGGCTGAGTTATTCTCTATAATCCTCACAGCTCACGCTTATTAATTCATAGACCGCCTCGGTGGTCTAGTCGTTAGAGCGTCTGCCCCAAGATCGGTAGACCAAAGATTTTTAAAACATGGTACATGTTGCTGCCTTTCTTTGCGCTCAGCATTGAGAGGTTAGAGCTAGGAGCAGATCTGGTCGACTTGTTGCCTACATAATGTTACTGGGTGGGATGCTATGTCTGGTGCACATCGGCGTCGTCAGATGACCGAAACTCTGCTAAGTACGGCTTTAAACTCAAAGTACTCACTCCTTCATGAATATTATACTGATACTTAATGAACAGGTACAGTTTCCACTAGCTTGTAAAGATACGATCGACGTGTTCGTGTTTCTAACTTTTTTTGAAAACGCAAAACAAGTGACGAATTGTTAGCAACCGAAGATATGGCACTAGTTATAATTGTACATCTTTTGGAAAATTTCAGTACATTTTACACCAGTTTTTGTGAACTGAAATCATCACCATTGGCCAGAAATATCAAATGTATATAAATACCGGCGTAGGTTCTGAAACCACTACAGCATGCATACTCATTCACTTTTGCTTTAAACACCCGTCCGTACTATTCAAAATATTGCATTAATCTCTTAACTGGATGATATGAAGTCCTAACCGTCAAGCCATCAAATTCTGCATGTAGGTGTACAGAGCCAATTCTAAGTTTCCCTTATTAAGTGGATCATATTTAAGTAGAGAATGTCGAAAAAAAGGAAAACAAGCTACAGCATTAACAATTTTGGACTGCCTAACAAATGCACCGTATTGTCTCTGTGAGAACAAAACTGACACCTGATTTTACATCCTTATACACAAACCACTAATTGCCGACCAAAGTGGCACTCTTGGCAATAATCGGGACCTGAAATTCTAAGGGACGAGGTCATACTTTTTCCCGTTGGCCTCTTTTTTTTGTTCGTTGACCATTCTTTTTTTCTCCGTGACCAAAGATTTTTCACCCCAGTGGTTTTGGTCTATGGTCACATGTTCTTTGGCCAAATTTTTTGGGCCATTAATTTTTGGTCAAAGACCTTTCAACAAAAGGCGTTAGTTATATTATGTAAATATATGTATTGGATTTATCTCTAGTATGTTCGTATTTCTTTGCAAGATCTTCTTTAAGACTTATCGCTGCCTGGAAGTTCAGCAAGCCATTTGTTAACAATGTTTACTCTTAGATTAATGATACACGGACATCACAAGAAAACTTTGGAATACTTGAATAGCTTATAAATGTACATGTCATGCACACAAGTGGAAGCAAAGAAATTTCAATAATAGATGAAAGAATACTAAATTTCAATTTAATATCACTACCACCATACATTATAAGTCAACCATTAACACAAAAATAGCCCTAAGTGTTCGCTCGTGTATTTAGAAGAGCTCCTTCAACTACCATGTATAACTCTTTTTGATAGCGTTCATTTCTTTCCTATTACGGAAATATACATGTGTGGAGACATGTTAAAGAATACCTGTATCCAAGAATGCGACAAATTGTATATGCAGTGACTTCGTTTCGACCGGGGTCACACACTATTCCCCATGTACCGTTGTAATACACCTCCAAACGTCCGGCGACAGACGACGCAGTCTTCGAACCATTGACGAGTCTAATGGGTTCCGGTACTGAAAATCAAAGTGAAAGACCACACTATTACAGCCAAATGTATAGATTTGAAAGAAGAACGCCCTTGCTTTTCTTTCGCGATGCTGACCAGCGGAAACACCAGTATTTGAAGTAAGCTAAAAAGCACACACTGAGAAAAATATGTCGCCATGCTGTCAGTTTTAACCACGCACGCAAGAGGTGTGTGTGTATGTTGCGATAGATACTGTAAGAAGTACCAATAATGCAGTAACCAACCAATAATGTATTACTTTTTGACCGTTCATGTCAAAGACTAGAGCACTGGTTTTTACACTAGTATCGTTCGTTTTCAGAGCAGTATTAAACTATATTTGAAATCAAGAACACCGCAAAATGCGAGATGGGACATAGGCTACATCAAGACAGTAAAATGGAAAGAATGGGGTAATATATTTACTTCATCTAATAAAGCTATTTATTTAATAAAAAAGGATTAAAATGTGGTAGGTTGCTGCTAAACCTAAACTTGAATATATCCTACTTGAGGCTTGTACCCACCCAGATTCTCCGTTGCCGCCTCTACGACATGGAAAGCAGATATTACGGTTAACAGATACAGACATACGTTCACAGACGTGAGAGGCAGACCGGCGATAGCGTGAAGGCGCCTCCTGTCTCTCAACATCTTGCTGCACAATCTGCCAAGTAACATTTGTCATTATTACCCTTTTGAAATTACAGTGAAAGAAAAAAGTACGTGTGACTGTGAGTAAAAAGCCTGGTGGAAAAGCGTTCTCTGTTTTCTCCACAAGGAAGTCTGTGTTTACAACCGTTAATTGTTTTCTAGGGGAGGGCGGGTTGTGTGGTTTACATTGGTTAAATGTGCTTGTTTTTGTAACGGCAATGGCGCCCAATGGAAGGGTTTATCGGAGTGCTAGACAGGTAATTTGCACGTTCCCACGCTCTCACTGTTTGTAGAACCTTACTGACTAAACTGTCGTAAGCCACGTCTGAACTTTTGCTCAGTGTAGCATTCACCGAGAGCCGCTTGTCCTCAATCAGTACCGTGAGCGTATTTGTGAGTCATACGTAGGAACGACCGTTAATAATTTGCCAAAGATCGGTGGTTTATGTAGGTCATCCCGCTTTCCTCGGAACATAATTGGGTTTGACGTTAACAACAATCAAAAAAGAAAATGCATCGGTTTTCTGTGTCTGTCTATTAGTAACATTATGGAAAAAATGGATTTTTTTTCAGGCGTGTAAGGTGACTTTAATGAAGCATTTGCAAAGTCACCACAGTATGGCTGAAATACTGTCGCTGTGGCGTTAAGCCACAATAATTTATTTACTCATTCATCCATTTAAAGGGAAAGATCTCGAAAATTAATATATGGCGAGTGAAAGAACCATTAAAAAATGTGTCCTAAAAAACCTCAACTGATAATTTTAGATTTTTTTAGCCAGAAGAACAGTTGTCAAAATTTATGATATTATACTGGGTTTTATCGACCATATTGATAATGTTGTTCACCAGTAACATCACACAACGTTTTGAACACCTTTATGTTCTGGTCTGCAATGTGTACTTTGCAAGAGTAATCCTCTATTGCTTGAAGAGCTAATATGACATTAAATTTCTGCTTGTGAGCCATAGAAAAGTCACCGTGACGTCACTGGTGAATCACTTAATCAATATGGTCCATAAAACCCACCATGCAATCAAAACACTTGACAAAACACTTGTTTTGTTGAAAAAAAAAATAAAAAAAACAAGAAAAAAATATCAGTGAAAGTATTTTTAAGAATAGTTTTCAATGGTCTTTTTACTCGCTATAAGTTCATTTTTAAGAGGTCTTTCCCTCTGAGATATTAAATGATGCTGATCCCGATCGGAAATTTCTTAAACTATTCCCTATCAGAGCCTAAATACATCGTCCATTTGCCTTCCACGGGTGTCTTCATGTTAATTACATGTTTGTAATGAGCTAAATTTCAAGAATACTTTGTTTTCTTTCTTTACTTATCATTTATACTTATATATATTCAACAGGTTTTTTTCCACTGTACTCAAGAATATCTGACCACGGCGGTGGCCAGCATTATGGAGTGAAACCTTGCAGAGCCCGGGGGGAAATCCATAACCTTCCGCAGGTTGCTAGCAGACTATCCTGCGTACGACGAGCAAGGAAAGCAATGTGAGCGATTGCATTGTTTAATGAACGTGGATTCTCTTTTCTATTCCTTTTTCCCCATTTTTTATTTTGTGTCCCTTGTGGCTTTCAAAGAAATTATAGATCTAATGGACAAAGACTATATCAAACCCTTTGGGCATTTAGTCTTATATATGGGGATACATATATATTATATATATATTATATATATATGTAATACATATATATATATTATATATGGGAACATGACTATACATATGAGAAAAGAACTGTACATGTACTTGGAACATCTGTTTACATGTACATCTTTGTGCGAAAAAATATCCACATATATTCTAAAAGTGGAAAATAAATTCTTATTCGCACGTTTTTTGACAATATGTCCATGTATGGCAAAATATAAGTACTGAAGAACTGCACATGTATACACAAATTTACATAATTATTTCATTATTTACAAGCGTCCATCTATCAAACAATTAGATAGTTTCTTGGATGGACTTACCTGGAAGGTCCTTTATGTACCGGATATCTCGGATACCAAATGGATCAGCCTGGGTCGTTTTAGCAATATGCTGAGAAGCCCTGATGGCCTCAAATTTTACCTACTTCATGTAAGGCGTGAGGTGATTGGAGGGCGGTTGTTTAACATAACGAAGAACCAATCAGAAAGAAGGATGTTTTATAGAACATTCCTGGCAAGCAAGGCTGGTTTCTCAATACAAGAGCCGAGGGCCTATTTTCCTAAAGCAACTTTGAATAAAATTTTTCAGAGTCATAGATTATGGTTGAAATTGGGGCAGGTGTGGCATGACTTGCATGCAACATAGTTCATGACGTATATGTATATCGCATACATAGCAAAACAAACGATCGCAGCATTGGATGTGGTTTTAGTGCCCTCTTCTCTGACACTCATTTCTTTTCTTTCATTTTGTTTCTACTTTTCTTTTACTATGATTTATTTATTCATTTGTTTAATTGATGTTTCTTTTTGCCTATGGAATGTTTTTGGCTGTTATCTTCTCATATTTGGCAACGGAACAGTACATGTAAAAATGCGCACTTAGACATTGCTCGGATATGTGCGTCTCAACCGCTTCGGTGACAAGAGGTTTGCACGTTGTTTAACTGACAAGATGAGGCAGTTTTCTATGCTATGTTTATCTTACATCAAGATTTCTGAGTCTGTTTTGTACTTTAAGGTACCATTTGTACCTTAAATAGATCACGTGACTTGTACAAAATGTTACGTAACTTTTGTTGACATCAATTTACCGATCGCTCATGTCGTCCTGTTCCTGGAGTACAAATGACACCCTTTTCTATCCCCCCCCCCCATGCTAGCAAACTTTCAGCATCACAATTGTCTCCATCGCCTTTCTACTCTCATTAACTCTTCGTGAAACTTTTCAGACGCCCATGTTTATACAAAATATGTAATCAAACCCATCTCTGACGACCCGCGTGATACACCAGGAAGTTCTATTATGTTTAACAATAAAAGATTTCGAAACCCATGGTTCGGTTTGATTTATCCATGTAACACCTGTCAAACTGCCAACATGACAGCCCGAGTTATGCAGACCAGTTAAAGCAGAAACAAAACAATGTCCTGTTAGTGCTACACAGCAATACGTATACCCCTAACATATAGTAGCCACAACGTCAAGTTCATGAGGTATCCTGCTTTTCCACATATTAGCTGAAAGAAAAAAGTTTTTACGCAATTCAGTTATAAATACCGGAACTCACATGTATATATGCCCATGAGTAGCTTTCATGAAAGTTAATTCAACAGAGTATCAATATAGACAAATCATTTGATGTCTGACTGTCGTATGTACCTTGTCAGAGTACCACAATCGGAGAGAAAAAAACTGATTATTAAATGGCTTGTTGAACTGTCGGACAGCGATGGGTTTTACACAAAATCAAACAAAGAAACACGAAGACGCTATACTAAGTTCAATACATATCTTTGAACAAATATTACAACTGACAATAATATACAAAACATTACAGATAATTACAAAATATATAGCTTCTGACCGATCATAGCGCCCAAATCTGTGTGGAATATCCTGGGTTTCAAAGCAACGGTACGCCAACGATGTAACATATCCAACTCCCCGGCAAGGTACAACTTTCATGGGCAGACGGGTTGACAACAGCGTCCGTGATGACAAGCTGGAGATGCATGTTTCAATCCCCGGAAATGTACACAAAGTCATTTTCAGGAAAAACTGGAACGAAATGTACATAATCGCACAGAGACAATGAGCTATATAAGCTCCAAACGAACGTCTCAAACAAAGTAGTAAGTGGCGACACACAAGCTTACAAAGTATGTCGAATGTATGTTGAATGGGACGAAAGCCAATATCTCCAAATCCCACAAAATTCTTCTAAGTGGACGAAAGTTAATAGAAATGCTGACAAATGAACTTGAGTAAAGGGCTGCTCTCAAGTGAACGTAAGTGAAATGACTGCGAGCTTAACAGCTTCATCGCCCATATCTATAGACTAAGGTAAAGAAATTGTGGAGGGTTTGACAGTAAACATGTTTCAATATGGGTACATCTTTCCAGAATGTACGCCTTTACGTACAATGGCACTAGCCTGATAACCGCAGAAGCCTCGAGAACACGTGGCTGAATTCTAATGCAGGCTATTACGTACACAGATCTAAAATGTAAGTCAGACACTGACCCACTTAACGCAAAAGAAAAATACAATTAAAAAAATATACTAAAATGTCTTAAGGACGAGGTTCATAACAACCTATCTTCAATTAAATCCCAACCAACCGGTTTTACGTGTATTCCACAATAGTCAAATCATTTGAAGTAAAACTTTAATTCCCCAAACACCATGATATAACTTACTTTTTATCAGTGGGGTTATTCACATCTAGATCCAGATTGTATTTTCTTTCTAGAAAATGTAACGGAGACAGCTTACTATTGTTATGTCTTGATTTCGGGTGAAGGAAATGGGGTCAAAAATATGGCATCACGAATGTACGATGCATGAATATATACCAATTTTGAATAAATCTTCTTGTTTTGCTCGTACATTTATTTCCTAACCTTAGTATTTTCCCATTTGGCTGTTCTTTTATTAATATATAGTGTGTTTGTTGTGTCTGTTAACAATGTATTTGGAGTACACCATTATCTGATGGTAGAATTAAAAGAACAAATGGCCTATCATGTCGATGTTATTCCTTGATATTTGGAAAATACAGATCCATAAAAAAGACTGAGAATGGATAAGGCATCCAATTTGTACTTATATACATTTAAAAAATGAAAAAAAGAAGCAAAAAAAAAACAATATTGCATACACAAATTTCGGACACTTTTAAGGAGGAGTTTAAGGGAGGGGTCGGGGAAATGGTGGTGCCGAAAATGTCGAGTCGGCTTCTTGATGTATGCTTTCGGGTCCTTTTTTTTATTAATGTAGTCCAATGGCAAGATAACATGTGGGTTTTAACTATGACTATATGTGAACACCAGAGAACAAGGCTTTAATGGAGTGCACCAAGCGCTTCGAGTCGTGCTGAGGAGAATCATGAGACCCGCATTAGGTACGAAAGATGTCACATCAAACTCGAGAGCCAGCTCAATCCGTTCATGAATTTTACATATTTAATGAACTGCAGGAATTTTCATTAATCGTTTATGGTGCTGCTTTTTATAAATAAAATAAATTCTTGGCGTTGTTCGGACCATATTGAACAGGCTGAAGAACAATGACCTTTCACATTCATTTAAATGTTAAAACCGCTCCTGGATGTTATATTTCCACATTATATACAGATACAGGTGTAATATTACATGTATATTCAGGTAGAACGTAAACGTATGACAATCAGTGCATCGAATTGATCCTCCAGTCACCCATACACTCAAAACATTTGACTGGGAAGAAACTTAAAAAAAGCCAGTGAGGGTGTTGTCAGATACAGTTTTTCAATGCTCTTTTGACTCCCCGCAACATTATATATGTGTCGTCTTTCACAATAATCCAGCGCTTGACTTCAAAGTCTTTAGATATGGACCACTTCGACATAACCGTGATGGTAGGACAGGAGGCGTGTCTACAGTTGTACAAAACAGTATTTTATAAGCCGTGGTGCTTTTCTCCAACCTAAAACTGCTGCAAATGCCAATGTATATCTGTATTTATAAAACGTGATCGCCAATTAGAAAGTACTGTGGACAACCCTTGAAGTTGGCTAGACCCAAACGAAGCCTGGGGCCTGGGGTATAGTGTGGGGATTTTAAAGCAAAACATCGGGGAAGTATTTTGGGCCATTTATTGTGGAGAGATATGGGTGGAAGTTCTAAACGCTGTCATAATTTTTTTTTGGATCTTTTTGGTCATGTTGCATGTAGTTCCGAGACAAAAAGGAAAATCGCATATGTAACACACACTCATTAGGAAATTATGATTATATGCATGTGAAAGTGATCTTAATTATGAAAATAATTTTGACTGTTCAGAAAGCAGGATTATTTACAGCCGGACTTTACATGATTCGGACCTGTAACTACTCTGTCTCTTGACTGTGCAAAACGCTAGCCTTATGGATTCACATTGAACTCGGTTACTAAGGGTTGGGTGCTCCACGATTGCTGTGTCAGTGCACAGACCAGAACAAAGAGCTAGCGGAATGCTCTAGACAGTGTGGAATGCAGACGAGGTAAGCCAGGCTTGAGCGACCGGCCGGATTCATGTCGTTCAGCCCGTAAAATGTCGGTGTTTTCCATGTGACAGCTATGTGAGTTAAGGTATATGTTAATTAGAGAAAGGTTAAAAATTATCGGATGGTGCTTTCAAAATATTCAAGCGTTACTACTTTTACTACAGTGTACCTCACACATTTCCTGCCTTTTCATGTAATTCATTTAATTATTTATTTGATTGGTTTTTCGCCGCAATTTAAATGTCATTTACGGCTTGTAACACTGTATGTATACAGTGTTATCAAAGTCGGTGTTTTTACTACTCTAACTCAGGTATTTCTACGATGGTTCTCCACTACTCTCGTTTTAAACACCAACAATGGAAGTAACAGGTAATTTCAAATTTACGAAAATAGAGTTTGAAATAATGGTGGGCTTTAGTGTTGAAAATTAAGGACAATGACGACCTTCTTTATCCTCGTTGGGAGGGTCGTACTTCCTGTGTGGATTTAACACTGAGTGGTCCTGAGATCATTACAGGGTTAATGTAAAATAAACAAGAATTTGTTTCACAGAAACAGAAGTTACTTCAAGCTGATTCGTCCACTTTCCTCTGGAATGTTGTTGTCAACCTGATTGAATTATTATTAGGGATTATGTTGATAGGTTTTTTTTTTTAAATTACAATAATGCTGTACATGCGTGTAGCTCATCTGCTAAAGTTGAAGGCCACGGCGGCCTTGTTAGAACGTCCGTCATGAGGTCAGGAGATCCGGGATCAATCCAGTTTCGGGTCATATAAAAGTTTTAAAATGGTACTTGATGTTGCCTCCCTGGGCGATTAGCACGGAGAGGTGAGAGCAACGAAACAGGACTGGCCGGCCCGGTGTTTGTATAGTGTGACTAGGAGGCATGTCAATGTGTGGTGTCTTCGGTAATGATGTTCAAGTGGCGGTAGCATTTTGGTGGGATGCTCTTGATCTCTAACAAGAACGCATATTATGTATACATTCTTAGGACTCCTCGTCGTCTGACTGAAAAATTGTTGAGTACGACGTAAAACCTAAGCTTACATACGTTCATCTGGTCAAGCTTATGTGAAAAAAGACTAAGTGCCCTGGTGGTCTAAAAAGTGTGATGAGGCTGTCAAGGAAAGAAAGCTAACAAGAAATAGAGTCAATACATTTTTTGCGCGATATATTAGAATGCAAGAAGAAAAGTTCAAGAACTTAATAAAGAAAAATAAAAAAGGGTACAGGATCTTGTAACTATCTCTTCCCCAACAACAACATGACTCCACTAAAGAATGTATGGAGGACGACTCGAGTCATTCAGGAATAAAAGTCCGTAGACTTCCCTTCAGTTAAAGCTGGCGATGCTGTTTACATAGATAGCACCGAAAAAGTGGATGTTTTGGCAGACGGGCTTGCTTATATTCGCAGCAGGGAAATTATTATTGTATTTTATAACCAACAACCCAGTTAGTTTTCATACTAATTGTCTTGTTTGCTATTGCATTGAGTCGAAACAAACTGTGTAAAAACTGAGTTTCAATACTGCAGATTGGATGGCATTTGAGAAGTTCTGTGAGGCTGACATCACCCCAAAAATATCTCAATGCTGCAGATGAACCTTTGGTAAAACTTCGGGAACTTCTATTAACATCAACTGATAGAACTATCCCTAAGACCTTGACAAATGCCAAATCAAAAAGTAACTACTGGTATGATTATGACTGTCGGAAAGCCATAAAGGGCGGTAAAAAGGGCGAGCGGAGTTTTTATATATATCCTACTGATAATACTTTAAGGCTCGTCAAGTACTTAAGGCCAAGAGACGATCTTGTTGGCGGAACTTTGTTTCAGGCAACACGTGAAAAACACTCATGCTGAAAGTCTGGAACATCGTTCAGAAACTTAAGGGCTAAAACAATAGAGGAAAAGTCAAACACTTAAATGATGGTGATAATATTCTAACTTCATCAAGTGATATCTCAAAGAAACTAGCTGAAACAATAATTCAGAAGTCATGTTCTGAGAACTATTCTTCCGAATTTCAGCATATTATAAACCAGAGGGAGAAAATTAAATTGTTCTTCTCTTAGAAGTATTTAGAAGTCCTATAATCGTCCATTTCCGATCTAACAGCTTAAAACTTCTTTTAAGAAGGCACATGATACTACCTTTGTCCTGATAACGTTTATTATAAGTTTCTGAACCACGTACTACCTGAGCCACTTGAGACTATCTTGGACTTACCTTGGACTTAATTTCCCCCTGTCGTGGATGGAGGCGTGTATTATCCCGGTTCCCAAACAAGGTAAGCATCTCACTGATCCAAAAAATTACCGTCTCATAGATCCAGCTGCGTCTGTAAGACTATGGAACGCATGATCAATGACAGGCTTGTTTGGTTCTTAGAAACCAACAAGCTTTCCTCTAATATTCAATGTGATTTCCGTCAAGGTCGATCTACTTTAGATCACCCTATATGATTTGAAACATTTATTCGTGATGGTTTTATTAATAATGAGCAGGTGGTGTCGATACTTTTGAAAAGGCCTACGACACCACATGGAAATATGGTAATTTAAAAGACCTTTCTGCTATGGATTAAAAGGTGGCTTAACTCTATCTACATCTCAATGTTTATCTGATCGTCAGTTTAAGGTATGAGTGGCGTGCACTCTTTCTGACTTACGTGAGCAGGAAATGAGTGTACCCCAGGGCAGTATTCTTACGCTGTTTAGCATCAAAATAAATGGTCTGGGTAAAACTCTTACAACTGGTGCAGATGGTTCTTTACATGTTGATGATTTCCTTATATACTACCGTGCCAAAACATGAATAGCATCAGGCTAGTTGCCAACGGTTTTAGATTTTCTACATCTAAGAGCGTTGGTATGCATTTTGGCAATAAGCGGAAACTTCATTTATACCCTGAACTTAAATTCTGTGGTAAGCCAGTCATCATTGTAGGAGAAAATAAATTCTTAGGGGTTGTTTTTGATAGCAAGATATCGTTTATATCCCATATTATAATACGTAATGTATTGAGACTATCGATATAATTCAGGTTGTATCTAGCACTGATTGGGGTGCTGCGCGGTCTGTTTCACTCAATTTATATTGTTCTTTGGTGAGGTCTAACTTGAACTATGGACCGATCATTTACTGTTCCGCAAGAAAATCATACCTTCAGATGTTAGCTCCGGTGCGTCACCAAGGCTTCAGGCCCAGCCTTGGTTGCTTTCAGAACCTCACCAGTAGAAAGTTTCTCTTTATACAACGGACGTATAAACCTTAGCTTTCAATCTGATACAAGACTTAAAGCTCAGCCAACTAACCCTGCCTTCGACTGTATTTTCAATCCATCATATGTAGATAAATGTAGTAAACGTTCTAAAAAGTTCGCTTCTTTGGGTCTTCGTGTAAGGGACCATGTTGTAAAAGGTGACATCAAGCTCGAGGACCTAGCTGCGGTCTGTTTTCCGTAGTCTCCTACCTGGCCTCTTCCACAACCCAACTTAATATTCGATCGACGTCAGCATGAAACATCAGATAGAAGCCCTTTTATATTTCATCGAATTTTCGCCTAATTATCCGAATTATAAATTTATTGACGGTTCAAAGAATGTCGACAGGGTTGCGGCTGCTACTGTCTTGGACCAGGGGGCCACTGTCTTCGTCTTTAATCTGTATCTTCTATCTTTTGTGCAAAGGCCGGGGCTACACTATTGGCCTTATCATATGTTTCTTCTGGGCTCACTCAGAAATCAGTGATATGCAGTGACCCGTTGTCATGACTTTTGGCCATTCTTGAAATAATAGCCATACAAAGAAAACTGATTAAAATAGGTAAAGATATTCCGTTGGATACCAGATCAGACTGGAAGCACAGTCGTAGACATGGAAGGGAAAACTGCCTTATATAAACCCGTATCTCGGGTTAAAATCCCGTATACTGACTTGAAGTCGAATGGTTTTAAATACATTCGTCGCCTTTGGCAGGACTAATGGGACGTGTAGGTCTATAATAAACTGTATGTTCTTCATCTTGTTATTGGCTATAAATCTTATACTTCTGGAATGTCTTGAGACCAAGCAGTTTTAAGGAGGTGTCATATTCGGCATTCTCGTTTGACACACAATTTCATCCTGGATGGGCGGAGTGCTCGGGAATGTGGAAAGGGTATGTCTGTAACTTTACGTCATTGCTCTCAAAAACCTTGTCTATTTTCCGGGAACTGTGATCATCCCTTAGGAGCTTAGAACTCTTCTATATTTCTTCATCGGATTGTCAGACGTATAGTTAACAAGCTGATCATTCAAGCCATCAATATGTGTTTTAATTATTTCGACAGATCTACATGGTGTGGACATTTGAAGATGTTCACAGATGTCCCCAACCGTCCAGAATATCGAATGTGTTCCACGGCTTTAACCTTACCAAAGCTGAAACATTTGCAACTTCTTAGGTTGTCTGATAATGTATTTGTCTTTACATTTGAACTCGTCTTGTTCCATGCCTCAGTCCATGAAAATGCTGAGCGATTGGCTGAAGAGCTGCTGCTCCTCCCAAATGTGTCTGAACTAGTAAAATTTGCATATGCTGAGGACAGTGTCTTCTGCATTAAATGCATTGTGTTTCGTAGTGGCAGGGGAGCTGGAGATGGCCGTTTTTATGGTGACCTGTAAGCGTCTATACCTGAATCTTTAAACGAGCTAAGAAATCGTAAGGGAGATGTGTAGCTATTCTTTCTGAATTATATCCATCAGTTGCACGAATGCGTAGAACAAAAGGTGTAACCTGCTGGACTATGTGTCCACTGCCAAGTGGAAGAATCTTTTACTCAGCGGTAATTTTAGATAATCCGTTTTAGGCTTCAGTAGTGGGTAGTCCCTCTCTTTGTGAAATGTATAGTTTAATATACCGCTTATTTACTGTAGAGAACAAGAGAAGAATAATCCTGTCAGTTCCAAAAGTCGTGTCCTCTGGAGAGCTTTAAAATTCTTGTTTGAAAATTCGTATTCTCTTCGTGAGTTCCTTCCAAAAATCTGATAACGATTTTTTTCTTAATTACGATAATTACGAAAAACATAATTAAAGAAGATGTCAAATGCTAAACTTAACACGCAAAATAATTTCAAATCTTAAATTCTTGTTTCTTGATTCGCATAAAACGTCGGGAGTTTCGTTATAAAGAGAAATGCAAATTTTTTGAGAGATTTTAAATCAGATCTCAAATGACAACCTTAACATGGGAATTAGTTTTCCGAAAAAAATTAAAGCGAGAATACAAAGAGATCCAACCGAAGCATGTATAAATGTAAATATTGATTAGGTAGTAACAGCATTGGTGAAATAATAAATTTGCTTGCTTACAAAAATGTATGGATGTTAAGTAATTAGTCTGTCCTCTTTCTGGAAAATAGAAGCAGCCAACAGCTTTAGATGAAGTTAGAAAAACGGAAGAACTGTCCCAGCTGCATACATTTAAGTATTATCAAACGTGTGTACTTTGGTGGTTTATGGAGTATAGGTATATGGTATAAGCATCTACTCCAAACCAAACACAATTACCATAGACGAATGCTATAGCATCTACTCCAAACCAAACACAAGTACCAACACCTCCTTACTGGGGCCTCCGTGACTTCGTCGGTTAGCGCGTTAGCGCAGCGCAATGACTGCAAAGCCTCCCACCAATGCGGTCACTGTGAGTTCTCTCCCCTGTTTACTCCCACAATATTGCTGACCGCCGTCGTAAAAGTGAAAATACTCCTAAGAGCGGCGTAAAACACTAATCGAATAAATAAATAATAGGAATAGTGGATGTGATATGTATGTATAGCATTACCTGAAATTATTATATGTTGAACTTGTTCATCTTTGTTATTTATTTTAGTATAATTTGTCCTGCCTTCTCAGGCCAGCTTGTATACATGTAATATTTGCAGGATAGTCGTAAAAATCAGAATGAAAATGACTAACCCTCATAGCTACATTTCCCTGTTATCTATGAATCTAAAATTTGTCTGTTTTGCTTATCGAAAACATATAATTTCGATTTGCAGGCTCAGACCTAAAAGCCTAAAGTATCTTAATTCTTAGAACTTTTCAAGCTCTACAGCAATTAACATTTTGTTACCCTCTTACAGAACTGTGGAACGTAAAATATTTGTTGTTTAAGGCAGCTTTAATCTTTTTGGGTTCAATTATGTATGTATTTCAACATTAGTTGTAGGTATAAATTCCAATTTAAAAAGCTAAAAACTTAAATTAAAAGTTGAATATTTCCGGTAACTGGATACAATATCTCGTGTACCAGTACATGCCCATATTGCTCAGTCATGAACATTCAATATATTTTTACATTTTCGACATTAATGTGCTGTAGATTTATTTATTTATTTATTGGTGTTTTACGCCGAACTCAAGAATATTTCACTCACACGAATGGCTGCCAGTATTATGGTGGGAAGGTACCTTTCAAAGCCAGGGGAAGAATGTGCCGTAGTAGTATGGTTAGTGTGTTAGTGCAATACAATGGCCCAGAGGCTTCCCACCAATGCGGTCGCTGTGTGTTCAACTCCAAATCTCGCAGACTACCTCTTCGGTCGTACGTTGAAAGGTCTGCCAGCAACCTGCAGATGGCCAGGGCTTTCATCCCAAGCAGTGAAGTGAAATATTGAAACTTTTTTGAGCATAGCATTAAACAACCCTTTCAGACAACCAAAAAAAAAACAAAACAAAAAAAAAACAAATGCATAAATGAAAAAAACAAACCTTCAGAAATCTTCCGTTTAACCCGTTTCGTGGGTAATGACGGATTGCCTTTGGGTGGCTCTAACGGATTAATCTGCTCATGATATTGGAATTGATTTGTATTCATTCGTAAACAGGAGCTAGTTAAAAAATTAAGTGAAATCCAATTCGTCTTCTCCTAGAAAAAGAATTGAAGGGCAGATTTTTTAAAGGGAATAAGTAAATAAATTAATCAATCAACGGAATACCAGATAAAAATCCAAACTTCATCATGCAAAAGCATGTATATTTTCTGTTAGCATTATAATAGTTAACTGGGTGTGAACAGCACAATGGTACAGCGCATGGTGTCTAATATACAGATATGGAACATATTTAAATGAATTATATTATACTTAATAATTTTATAATTATATTATACTTGTCAGATTTTAAAAATGTTACATCCTGCCGTAACTACAAGACTTTTACACCTGATTAACTAATGGATTTATTTACCTATACACCTCTTATTCTACCCCCCCCCCTCTCCAGGAACTATAATTTATGACTTTCTTTTATAGCGTCCTTGTCTATTATTTCAAAGCCAATAGCAATAGTAGCGGTTAATGTTGTCCCTTGTCTTGTACTGCAAAACTGTTCTCAGTAATTCATTCAAAACATAACACAATAAGTCGGTTATAAAAGAAAAGTTATGTGTAAGACACACATGTACATAAAGCAATTAATAATTCAGATTAATTATGTTCTATGACAGTGTTTTGTGCTAAAATGTGCAGATCTCTTTGTTTTTGACCTATAGAAGTATAAGTTATCTCGTAAGGCAACCCGCAAACATGTGCTTTAGGAAATTAGCATAGTTCATATCACTAAACAAGTAAACTCACAATTGTAACTGACGTCAACAGTTAACCTCATGGAATGATTGATTTGAAACTGCTATGGTCAGGACTGGTAGGGTGCTCTAGAATGAAGCACAGTTATAATTTGATTTTTTTCGTAGTGTGGTTAATTTTAAGTTATAAAAATATAGAGTTATAAATATAAAAGTTCTACATGTTTTAATCAAATCGACCGTCCTATTACAAGATCAAGGGACACAGTTCACAAGGGATTTACTAAGTGTAAAGTGTTGACAGGTTCTGTGTACTGCATGTAATCCGAGAGTTGTTATCGCAGGTTGCTTGTTTTGTTGAGTGAAATAACCTGACAAATACACTCTGATAGAGAAATCAGGTGCATCGTGGACGTGAAATTCCTACTAATAATCAAATTAGCTCATGTGCTGTGGATACAGGATTAACACATTATCTGGAAGTAATTTTAGATCTCTGCCTAGCTGATCTATTAATACCGACATAGCCTCTGTATATTACATACGTTCTGGAAATTATTTTATTGGATTTGCTGTTCTAATACTGTATGTGAAATAGCCTGACAAATAAACTACAACACTTTCTGACACAGTTACTTGGTCACATCAGTCTGCTATACTGAATTTGCCATCTGAACCGCCCCAGTTAGCTTTGGATTTAAAATATCAATTTCATCTTGCACAGTAATAATCCGGTTATGTGTTGTGCATACAGCGTTCACATGTTATGTATGAGTACATCTGGCTATCTGCCAATGCGGTAGAGTGTAGACCTGTGCAAAGCGTTTTAAAGGTGGAAACAAGATATGGAGTCCGCGTTTGCTGGCACCTCCAGATAATCGTGTAAATTAGAGGTTTAGGGTAAAAACTGTGTCCCTAGTTGTCCCTCAGTATTTTTATGTGCATATATATTGTCGACATTAAATTAAACAAGACTGGGCCATGCACATTTATGGGCCTCTCAGGGGAAAACAACCCAATATAAAATAAGGAGTTAGCACTTTAGCACTCTTGTTATATTCCGAAGCCTTTATTGATTCAGTTTAACAGACAGCAAGATAAAAGCCACCTAACGCCACTTCCAGGCAGCATAAATTTTGCAGTATTAATAGTGAAATAAAAAATATACTCAAGCCCGAAAGATAGATTACAGTGTCCAACATACGTTTCAGAATAACACTGTGTTGACACGCCAAGCGATATCATACATCACAGTCATTTTGATAAAATGGTGCTCAATGATTTGTTACTTCTACCCTGCGCAATGAACGGAAAAGCCGTTGTCATCGTTATTGCCATCGTTGTTGTCGGTGGTTGTGGTTGTGCTTGTTGTTGTGGTGGTGGTGGTGGTTGTTGTTGTGATGGTTGTTGTGGTGGTGATTGTTGTTGCTGTTCATGTTATTGTTGCTGTGTGTCTCGGGCAGGTAGATTCGTCAAAGCTGTTGCGGCAGTTGTAAAGGCTGTCACAACGATCGGACCTGTTGAAACAACCATTTGGTGGACTCCCACAAGGTTCCATGTCCGGCAGAAGACAGGGGTTTGACGCTGAAAGAAAAAAAGAAGATGTTCTTTCTATATTGCGGTTAACAGGTAAAATAACCGGTGGATATGGTACCTCTGTGTTCTGTGCAACAGATATACCGCCCATCAAGAACTAATATATTTCAACGTGTATAAGTGTCATTTTCCTCACACAATGTGCAGCTTTCGTGTTATGTTCAAATTGTTCAATGTCTGATGTTTTAATATCTGATTTCGCAAACATAGCCGATGATTTCGTTTTAGATGTGCTTCGAAATGACTTTTTCGGACTCGTAAAGAAAATGCAAAGAACGAAACTTTGAGCCGTTCCAAAAAAAAAAAAACAACAAAAAAAAACTTATCTAGCACTGTTCAAAAAAAGTTTGGGTTCACCAGAGAAAATTATGTCTGAGTTCAAGATAACTCCAATTATGGAAAGCTTATGTGTTTGCGCCTGTTAACAGGAAGCAAAAACAGTAAGTCGGATCGCGCGATAACAACTAAAACCCTACTGCTTTTTCCGAGGGCGAGAACATTTTTTTTATATCCGTGTCCTTGCGTGCGAGATTATTATCGAATTCATTTTTTTCGGAATTATCCGGGGTTTTTTTATACATGTCCCTATGTATGCATACGAGATATATCCCGGCTCATAAGATTTCCTATATAGATATATATATATACATGTAAAAAGGTATTCAGCCAAACATATCTCAGGATCTTGTTGTTTTGTGCTGGGTTTCTTGTGCTTATCACATTGTTGTGTACTTTTTCTTCTTCCTTAGAGGTTTTTGTGCAAGTTCAACCTGCGCAAAAGGAATAATTGTTATCATAGTTGGCTGTATCTGCAGATAGAAACGTTTCTCTTTTGAAAAAAATGCATGCCTGAAGCTATTTAGTCGCCTTGTCCCATACAAGATCATTGGACATGATAAACACATATCTCTGTCTATTGCATGCATACAAATTTTCTCTATGCTGGATGTATTAGTCCTCTATGGAGTTTTAACGGACATCACTCAGAGAAATTCAAATATGGCGTCCCCTGTTAGTCTTCCTATATATATATATATAATAACAGCAGTCAGGTAGCACCTTAAAAACAAACTGAAAAATATTTTTATATTCAATAATTTTCACTTGCATTTCAATTTTTCTTTGTGCAGAGTTGTTATAAGAAAAGAGGGGAAAAAAACAATATGACTGGAAAAATTGGCTCACCAGGTTGGTTGTTGGAGCAAATGATATGGACGTCGGCATAATGACCACACAACTGGAGTCCCCAGTCATCATGTTCGCACTGAGCGATATTTGTTTCATTTCCACGACAGATTGCTCCACTAAGCCAAATCATTCCTGAATGAAACCAGGGGTAGGAGCGGTAAATGTAGTTCCCGAATCTGTGGGACAGAAATGAAACTGTGAGGCAGGTGATGGTCAAAAGCAAAAACAATGACAAAAAGGAATACGGCAGCTCAACCCAATAAACCGGGAGCCATTCACCAATGCAATCGTTGTGAGTTCAAGTCCAGCCCATGCTGTATTTCATTTCGGTCATACGTGAGAACGTCCGCCAACAACCTGCCGATCTTCGTGTGTTTCTCCCGGGCTCTGTCTTGCATGCCCGGTTTTCTCCCGCCATATTGCTAGCAGTTCGTCGTCCAAGTGAAATATTCTTGCACGCAACGCAAAACACCACGCAAAAGGGTGCTGGAAAATCTGGGGTGTAAACATGTAAGTAACCGGAACAAGAAATATAAATCTGTTATGGGTCAAAATTCTGTAGCTGGTGATTTAAATTTGAATCACCGGCCATTGGTTCATAACCTGGGGTGTTGTAAGCCAAACCCTAGAATCCGCACCCCGTCTCTTAAACACACTTATAACGGGTTTGTGTCTTCATTTAAGGATATAAGCCTAATGCTTTGAGTGGTTTTCAGTTCATTTTGATCTTAGCCAATATACCCAGATGGATCTGTTGTAGCTCTCTACGTCTAATTGCATCGTTGCCTGAAATTTAATTACCATTAAGAATGACAAATGTCATCGATGCAATTTGGGACTCAACTCTCGAACTCTATTACAGGAAAATAATTTTGGCGGCTATCTTTAATTTACTAAAAATCAACCAATAAAAAAGTCAAATAATATATTTGACTTACCTCTTCAAAAAAAGGCCTATAAATACTATTTGCCATGGTCAGCTTCAGAAGCCTTTAAATTGTTCAAAACAAAATAGACCAGATTGGTCATGCTACCAGTGCCTCACCTGTATCCTAGATCACTGCAGACAACAGTGGCAGCTGCGGTGTTGAACTTGTTGCTACACACAGTGCCCCACTGTCCGGCGAAGTAAACCTCGAGTCTACCGGTCAGCCAGCCGTTACCCTTCTCTCCTCCGGCAATCCGTGTCTGTACAGATTCTGCAGGTACCAACAACAAAGGTTATGACTGCACCAAGGACGTGTGGTGGATTGATGCATTTGCGCTGTTGTTTAACACCATACCTAGTATTTCTGCGGGACGCCCGTGACCTAGTGATCACGGTGGTAGTTAAATACAATCACCCAAGAGGCGCTCATCCTGGTGTCCTCTCCTGCAGTACCTGGGAAGGCCTGTCAACAATCTGCGGTTCGTCGTGGGTGTCACCCCGTTCCAGCACCGGTTTCTTTCCACCGTAATGCAGGCAGCGTTCGTATAAGTGAAAGAAAGGTTGCGAACAGGGTAAAACACAGAGCAAATAAAGAATGTATTCAAAATTTCTTGGTCAGCCAGTTTACAAATGGAATAAGCTGGGATGCCCGGAGTACCAACGGACCACTGGCAGACGACGGACAAACTTTTTTCACTGTGATTTATGTCACATCAAAGAAAATTGGTATCCAGCAAACTTTGTGGATAACTATAGGATGCCTCATCATTGGTTGCCTCTTTTGAGTAAATGAATGAATGATCATGGCTTTACGCCACATGGGCAGTTTATAGAGTATTTCGTATATGACTTTAGACACCATGAGAACATACAAGGAAAAACAATTATATAAACAGACATGTTTAAAACCAGATAAGACAACCAAACCTCGCTTAATACTCGAAACCCGCATTTTTTTGGTAAAAATTATTGCATGTACATATAGTTGTATAATCTAGAACAATTTCTATACAAACGTAAAAATTATATCCAGTATATTTCAGGAAATTATTGACAGCGTCACCATGTGCCGAGTGTGTAGAACATATGCGGAACGTCAGCGAGGAAATGTTTGATGGCGCACTGAGCATCACATTCAAAACACTCCGGAGCACTACTCCTATTCGGGATAAAACTTTTTGTTAGACAAGAATGCCCAACGCGGCGCCTTGTTAAAACTACGTGGTCTCTAAGGGACATACATTCAGTATAACAATTATAATCAATGACAGGGTGAATGGCATGCATTTTGGGTCGTCGTATCAACCTGATAAGTACGACAAATATATTTAAGAATGTTTGACCTAATGTCAGCATACGGGATTTTGAAATTAGATATACGTCTACTTAGGGCAGCTTCCGCTTTCCATGGATACCTACATTACTTAATACCCAACAGAATAGAATATCTCTGTTTAATACATTTCTTTGTATGGCCCATATTTCAAGAATTAGTGGATTATTAAAGTTATTATTTTCAATTGCCAAAGGGCAGGATAACGATTCACTGCATATCACTGCTCTATAGAGATGCCCAGCAAAAGCCTATGACAGGTCCAAGAGAATAACCCTGGCCTCGGCAGAAAAAGACTGGTGGTGAGGATGGAAGGCGAAGGATGAATGAATGAATGAATGAATGAATGAATGATTATGGCTTAACGCCACATCGGCAATATTTCAGCCATATCGTGGCGAGAACAAGGTGGAAACACGAGGCGGTTCAGGTTTTCGATATGGATGTGAGAACATCAAAAACGAAACAAAAATGTTCGGACATGGTTAAAATCAGGCAAGAAAAACCAAAACAGTCAAAACTGGAGAACAAGCATATCAAGGAAATTTTATGAAAAATATTTATGACAATTAAATTTATATTTTATCATACAGGCCAATGGCCTTCAAATATTTTATGACAGCGCATCCAGCCATGCTGTCAAACAAATCATATATGGATTTACTGTGTAGAATCTTTGCCGAACATGGGCAAAGTCTACACACTCAATTGAAGACGAAGAGACGTGACTCGCTGGTCTTCAGCCCACCAGTATATATAAATTTATAATACGTATAATTAACCTTAATTTCAGAAAAGGTTTGTTGAACAAAAAAGAGGGTTTCTTTTTGCATTTTTTATATTCACGTAGGTCAAATATTAATTTAGGTAGTAGAACAAGCCCAGGAGACTCGGGAAAAGGATCCGGAGCTATGGTCTGAAGCTTGATGCTAGCTTCCACAATATGGTCACGAATACGAGGGCCCAAAGATTGGATTTTGTCGGGGCATTTATTATATTTATTTACGTATGATGGATGGAAAACACAGTCGCAGTCGCTGGATAAAATTTAAGCTTTGTGGCACACTGAAAGCTCACTTTTATACGCTGTGTTGTAAGGAAGGCTCACTAGTCTCTATCTATAAAGTTTCCACCGATGAGGTTCTTAAAGCACCAAGGCATAACATCAGGCCTTGGTGATAGACCGTAGCCAACATTTTAAGATATGATTTTCCAGTAGAACCATAACTGATGGATCCGTAGACCAATTTAGACCTCACCAGAAAACGATATATATTAAGTAAAACTGTTCGGTCAGCACCCCAATCAGTGCTAGATCCGACCTTAAATGTATCGACAGCCTTTGTACATTTAGCTCTAAGTGTTTTAACATGGGCTATAAAGTATATCTGGCTATCAAAAATGACCCCTAAAATTATTTCCTCCTACAGTCTTGACTGGCTTACCACAGAACTTGAGACCACGGCCTAAATGAAGTTCCCGTTTATTGCAGAAATGCATGTAAACCGCTTTGGATGTAGAAAATTTAAAACCGTTCGCAACTGCCCATTTCTCCATCTTATTGAGATGCTGCAGTTGCCGCTCAATGTTATTCATATTTTTAGCACGGTAGCATATCAGGAAATAATTTACATATAAAGAACCCTCAGTACCAGTTGGTAATGTTTGAACCAAGCTGTTAATTTTTATGCTGAACAGTGTTGGTGAAAGTATACTGCCCTGGGGTATATCCATAGCCTGCTCCTAAGAGTCAGAGAGAGTGAACCCCACCCCTACCTTAAATTGACGATCAGATAACAATTCAGATATTAATGGTGGCAAGCGACCTTTTAAAACCATTTTTCCATGTGGTGTCGTGTGCGTTTTGGAGGTCGAAAAATATCGACACCACATGTTAATTGTTAATAAAACTGTCATGAATAAAAGTTTCAAATCAAACAAGGTGATCTAAAGTAGATCGACCATGACGGAAGCCACACTGAATATTAGATAAAAGCTTGTTGGTTTCAAGAAAACAAACAAGTCAATCGTTAATCATACGTGCCATAGTCTTACAGACGCAACTGGTAAGAGCAATAGGACGGTAGTTATTAGGATCAGTATGATCCTTACCCGGTTTAGAGACCGTGAAAATACACGCCTCCCTCCATGATGACGGGAAATTACCAGTTATCCAAATATCACTCATTAAGTCCAAGAGAGTCTCCAGTAGCTCATTTGGTAAATGGTTCAAAAGCTTGTAAAATATATTATCTGGGCCGCACACAGTATCGGGTGACTTTTCTAACACAGCTTTAATCTCCTCAATGGAAAACGGTAGGGTATAATCTTCTAAATTATTAGAAGAAAAAGAAAAAAAATCTAACTTTCTAATTTTGTTTTTTAATATGCTGAAACTCAGCAGTGTAATTCACAGCGGAAGATTTTTGAGACATTTTTACAGCTTTTTTTTCTGGATGTGTCAGATGGAGATGTTAACAAGATATCAGCTGATTTTTAGCTTTATTGCCTTTGCCCTTAAGCTTCTTAACCATGGGTGTTTTTGACGTAATGCCTGAAACAAAGTTCCGCCAAAAAGATCGCCCCTTGGACTTCATTAATCGACGAGCCTTGGCTCTAAATATACGAACCCGATTTACATTATTATTAGTAATAAAACAATCATTAAATCTGCGCTCGACCTTTTTACCGTCCTTTGCGGATTTTCGACAGTCATTATCCTACCAGGGTTTACTTTTGAATTTTGGATTCGTCCAGGTCATAGGATAGTTCTTTCAGATGGTGGTAATATTATATTTTACCAAAGTATCATCTGCACCGTTGAGGTTCTCTGGAGCGATGTCAGCTTCAGAGAACATCTAAAATGTCATCCCGTTAGGTTTATCGAACTTCCACCTAGCTACACATTCTACAGAATTAAAGGTGAGATGCTGAAGATAATGGTGATAATGATGAATGCTGAAAATTGGTCACTTCCAAAGAGATCGCCACTCACCTTCCAAAAAAAATCCAGAGGAATTGAAGGACCAGTGATAGTGAGATCGATAGCAGAATATGAACCATTACCTTGGTGTAAATAAGTGTTAGAACCATCATTGAAATAAGACAGTTCATCTTTCCATAAAAAGCCTTCTAATGTTTTGCCTTTATTATTTGTATTATTACTGCCCCATAGGGGGTTATGGGCTTTAAAGTCCCCCATAATTATGAAGGGTGTTGGCCGTTGTTCCTTCAAATTAAGTAATTCAGAGACTGATAAAGAAGAATGAAGAGGAACATATACCGAAAACAAAGTAACTGTTTCCGATAAAGAATCATGAACGGCCGCAGTGTGAAGCTCCGTATCAAAGGTAACAGAACTGTGAATAATGTTATTAATTTCGAAAAGGGAGCAGCCAAAATCTTGCTCTTCATGATTAGAATAAGTGCTATAAAGAGTATAATTTTTAAGTGATATTTTAGCTTTGTCAGATGTCTTTAGGTGTCTTTTCTGAAGGGACGGGGCAACTGGATTTAAGCATTGAACTAGTTGTGTTATTAACCTTAAGACCTCGACATTTCCACTGTATAATTTTGTCTATGGATGACATCATGGGGGAATACGTATTATCGACTTATGTTTGGACCGTGGACGACCCTGTCTGGGAGATCTACTGAGAGATTTTATAGGTGCAGGGGATGAATCCATGACCTTTGCATTGGTTGTTGAGGGACCAACGTACTGCAACGGTCCAGACATTAAAAGTTTTGAAAGGGTCACCAGTAACCTTAAAGGGACGCTGTAAGGGGCCATTAGATTTATCTCTTTCATCGTTCGTAGCGGGCTTATGTTTATTACCCGCAGAGTTCTGTACAGAATCAAGGGGCTTACAGGATTTAGATTCATTTGTACAGATTTTATCGCCCAAAATACGAGATTCAGGTGAGGTGACCGTTTTTGAAACTAGTTTCATGTCGGTTTGTGAGGATGAGTTGACCGTGTTGTTTAGGCAGTTTATGACCAATTTCTGTGGTTGCTCTGTGCCAATGGGCCAAGTAAATGATGCTTGAACCTCATCCGAAACGGACGGTTTCTTGACAACATTGAGATATGTAGATTCAGTAAGGCCATCCGAGTCCAGGCGCTTCGCTTCCTGATATATTATTTTCACATTTTACAGTTATGATTTCTTTTTTTTCCTTCTGAACAGAGGGCAGTCTTTTGAAGAGGTCATGTGGGCTCCACTGCAATTAAAGCACTTTACTGGGTTTGTAGAGTGAAAGCCCTCATGACCTGCTTCGGCACATCGAAAACAGAAAAGTTTATTACAGCACTGACCGTTGCCATGGCCAAACCTCTCGCAAGAGAAACATCGAGTACTGTTAGAAATTAACAATTCTTTCCGCACACTGTAGGGTCCAATAAATATAGATGTTGGAATAGACGGTTTATTAAAAGCTAACTTGTAAGTATTTGTTTAAATAAGGTTACCGTCTCTATTAATTACAAAGCCTTTGACGTTTATTAAGCCCCGGTCTTTGAGTTCATTTGCTATTTCTCGTTCTGTCATGTCGTATAGATCTTGGTCTCTGTCAGGGATAATGCGGTGAGAGCTGTTTAGGCTATTATGTGCGTTAACAGAAACAGCCCGTTCCCTAATAATTCGAATTTTGGGTAAATTCATGTACTATGGTTTTCTGAAACATTGTATGAAAACTTTTCTTGAGTCGCTCAGCATATTTTTTTTATAAAAAAGGAATTCATTTTCAAGCTCACCTGATTCTCGTTCTTATTAGATATCACTAGAAAGGATGGAAGATAAATATGTCTTTATTCTATATCTAATGGTATCACGTTTTTCCCATTTTTTTACCCTCAACAGTTGAAGGTTGCAACAAGGACAGAGAAAAATTTGAAGAAAGGGAATTAGACGAATACATAACCAACCGGTTTTATTTATTCCTAGCGCCGTATCGCTCACTCGCCCCAGACTGGCACTACATGTGTGGCGACACCCCTTCTGGGAGTAACCAGCAGGAGGAGAGAGGAGAGTTCCAGCCACCGCCCTGACTGCGGAATATCCCAGCAAGAAGCCTCCCTCGCTGAAAGTAGTCAATTTATAGCATGGCGAGAGACATAAAGGTTGACATCCGGACATCTGGCCTGGCGTGACCAGCCGGTTGATCGCAGCGAGCTCTCCGACCACCCGTCTTTGAAGACAAGAAGACTCTTGCCAATGTTGACATGACAAAACATGTGGATCGCATCACTTCACAGTGAAATAAAAAAAACTATAAAAGCACTAGTGATGGAAACGACAAAGCGGGCTCTCCCGTATATAGCTTAGAGATAAACGTATACGCCTCCTAATCAACTGTGGAGAACTATTTCAGTGTTGCTAGGCCATTACCTTATGCATGCCACCAGCCCTCAGGCATGGACAACCTCTCCGAGGGAAAAATGTAAGCAATTTATCAATTGCGCACGACAGAGTTGGAAATTTTATTTATTTGTTTCATTGGTGTTTTACGCCGTACTCAAAAATAATTCACTTATATGCCGACGGCGGTCAGCTTTATGGTGGGAGGAAATCGGGCAGCGCCCGGTGCAATCCACGACCATCCGTAGTTTGCAGGCGGACCCTCCCACGTACAGCCGGGTGTGGGAAATAATCTTCATTACAGCTGATTAAAACAATTTCCCCTGCAATACAGAATATCTCTGGTTTCACCATGAGGCCATCAGACAGCTCTATGTTCTCTTTCACTACCGTGAACTCGGGGCCATAGATCTCAGTATCACCTAAGCTTAGATACATCAGATGGTATGTTGATCATACAAGTGTAGAAATTGTTACATGAAATCTTCTTCGTTGATTTCTAATGAGGGGAGACGAGGCATATCTGCCAAACATGTAAGAAACATATACTGATTGAACCAATCTTCACTCCTGTGACAGATACACAATTAGATGTGTAGGAGGTAAATATGGACCATGTCAAATCCGAGTCTACCCCAGTTAAACATTGGTCGTGGCGTACTGGACCAGTTTGTCTGAAACCACGAATAGGCTTCACTGACACATGTTGTCTGACATAGCGTTGAATGAATGTGTGTATGCTTGGATGCCAGCTGACATTGGTTCAGTTATATGGTGACGAGGACTTTTTTAGATTGTATATATACTGGGTCTTCTTGTGGCAGGGTGAGTCCATGTTGCCAATGTGCTACCGCCACTGCAACCCTACGCCTAAGACACCTGACATGACACACGACGTGGCCATTTTATGCTGACACCGGGCGGACCAGTCCTGTCTGTTTGCTCTACCCTCTCAGTGCTGAGAATCAAGCGAAGCAGCAACAGGTACCATTTTCAAAGTCTTTTGTATGTCCCGGCCCAGGATTGATCCCGGATCTCCCGACCTCATATGGGACGTTCTCACCACAAGCCCAGTGAAGCGCTCAGACACAGAGTTAATGATAATCTCAAAGTTTGTTAGGTGCTTACAGGGCCTATTTAAGAATACCTTTTCCACAATATATATATAAACTCGTTTTAGTAAGTGATGCGTGGCTGAAAGGTCTTAATCATTTTAAAACTATGCAGAAAGTATGAGTTCAGTACCACAAACCGCTTTTAATAGACAAATTTCCGAATTATAAGAACAATGAAAACGGTCATCATTTTATCTCAAATGCACGCATAAAACCGAAATTAAAATTTGACTCTAACCAGACAGTGTCCATAAATGGATAAAGTGTTAGTTGAATACAATGATGCGTTTTGGAACATAAAAATGATTTGTGACGTCCTCAGAGAGTGTAAAGGTATACATTAATCTGGTAAACCCGCTCATCGTATGCTTAGGGACGTCCGAAATCTTTCTTTTGCAATTAATTAAATAATTTCCTCTTTTATTTATTCATTTAATTAGTGTTTTACCAAGTGGTCGAGCACTTTTCATTTATTCGACGGCGAGCAAGCAATAGAACAAACCAATTATAAATCACGCTGAAAACGTGTAACAGACGTTGTTTTCAGTGATGCAAGAAAGTCAGTCAGGCGTTTTAAGCATTTAGTGTTACCTGTTGTATCGTTCAAACAGACCAAACCGAGGGCGCCATAATCATCACAGTCCCAACTTAACGGTTCACGGTATGAACACTGGGATATACTGGCCTCGTTCCCTGAACACACCACATCGTCCATCCAGACAGATCCAGTACCTGCCCCAAACCCTGCGTTGTTCACTGGGTAACCATGGCTGTAGCAAGAACCAGACAAAAGAGAGAACATGCCTGCATAGATACATAGAAAAAATAAATAAAAATGTCACATTTGTTGCCGGAAAGAAAGGGGTTCCAGGGCACCCTGTTTATTTATTTCACTGGTGTTTTATGCCGTAATGAAAAATATTTCACTCATATGACGGTGGCCAACATCATGGTTTGAGGAAACCTGACAGATCCCGGGGGATAGACCACACCAAAATATAGTCCGTTACAGAAATGTACAGAGAAATAGCTAAACCGTGGCATTTATTGAACACAGGAAAAGGTGGCGATATCTGCTGTCAACCGTTCGATTTAACCAGTCATTTCTCAGTTATGTTTAATTTACTGAAGTGTGCTCGTAACACAAGTGGAAAGGATTTATTACAGCGGTGCTTAGACGGAGATTGTTGTAACCTATATTTTGTCGAATATATGTACAAAATATGAGGACATTAAAGAGAAGGCCATGATTTCAGAATAGCAAGTTCTTGGCGAACAGGACACATGTATGCTTTTTGTTTCATTTCTTTTAGTGCTGGCATTATATCAAAAAGTTAAGGTCATCGCTTAACTGCTTCCATTGCTGAATACTTTCCAGGACATGCACTGAGCATACCTGTAACCAAGGATGCGGCAGAGAGTATTTGCAGTGATCTTGTTGAAGTTCCCATCGCACACGGTCCCCCAATGGCCCGACATAAACGTTTCCAAACCCCCGCTTAGACTGGTTGCTGTTTTTACCCCATTGACGAGCCTAATTGGTGCTAAAAGTAACATTTTATTTCTATGTGAATTTAGATAATAGTTACAGTGAATAAAGTACTTTGAATAACACAATAACAAACTGTTAGTATTTTATTTATTGGTTGACTTCTTAATTTAGATTAATTTCATATCGAACTGTTTTATTATTTATTTAATAATTCTGCCGTTTGTTTGCATGCAAACCGCACTCAAGTATATTTCACTTGTGTCTTTTACCATTATTGTGGTAAGAAGCAGGGCAAGCAGATCCGGAAAAGAAAACCCATTATCATCCACTGGAATAAAGTAAACGTTTCCATTCAGTATCGGGGAAAAGAATGCAACAGCTGGACATTAACTCACAGCGACTGGCGATTTTTACAGCTAAAGCACGAAGTATCTTCAAATGTCGATTGGGTCCGGCTCTGGAGATCATTGAGGAATCGCAGCAGCGAACGTAATATGCGTGTGAAATACAGTTCTATAGCCTCCTACAGACAATGTGATGAAGGCGTGACTCTCTGGACAAGGGGGGTAATGTGTTACAAGTAATGTAGCGGAACCTCCCATCACCGACACCTCAGAAAACCTGCACCTTGCATAGGCCATTTTTCCACTCCATTTCACTATAGGGTTAGTTACCTTCAATAAAGCGATTTTTCTCAACTATAAAAACCGTCAGTGGTTGGTAGAACAGATAATCTCAGTCAATGTTTAATTCTGGAGGAATCCGGGAGGTGAGTAAAGATTGGTCAGAATTCTTGCAGAGTAGGCTTCTGCAGATGTTGGATCCACTGAAAAAACTAACATTCACGCTATGTGGCTGAATAAAAATTTAACTTGCCTGTCGTATCGTTTGCGCAAACCAAGCTGAGGTCTTGGTAGTGCCCACAGTTATTTTCTCCCAAAGGTCGATGGGAACACTGGAATACACTAGTCTCGCCCCCTGAACACATTACATCGTCCAACCAGATCACCCCAGTACCTTCTCCATACGGCGTGCCCCTTACTACTGGGTATCCGTGTCTGTAACAAACCCACGGGAAACTAAGAAACAGTTGTAGTCTTCTAGACTTTTGACAAGGCTAAGTTCAACGCTCCAAGTTTCCAGCAGAATATTACAGATAATTTCAAACAGCTGCAATTTAAAGTTTCCTAGAAAAACGATGTACGAAAAGAGTAGCATTTCTCAAAGAGGAAAAATAGACTGTCAGCTAGAAATCCTAGGTATGACCAAACGTCCAGACACAATATTGATATTGACAGCAGTATAAAAAGGTGTTGAAGATATTGGCCCATTCACCGGTACATAGGTGTATCACACAAATTACGTCCTACATTTCCTGACATCCAAAACACAATCCATTTCTTTTTACGGTTTTCAAAATCTGTATCCAGATTTTTCTTGGTTGCTCCAGTGGTTTTCCTCGAGATTATTTAGTAACTTGTAGTTGTGATTTTCAATATTAATGTTCTTTTATCCTTTGAACAAACAAAACTCATTATCACATTTTCACTCATGGATCACAGTACATTATTAATTGTTCCTGAGACTTAGTATTAGCAGGCCACGAGAATAGCCTTGGTTGCATGATGAATTCATCATTAATTTTCCCGGCGTATGATTATCAAAAAAGGCACAACTGTCCAAACATTGCATGAATGTAAACGTGGTACCAGTGCTATATTTTGGCTATGACTACATGTACATACCTGTGTAACGACTCAAAATAATTGACTAATTGTGTCAGTACAGAGACCCAAAAGTGTAAAGCCATAATTTGGATTTTTACCTTCAACGATAGATAAACGTGCTGTCATTTTCAGCCCAGCTATATGTGCAATAAAAACAAAGAGATTCCATTTTGTTATGACAAAATGTCACAAGTTCACCGTCACTGTGACCCCAGGTTACATTTCGTGTCACCTACATGTTCAAAAACATGTTCGGGATCTCACTGCTGATGAGGACGCTCACTGTCGTACCTAGAGCTAGCTTTTTGCCGTTGCCCAATTCGCACAGTGCTGACGATGAATATGCATAAGATTGGGTCGTGTGTATAGATGCGTATAGAGCTTACCTGTATCCAAGAATGCGACAAAGGGTTTTGGCAGTGAGTTCGTTGGATTCATCACCACACACGGTGCCCCATATGCCGAAGATAGAGATTTCCAAACGTCCGCTAAGAGTGGTTGCTGTTTTTGTACCATTGACAAGCATGAGTGATTCTGAAACTAAGATTTTAGTTCGGTGTGTATTTAAATATTTGCTGCACTGAGAACAACACAATATTTAGATCGTTTTATTTTCTTAAGTTTTCTAAATTACTTGTTTTGTGCTTCACCTTGCAATCGAGAATATTTCTCTTGTACGATGGCAGCCATCATTATGTTAGGAAAAAAACGGAGAGTCCGAGAGAAAACAAAGACCACCCGCAGACTGCTGGCAGGCCTTACCACGCCTGACCCAGTGAGTGAGTGAATGCTTGGGATTTCACGTCGTACTTAATGTTTCAGTAATATGACGACGAGTAGTCCTTTCTAGTGTGTGCATTTAATGTGTCTTCTTGTGGCAGGACGAGTCTATGTCGCACAGTGCAGCCGCCACTGGAACATCATGCCGAAGACACCAGGCATGATACGCCAACCAGTCACATTATACACATATTATATACAAAAATATAAAAATTAGGTGGGATTCGTGCAAAGGGAAGCAGTCGACATATTTTTAAATAATGACCCAAAGACGCAATGGCGTAATGGATGTTCTTGGCAAATGAATAAAATCAGTTTCCAAATCGCGTATCATTTAAGTATATATGGTGTCGATAACCAAATATGTATCTTGGGCTTTGATTGCAACTGGCGTGGCGATCATACTCAACACGATGAGCATACATGTACGGCAGTTACAGTCTTTGATGGGACCCAATTCGGGTTTTAACCTGGATCTGCCGACCTTCAGGCGGACGCTCTGCACCTCTGAATGAAGAGGAAGCCTTCATTATTTGGACTTTATTAGGCCGCGATCGACACTGCTTGGAGTCTAATATCAGTGTCTTTAATTGTACGTTGGAGCCACATTTAAACATTGTTACGGGACAAATCGTGCTCGGAAATGACAGATGGATACATGCTGTATGTTTGCTATTGACAAGCTGATGGAGGGAAGGATACAAACTGAAATTTGCGTTAATAAACGGATCCCACGGAAAACATAATCCGAAATCAAGACAATACGGAATTTAGAACAACCTTCTGCCTCGGAAAACAGTCGAGAAAACTGTAAACGTATAAAACGAGGGCAACGGCCAAGAGCTTCATTTGTACAAAGTCTTAATTTGATGCAACGAATCGTGTTGGGAAGAAATCGGGATAAACAAAAATACTAGAATAGGTATAACAAGTCGTAATTTTACATAAAACCGACATAACAGCGGAAAACTTAAACTCCACCTTAAATCGTCATACTGATGCCATGCATGTACCAAGTGTTAGTTCATTACCATGAGCTGTTTTGAAGAAAGGTACGAAATCTAATACGTGTAGGAATGGCCTCGCAAAAGACGCAGGTTAATCGGATTATATGGTCAGGTAAAGCTAGGGAACTAGTAGTCTCAGCGTCATCAATCCTTTCCTAACCACGTCAAGGAAAAGGAGTTTATCGGTTGTTCCCGTCATTCCAATGTACCATCACGACTCTGCTGGATTAAAATATACAAGGTCCGTTTTATTGTACCACTAAACATGTATCTAACCTGTTTAAAAACAAGACAGTTCCACAAGAACAATATGTTGAAAAAAATACTGTTATGCAAATTGAAAGCAGTCTTGCTTCAATTCCACTCAGCTGTTACTGAAGAACTAGCCGCGAAAATGCATTTACTCTGTTTGCACTTGGGATTCCTCGAATTTCTATACAACTTTACCTCACAGACGTTTAATTGAAGGAATTTCATCATTGCTTCTCAGTTTAAATAAAGCGGTAACCTTTATGTTCATATCAAATGTAACAATTGCGACAAAGCTCTCTCCAGTTCTTCTACATACACTGGTTACTTTCCTGTTTTAGGAGTTATTCGAATTTCTCATTATTAACATCTCTATGAAATTTGGGAAAAGCATTCCGCAACAGTGACCCCGATGTGTAGACCCAGGTATGCCCTCCTATGACTGTATGAATTGCAAAGTGTAATCTTCATTAGGCTCGATCTTAGCCTCATTAGACTCATTAGCTGTAAACAACCTCTGCACATATACATGCATAGCCAAACCAGTGAATGATATATATCCGCCATCGCTGGGTTTAATGGAAACTACCGACTCTCCAGATGGTATGTCTTACCAGGACTGTACAAAGGGCAAGATGGTCTAATTTTGATATTTTCAACTATCTTTATCTGGATAGCAAAACATCGAAAAGCCATGCACATGGCACAGACACATCTCTTCAAGTAGCTGGCTGTGTAGAATCCTGTGTATGATGATTTCAACTAACTTCACGGAGTATTACTGCAAAAACTAGGGTGTTAAGCCTATCCAAAGAACGCCTTCACTGAAGTTTATGAAACTTTACAATTAGTACGCCCCTCTTGCTAGTGGATATGGGCGCGAGTTCTTAGCCAGAGGCTTTGGCAATACTGTTCGTTTATTGCCCTCAGTAAGATCACCATATTGCATATATGAACTGTTGCAATCGAAAAGCAACTGGGATACATATTTGATTAACGATAGCATATCAATAAACGAGGTACACCATTTGGATGCTGATTTCATCTCTCCGCCTTGAATATTCTTTGCGTCTGTAAGTTATCATCCTAAATGGTTGGCTGTTTCTTTTTGCATGAGCACGTCTTAATTCTTACTACATCTGATATTTTTCTACCTGTTCTAGTTTGTGTTTTGGATACTATTGACCACAAGGACCATTTTGAATGACGACTGAAACACTAATGTCGGTTTCGATGACTAGATTTGAATCCGTCTAAATGAAGTGGTATGAAAGTCGATAATCCCCAGATCCATTTCCTATGCACCCATAGTCTTACCTGTTGCATCGTTTGAACAGACCAAACCGAGGTCTTGGTGGTGTCCACACGTATACCTTCCTAAAGGAAGGTGAGAACACTGCCATATGCTGGTCTCGTAACCTGAACACACCACGTTCTCCAGCCAGATCACTCCAGCACCTTTTCCGTACCCTGCAGCCTTCACTGGATAGCCTCGGCTGTAACAAACCCGTTTGGAAATAAGAAATAGGCTTCCGCAAAAGGCTAGCCAAAGATTTCGGAAATAAATGTGACACTAGTTTGCCGAAAGAAAAGGGCTCCTGCACATTTTACAATATTTTAAGAGAATGTTTTATTTAATTATTTTGTTGGTGTTTTACGCCGTACTCATGAATATTTCACTTATACGACGGCGACCAGCATTATGGTGGGAGGAAACCGGACAGAGCCCGGATGAAACCCATGACCATTTTAGGAGAATAAGAAATAGATCTAAACATGTTTTAGGGAAAAAAGCTATAACACCGCCACATTCACGATCCACACGGAATTACATACAAGCCCAATAAGTGAAGATTTTGTTGTCTTCTCAAAATGTTTCAAGTTATAATTTTTCTACATGCATATTTACTTTTACAAGAATTCCCATATTGGCTTTTAAGAAGATGTTTAAGATTTGGTACAACCTTCAATATGGCCTTCAAATAAGGCGAGTTATAAGTACAAATTTCTACAACACAGAAAGTAAAATCCGCGACAAAATTGCTGCCAAATTTCAAACATTTTCTAGGAAAAACAATAAAAAACACGATAGCTAAATTATAGTGTAAAGATATTTAACAAAGGAAAATAATTCCATAAAGTTGATATACGCAGGGGACCGAAGTTATTGTTGGCCACAGTATAGGAGGTGTTGGGAATACTGACGCAGTCAGCACCACGGAAACCCAGAACTGCCCGAACAATGCACAGATGTTGAACAGCACAGCAAAGTTGAACTTCCAGCTCTTATGATGTGGAAGGTTTACAGGAGACCCAAAATATTATGCCGTTTATATCAATATGTCTGGTTGAATTTTCACTATCAAAAATCCGTTTTCTTCAACGGAAAACGTTTGTTTTATTACGCCGTAATTTGCAGCCAATTTACACGTTGGTAAAGACATGATATCAGTAATCGTAGAGTAAAGGAGGGAAACTCCTTCAGCCAAGACACCAGGTCCTAACTGGACGTTGTTGACGAAGGTTAAACGGACTGTATAATTAGATTATACTGGTGACGCCGGATGTCACCAGCATGCTCTAGTGATGCATTTCGTTCCTTAGATTTCTCCATGGTGGATTTACTAAAGCATATCGTTAGCAGAGCTGTGAAGTAGGGTGGGGCAGATTGAACATCCGTTGACTGTAATGAAGCAATATCTGACAATAACTTTACACTGGTGTCCTTATGGATGTCAACAATATCAGAAAATAAAAGAACACTTCGATTATTACAAGAAGATATAAAATGCAACATATTTTTTCCTGCTCTTTGATATGTTCAGACCAACTGCTGACATGAAGCAATTATTCTGTACGAAAGACTTTCTCAACTTCTAGCCATCAGCCGGGAGAGTCAACTGCATTGGCATTGAAGCTAAGCTACGTCTATATTTAGACCGATGTTGTTGTTGCTGCCTCTGTTTTCATTATTTACGAGAATATTGACACAATATATATGGATAAGAGGGTGCAGTCATTACAGGAAAGTAAATATGCTGCAAAAGTAGACGAGGATTTTTTTTTTTAATTTCTGTAGAGTTGGCGTCATACTAAACACATCAAGAAGTAATTGAGCAGCTCAGAATCATGGATCGTTTCATAGATATGCAGGGATCTTACCTGTATCCGAGAATGCGACAGAGAGTAGTTGCAGTGAGTTTGTTAGATTTACCGTCACACACGGTGCCCCATATGCCAAACACGGATATTTCCAAACGTCCGCTTAGAGAATTAGATGTTTTTACCCCATTGACGAGCCTCATTGTTCCTGAAACTGAAGTTTTAGTTCTCTCTAAATTTAGATAATTTTTAGTGATATCAATAGTGCATCACGCTGTCTAAATATTGTACTCTTTTATGTTTCATTTATTTATATCAACACTGCTTTGCATGTATGCTGTTGTTGAAATATGCTTTTATTTCCTTCAAACATGGCTTTCCAGGGTGCCCTCCTTTCGTGTTTTAGCTTGAGAACACAAATATTGACTTTTATCTGTTCATTCAGGTTACAGTGAATTGCAAATCAACAGTAACATTTATAATCTGCTTCTGTGAAATGCCTGTAGACTTTGATATGAACTCTTACATTTTGTATCGTTTGAGCAGACCAACCCCAGGCTTCATAGTGCCAACAGGTTTTCTCTGACAAAAAACAGCGACATCTCTGGAATATACTCGTCTCCGTCCCTGAACAGGCGGCATCGTCCAAACAGATCACCGCGGCACCGTCCCCATACTCTGTGTATTTCAAATTTAGTCTTACCTGTTGTTGCGTTGGTACAGACCAAACTCAGGTCTTCGCTGTGCCAGCAGTCACTGACCCCCCATGGAAGATGAGAACACTGGGATATACTGGCCTCGTTCCCTGAACACACAACATCGTCCAGCCAAATCACCATTGAGCTTTTTCCAGACCAGGTGGTAGTTATTGGATAACCTTTGCTATAATAATCGCGTTGAAAGAAAGGAATGAGATAGGGCACAAGGTAAAAGAAAAAAAATAGGCCACACGTGCTATAAATACCAGATTCTTTGACATTTATACTAGATTTCAGGAGGATAAGGAATAGACCTGCACAAGGAACAATTACGATAAAGCCACACTTTTTGCCTAACCCGGATACACGTCCGAAAAATGTCATTTGCAATACGGCGAATTACAGATATATCATACTCTAGCGAGCGCAGAGCTCTTCTTCCTTGGGGTAATAAATATCTATACACAAAGCGACTCTGAGAAAAACACCAGATTTACATGTACATACAAGGTACACGGAGCACCGAAGTCACAATATTTTCTACGTAAAGAACTTTTTTACATGCAGAAGTAAACATTGTAATATCTCAAAAATTTCAAAAAGCAAGGGCCGTTAAATAGTTGCTCATTTAAATAGAAAATTTAAGCCCAGATCACCTACGGCGCATGATTATTTTTTGTCTTTGCTGTCGTATTCATAACTGAATAAGAAAACCCGCCTGAACGATGCCGTGGTGTTTAATCACTAACCACAAATGAAAAACGTTTTGGCTTGCTCAACAAGTGGCTTGCTCATCTCCCGGACAGCATATATAAGTTCAATACACATAATTGAAAAAAGAAAATAAAGAAAGTAGTACAACTTCAAATAATATAAACGTAGAATATGAACAATAACACACATAGATTCTTAGGAGTTTACAAGACATCTAAAGGCGAGTTTGTCACCGGAAATAGGAAATCCACAGTTCCAGTAAAGAATACCACTAGCCTCCAAGGGACGATCTGTCGTAGGTACGGCGCGCCGAAGACGGTGAATAATCAACGTGGCAGATTAGGCACACTTCCCAGGGGGGCAGATGTCCTTCAACAATGTCCATGATGCCTAGCGATGGCTTGACATCAAATCAGCTTAGTTCAATGTCACTTTCAGTATATTGCGGGATGAAAAGGATATAATCGCACAAAAAGATTACGAGCGATGCACGCTCCAAAATAACGTTGCAGAAAAAAAAATAGCAAGTGGCGCAACCCAAGGTCACAAAGAGTTACGTACAGAAAAAGTAGAGAACAAAGTGGAAATTGTCGAATGGCATGAAAGTCTATCTCCTACAGCAAACGTCAGAAGTTCACAAGTGGATTTAAGGTAAATGGCTGTGCTTTCAACAGCTTTGTCACTCATATTTCTAGACAAACGTGTCGTAACTTGTACATCCTGTGAGGGTAAACATGTTCACAACACGGGTATTTCTTCGGAGAATGCACTGTGTATGTACCATGACACGAAACACATAAACAACAGCTCCCAAAAGTACAGAACAGGCAAAGGCCAAGATCTGAGTCAGGCATCGATTCGGCCAGCACAATAACAAGAAAAAATATAGCTGATACAATATTTCAAAATGACGGGGTTTACAAGCAATAGAAACCTAGAAATCCAACTTCTTATGATATTGGATGTTTACAAGGGACACAAAATATTAGACTATTTCTGCAATTAAATCTACTTCCAAAAACGTAACGGAAGTGTTAAATTCTCGCTTTTAAAGATGTATTTTGTTTAAGGGAAAATAAGTTCATAGAATAAGAGGCAGAATCTCCCTCAGCCAAGACGTTTGTTATGAGGGTTGGTGACATCTGGTGCCACCAACATGTCCCAATTATCCTTTTCTTTTCTCAGGCTTTTTTTTGGAGGATTTACTGTAACATAACGATAGCAGTGTTGGGGCCTGCACAGTTGGGGTCGGTAGATTGGGCATCCGTTGACTTTGGTAAAGAATATATTACATTTATCACCCAATATTTCCACACTGGAATGCCATCTGTATAAAGGAACATCTCAAACGCAAAATATTCTTTTCATGCTGTTTGGTATGTTTAGGCCACGTCCTGACATGAGGCAATGGCTCTGAAGACGAGACTTTTTAGCCGTCAGCCTGGAAAGTCAACTTGATTAACGTTAGAGCTGCGCGAAGTCTGTATTTGGACCGAGATTGTTGTAGTTCCTTCTGTTCCCGCTGTTCACATGAACTATTATATCGAAAAATATATTATTTAACACCTTCGATTCTTGAATTATTTAAAAGACATGTTCGGAGCTAACCTGTATCCAAGTATGCGACAGAGAGTGATTGCCGTCAGTTCGTTGGCACTATTGTCACACACGGTGCCCCATATACCGAAGATGGAAGTTTCCAACCGCCCGCTTAGAGAGTTGGCTGTTTTAATCCCATCGACGAGTCTGATTGTTGCTGAAACTAAAGTTTCAGATCCCTTTAAATTTAGATAATTCTAGTGCTGTGAATAATGTATGACGCTGTCTACACATTTTCTATGTATTTGTTTTATTTATTGATTTTTTTCCTTCATCGCTGTTTTACACGTGAGCGCAGCTGTATGTATAGTCCCTAAAATATCCTGTTTCTCCTCGCAGATTGATTCTACGAGTTGTTCTTATTTGGTTTTTAATTTTTTTTTTGTCCGAGATCACAAGCAGTTACTATTTTCAATTTATTGATGGTATAGGAATGTACAAAACATGGTTAACCTTAAAAGTCTGCTCCAATAAAATCCCCGTAGACTTTCCCGAAACTACGAACGTGATTTCAAAACAGGGTGTTACATTTTTTAACGTTTGAGCAGACCTAACACAGGTATTTGTAGTCCCAACAGTTATTCTCCCCCAAAGGACAGTATGAAACCTAGAATATACTTGTCTCCATTCCTGAACACGCCACGTATTCCAACCAGATAACTTCAGCACCTTCTCCATACCCTGAGTATTTCAAATCTCGCCTTACCTGTTGTATCGTTTGAACAGATTAAACCGAGGGAGTTTCGGTGCATACAGTCATTGTCTCCCCATGGAGTGTGAGAACATTGGGATATACTGCTCTCGTGACCTGAACACACAACATCGTCCAGCCAGTTTACCCTTAAGCGTGATCCAAATGGCACTTTGGTTATTGGATAACCTCGTCTGGACAAAACCAGTAAAAAAAAGTGAATGAGACCACACACAATGAGATATAAATATGTCGCATATGCTAGCAAAAGGAAAGAGTTTATTTGATACTTGCACTATATTTTAGAAGGATACGGAATAGAGCTGTTCTGAGCTGGGGAGAAGAAACAAATGATACACTTGTTGCCCATGCCTGTTACACGCGCCAAAGATTTGCATTACAACGAACTACAGGCATATCAATCTAGAGCAAGCGTGGACGTTTATGTTTGAGGATCATAAACATGTATCCACAAAGCCACCCGGAGAAACTTTAGGATTACATGGAAGGTAACATTGCAGCTACAATATTTCTACCCCACCCCCCCAAAAAAAACAAGTTTTGAGTGCTTGAATAACTTTCTCATCTCCACAGGTAGGCATTATAATAATACATTTCAAATTATTGCAAATGCCATCAAAAAGTTGTAAAGTTAAATATAAAATTCAAACCCGCATAACTTACACCACATGATTTAACCTGCCCTTAGACTGTACACTGTATATTTAGCACCATAGATTTCCCTCAGTCCAGTTTATTTTCGTGTCGATATTTGGTCATAATCTGCATAGTCTATTCACCGAACAGTACAAATTTTACGTGAAAATATTCATTATTTGTTTTATGCATTTGCCATATTATAAGAATAATAATCACATTTCCACCCATACAGCAGTGTGAATTTTAAACCTTTCAGACATAAGGTACTTTTTGAACACAAAAAGGGTCATGTCAGGTGTATGCATTGTCAGTTCTACAGGACTTTAGGTCACGGGTTCTTTTGTGTTCTTTTTGCTGTCGTATTAACACAGATGAAACAAGCAAACCTTCCGATACGGATGTTTTAATGGCAAACCTGAACTCCCAGGTCTTATGACATTGAATGTTTTACAAGAGACCCGAAATATTATGCTGCTTCTGACGGTATATCTCGATCCAAAAGCGCAACGCATGTATTAAATTTTATTTTCAATTATCTGTTTTGCTTAAAGGTAAATAATTAATTGATTACACCTTTAATTCCAGCCAACTTATACTTGGATAAAGTTGTGAAGGTTTGCGACATGTGAGTATTACATGTATCATAGATATGTTTACACTGTTGTTGTGAGATGTCATCAAAATCGGAATAAAATAACTCTACGATCAATTAAAGAATGGACGCATTCAACATATTCTTTTCTTAATCCTTGAAAAGTTTAGGTCGAGTCCTGACGTGAAGAAACGACCCTCAGAACAAGAGCGCATGGAGCTTTACCTGGATCGGCGTCAGAACTGTGCTAAATCTGTATTTAGACCGAGATTCTTGTAGTTACATCTGTTCCCATGGCTAACGAGTATACGAACAAATTGTATGGATAAAATAATGCAGTGATTACAGAAGAGTAAGTATACCTCAACAGTAGACAAATACTGATTTTTCGTTTTCGCTAGTGTTAGCGTCACATTAAACTTTCCATGCGGTCTTTTAACAAATAAGATTTCTGATTCTTTTTAAAGACATGTAGAGACGTTACCTGTATCCAATAATGCGACAGACAGTGATTGCTGTCAGTTCGTTGGCATTGTTGTCACACACTGTCCCCCATATGCCGAAGACGGAAGTTTCCAAACGTCCGCTCAGAGTGTTAGCTGTTTTAACCCCTCCGACGAGCCTGATTGTTGCTGAAACTTAAAGTTTAGCAGCCTATATGCTATCTTTCTTTTATTAATAATAATATTATTATTATTTTTAGTACGCCACAACAATCTATGCTGTATGAGAAATCTTGACCGTCGACGAGACATCCTCATCATTACTTGACTACAATGTCATAACCGCCAGACAGATACAAGTTTATTGAACGGAAAATACAAAAGTTAAAACACAAGGGGAAAAACACACTCTGCAGTTTTAAAATACACTCTACATTTCTAAAACGATTTTGTCGGTACGAATGACCGCCAGAACTGAGCTGCGAAATCAGGCCTGCTCAAAATCCGTTACCTTGCAGAACCTGCGATGACGTTCGATGGATCTTAACAAGTGTACACGCAGTTCGCTGTTGGAAAAGACAAGCAAAACCTTGGCGTGATCGATGACGTCAGTGGGCATTACTACGTAGCACCTGTCTACACAAATGGCAGCCAATTAGAGAAAGACCAGCTCTCTCAGCATGGGTCTCAAGAGGGCAGAAAAGCCCTGGAATTCGACCCACAACATGTCTTTGAGACTCACAATATCCAGAATGATCCAGAATATCGCTTATCACGTGTTGCAAAGGCCTCAACATGGGCGAAGACACAGGACAGTGCCAAACCGGATCCTCTATGATCTCCGGCTGTACCGAGCACAAGAGACAATTAATGAACGCCGTCAAGCCCACTTGCGCAAAGCGCCTCCAGACACACCACTGTGTGTGCTGCAATAACCACACACTGTCTTTGACTCTGTTGTCGATCGTGGATGCCCAGAGACTATTCAAGAGCCTTTCCCATGTGGAATGAATGAATGAATGATTATCGCTTCACGCCACATCGGCAATACCTCAGCCACATCGGGGCCAGAACTTGTTCAAAACCAGGAAGCCTTGAGTAGTTTCGACATCATCTGATTAACATTCAAAATGAAAAAGGAAAACAGATGAATGTTTTTTAAAAGCAGTGAAGAAAAACTAAATGTCAGTTAAAAGTCGAAAACCACAATTTTTTTATTATATACACTGAAATATATATATATGTATATATATATATATATATATATAAACTACATTCTATTATACAGGCCAACAGCCTTCAAAAAATTAATAACAGCATCGCCAACGACACAGTCAAATAAGTCAGATATAGACTTAACCGTGTAGAATCCGTGCCGGATATGAGCAAAGTCCACTCAGTGAACAAGGCTATGTTTGATGCTGTATTGCGCATCACATCCAACTCACTCGGGAGCATTGTTCCCATCCAGGATAAAATTGTGTGTTATGCAAGAATGCCCAACACGGCATATTTTTAAAATTACTTTGTCTCTACGAGACATACCAAAAGTATAAGAATCATAGCTTATGACAGTGTGAATGTCATGCAGTTTGCTGTGGCCCTGCAGGTCCCATTCATCCTACAAAAGGCGAAAAATATGTTTAAGAATATTAGATTTAAAATCAGAATAAGTAATTTTAATCTTAGACAAGGGTTTATTAAGAACAGCTTTCGCTTCCCTGTCTACGACTGTGTTTCCGTGATTACCAGTATGACTTGGTATCCAACAGAACACAATATCTTACCTCTTTTAATTTGTTTTCTATGTATGGCTAGTGTTTCAAGGATCAACGGACTTTTAAATTTATTGTTTTCAATTGCCAAAAGGCAAGCAAGCGAGTCACTAAATATCGTAGCTTTCTGTGGATATCCAGAAGAAACATATGATAAGGCCAGAAGTACAGCTTCTGGCAGAGAATATTGAAGATGAGCATGGCAGATGAATAGAAGCGACACGCTGTTCCAAGACAGCCGCAGCCGCAACCCTGTCCCAATCCTCTGACCCGTCAGTGTGTATAAATTTATAATCCCGATAATAAGCCTTAACTTCAGCGAAAGTTTGCTGAATTATAAGAGGATTTTTATCAGATTTCTTATGTTGCCGTAGATCAAATAGTAATTTAGGTTGTGAAAGAAGCCAGGAAGGAGATTCCAGAAAAGAAACTGGACGTATGTCCTCCAGCTTGATGTTATCTTTCACAATATGGTCCCGAACACGAAGACCAAAGGAAGGAATCCTGTTAGGGGATTTATTATATTTATCGACGTATGATGGATTAAAAACACAGTCGTAGGCAAGGTTTGTTGGGTGAGCTTTAAGCTTGGCAACGTACTGAAAGATGAGTTTTATACGCCTGTGATGTAAAAAAAGGTTTATTAATCTCTACGTATAAACTCTCTACTCGTGAGGCTCTAAACGCACCAAGGCTGAGCCTCAGACCTTGGTGATGGACCGGAACCAACATTTTAAGATATGATTTCCTAGCAGAACCATAAATGATGAACCCATAGTCCAATTTAGACCTAGCCAGAGAACAATATAAATTAAGGAAAACCGATCGGTCAGCACCCCAACCGGTGCCAGACAAGACCTCAACCACATCGAGGGCCCTTGCACACCCAGCTTTAAGCATTTTTATATGGGGTATTAAAGATAATTTCATGTCAAATATAACCCCTAAATTTTATTTTCCCCAACAATCTTCACTGGTTCACCACAAAATTGAAGCCTAGGGTCCAAACGAAGCCTCATCAAAACGCAGAAATGCAAAACGGCGGTTTTAGACGCAGAAAATCTAAAACCATTGGCAACTGCCCATTTCTCGATCTTACTGAGACAACGCTGTACTTGTCGATCGATGTTATTCATATTTTTAGCACGGTGGCATATCAGGAAATCATCCACACGCAAAGAACTCTCGGTACCAAATGTTAATGTTTTAGTCAAGCTTTTAATTTTAATGCTAAACAGTGTTGGTGAAAGAATACTATCCCATTTCCTGCTCATGAGTGTCAGAAAGAGTAGATCTCACCCGTACCTTAAACTGACGATCAGATAAAAATTCAGATATAAATAGAGGTAAGCGACCTTTTAAACCCATCTCAGAAAAATCTTTTAAAACACCATATTTCAATGTGGTATCGTAGGCCTTTTCGAGGTCGAGAAATATCGACACCACATGTTCAATATTAATAAAACCATCACGAATAAAACTTTCAAATCGAACAAAGTGATCTAAAGTAGATCGACCTGGACGACAGCCACAAAGGATCATCTGCAGCATTGATTCTCTGGAGGGATGTCAGCCTCACAGAACATTTCAAATGCCATCCAATCTCCTTTATGGGATCTCCATCTAGCTACACGTTCTAAGGAATTAGAAGTGAGATGCTCTGCAATAGGAAAATGGTCACTATTACAAAGATCGTCATGCACCTTCCAAGAAAAATCCGAGAGAAGTCATGGATCAGTGATAGTGAGATCGATAGCAGAACCACTACCTGGCTGTAAATAGGTATTATAACCATCATTGAAATAACGCAGTTCATCTTTACATGAGAAATCTTCTACTATTTTTCCCTTATCGTTCATATTATTACTACCGGATACGGAGTTATGCGCATTAAAATCTCCCATAATTATGAAAGGAGTTGGCAATTGGTCTTTTAAGTTATGCAACTGCCAAAATGACAAGGAAAAATGAGGAGGAAGATAAACTGAACGGATAGTGATTGGTTTCGACAAGGAAACACAGACGTCCACAGTCTGAAGCTCAGTATCGAGAGCAACAGGGCTGTGAATTATATTGTTATTCACTAAAATAGAGGAGCCGTCACAAGCTCGCTCTTCCTCCGTAGAATAAGTGCTATATAGTGCACAGTTTTTCAGTGATATTTTATCTTTGTCAGATGTCTTCAGGTGAGATTCCTGTAGACAAAGCGCCATTGGATTTCAATATTGAACTAATTGTGTTATTTCAATTAAATTTATTTTAAGAATTCGGCAATTCCATTGTATAATTTTGTCTCAGGAAATCATTATGGAGGGAGGCATATGAGAGATTGATGTTTGGACCGGGGACGACCCTTTTTTGGGAGACCTACTAGTAGATGTCGCCGGTGCAGATGATGTATCCATCATGTCCGCATGTAACGTTGAAGGACCAACATCCTCCAACGATCCAAACTTATGGAAAGTTATAGGGTCCCTAGTAGCCTTAGAGGGGCGCTCTGTGGCGCCATTAGGTTTACCTTTTTTATGATTCTTATCAGATATATATTTATCTCCCGTTGTATTCAGTGAAGATTCAATGGGTTTTGAGGATTTTGATTTATTTGCACCAGGTTTGTGGTGAGATAGGAAAACACCAGGAGAATCCGGTAATGTAGCAGGTTTTTCAATAAGATTTATATCGGTTTGTGATGAAGAGCTGGCCGTGTTTCGAAAGGGCTTCCTGACCAGTTTCTGTTGTTTTTCTGTACCAATGGGCCAAGTGAATGATGTTTGAACCTCTACCAAAACGGAGGGTTTCTTGACAACATTGACATATGTAGATTTAGTAAGGCCTTCCGTGACAGAGACCAGGCGATTTGCTTTTTGATACGATATATTATTTTGGCACTTAAACGTTATGATTTCTTTTTCTTTCTTGAGGACAGGACAGTCCTTGGAAGAGGCCGTGTGCGCTCCGCTGCAATTCAAACATTTTATCGGGTTTGTGCAGTCGAAGCCCTCGTCACCCGCTTCCGCTTATCTAAAACAGATCAGTTTATTACGGCATTGACCCTTGCCATGGCCAAACCTCTGGTAAGAGAGACACCGCGTCGGGTTAGGTATAAGTAATTCTACCCGCACACTATACGGCCCAATAAATATTGATGTTGGGAGAGACAGGTTATTAAATATTACCACAAAAGTATTTGTTCTAATAAGGCTACCGTCTCTATATTACAAAACGTTTGACGTTGATTACGCCCTCGTCCTTCAGTTCCTCTGTCATTTCTTGTTCTCTCATGTCATGTAGATATTGGTCTCTGTCAGGGATAATGCCGTCAGAGCAGCTTAAAGTATTATGTGGAGTAGCACAAATAGCTTGCCCCCCAACATTTTAAATTTTGAGCTAATTAATGTATTGTTGTTTCCGAAAGCTTTATACAAGAATTTTGCCAGACTCCCTGCGTATCTCTGCTATGTTTTTTTTTTAATAGAAAGGGATTTATTTTTATCTTTACCTGATTTTCATTTTTATTTGATATCACCAGAAAGGATGGGCAGTAAGTACTTCCCTATTGCACATCCAGTGGTATCTGGTTTTTCCTTTTCTTTCCCACAACTGTCGAAGGCTGTGACATAGAAAGATTTGGAGTAAGGGAATTAGAGTAAGACATAACGAAACGGTCTGATGATTCATAGCGCCTCAAGACAGCCCGTCTTTGGAGAAGTGAGGGCCGAAGTGGAGTGCACACATTGTGGGAGAAAGGCGGGGTCTCCACCTGCCACAAAATCTCTTGGCACATGTTGGGCAAGTTGCGTTCTTTGTCGGCTGGCAAGTGAAACACGGATCCCACGTACCACAGTTAGGGTATGGCCAGCGAGATTAACGCCAAGACACGACCTAAGATGCTGAGGGGTCTTTTAGCCCAAGTTTTTAAAGTCGTGACGATTTTTCAGGTCCCCAATTCTGCGAGGCACACTTCCCTGAACACTGCATGACCTCAAGAAGTTTTGACCGGCTAGTATACAGATGGAAGTCGGACTTCCTTGAATTCGGGCTGCATGATGGCAGCCCACAAAACTTGATGACAGCATGTAAAGAAGGGGCGACAGCGGACACCCCTGCCAGAAATCCCGTTCTAAGTAAATTGAATTGCCGACGAACTCGTTCATCAAGTGTCCACTACGGGTCACCATTGATAGATGGTCACCATTCATCTCCTAGAGTTAGGACACTTGGGGACATCCAGCATAAAAGACCAGCTTATCAAAAGCCTTCTCGTTATCCAAGATGACAACTGCTGCCGGAATTTCGCCGGCTTCCAGGATTTCAATAGGATCGCTCAGGAGGAAACTGTTGGTAAGGATCGACCTGCCGGATACAGAATAAGTCTGATCGCTATGAATCACACGATCTATAACAGCGCTAAGTCTATTAACTAGTAGTGTGAGCACTGAAGGGAGGTTGGACACCAGTTTTTCAAATCATTCCCTGGACCACGGCTTAAGACGAACGACTGCCTGTTCCATAATGTCCGTCAGTTCCTGCTCGCGCTGAGCCTCGTTCGTCACCGGCAAAAGCGCGAGACCTAGAAAGTCCCAGAAAGAAAGGGTGACCTGGTGGTAGGATTTCTCTAGTTTTCATTTGGCTTATCGGAAACGAGGTGCTCTAATTTTGCTATATCCAACGTCCACGAAGTTCACGGCAGATTTTCCCGCTTCCCAGAGCTCTAGGATACTGCAGGGAAGGAGTCGCCCCAAACGTCTTGCGTGGTTCCTGTTTTACGTCCTGGGCACTGATGAATCGAAAGGTGCTGTGAGCCGAAAGGCACCCGGGTCACCTTCAACGTTGTCCGTCGCAGTGTCTTCTCTGTTTATTTCTCAAGTTTACTAGTGTGGTAAGCGGACACTGTGTGAATTTCAGTGTCTCAGCCCCTACATTCGCAATCACTCTCTTCATTATTATCGTTATCTGAATTTCCATTTTTCATTATTTTCCTACCGGGCTTCCGTGGCTCAGTCGTTGTGCGCGCCATGACCCAGGAGACTCCCACCAATGTGGTCGGTGAGAGTTCGAGTCGAGCGCATGCTGGGTCCTCTCTGACCGTACGGGGAAAAGGCTGCCAGGAACCTACGGATGGTCGTGGTTTTCCCCCGGGGTCTGTCCTGTTTCCTCCCACAATATTGCTGGCAGCCGTCTTAAATATTCTTGGGACCCGTAAAGTTGGGGTTGATGTAGGTCAATGGGCGTGTCGCTTTCTAGATTACGGGTTGGGTGTTTATTTTCAGATTAATGAGTGGAATGTTGACATTATTACCAAGAGGAAGTCAAGCACAAAGCACAATGTCCTCATGTTTTGTTCTATTCTTGCCTGGGTTGTGTCGTCTGGAAAGTGCAGCATACCTTAGGCTACATTTGGAAAAGGGTATCCGTCCAATGACGCTATATTCCATATCTACTGTTTGTAATGTTATCATATACGCAGCCCGTGTTATCCTACATCTGAAAAGGGTATCCGCTCAATGAGGCGATTGTGTGGAATACAACCGTACTTCATAAATAAACTTTTTATTGAAGATGTGTATACGACAATCCCTTCTGATAGTAACCTTGAAGGCGTTGACATATGAACTTGCAGTTGTACGTCCTCCGGTGTCATCTGAGTGTGTCAGTGAGTATTTCTGTAGTACTGGCTGTTTGGTGGGGTGGGGTGGGGTAGGTTAGGGATGTTCGCGAACACTACCGGTGTTTTCTTTGAACATTCATCCACTGGTATTCCATCATACCCACGTTGTAGGCAAAATATCGCAGTCACCAGCGGGAGGGGAGAAAAAAGACGGTGCATGCGACGGCTGTTACTGGCGGGTAATTTCTGTTTGTCGCAAAGTGTCGGGCCCGTAGGGAAAAAGAGAAGGAGCAAGCGTCTAGTTCATTCATGCCAACGTACATCGACTAACCAGTCTTCTCTCTTTCAACCATTTTCCAAAGCACGGGTAGGAGAGGATTTCCATTCACACTCACTCACTCACACGAGCGCGCACACATACAACAATATACTTTTATGCGGGACTTTAATTTCATCACAACATTTACACCTGTACCAAAGGCAACGCCCAATGGAACAATCAAGACGGATATACCTCCTTTATGTGCTCGAAGAAGATGGCAAAGGCGTCTGTTCCGTAACGTCGTCTCCAAATTAACTCGACCAAGTAATAAGGAAAAAGCCCGCTATTGGTTTCGGCGTTCGATAGCCCACCAAGTGCATTCGATTGCTTATGTGTGGGCACCGGTATGGGGATCTACGAAGTTCATACACTGATTGACTGTGAAGTGTCGGAAACCTTCATCAGTCAAACATGAATATGCCCTCCGTAAATCACTCACAACGGCACTTCCCGGGGCAATCCAACCCTTTATCAGAGGGAGAAGCGTGGCTCGACTCCGGTCTGCCACGCGGACCACTCGCACGCAACCTGTCTCTCTCTCTACCGCACCAAACACCAACTCTTGCTTTTTCGTCAACCTTCCCCTATGGTACTTACGCTTCCCAAACATGACTCTCCAACTCCACGATTTTACCAGGCCTCCGAGCTTATCTGTTTGGTGATCTTTCTCCATTCGCACAACACATACTTCACAGCAAAAATTAAACCAGTCAATGGCTCTAAGCTTTGATATTTGCACCTCGCCATATACATAGTTCAACGTTTGTTCCGCACACCAAAGAAACATCAAACCCACCATTTGGCCATAGAGACAGTTAAGATCCCTCAAACCAGGAATTCATGGGGATAGCCTTGGATTTGCGGCAATCCGTCTGGTAACACCGCCACACAACACCGTCAAATCGATCCGACCGCTCCCCCTCCCGCAAAGGATTGCCACATCTGACGCATGGGACGGTCCTGGCCAGGAGTTTTTCGGTGCCGTCACCAAACAACACATCTGGCCACGGAATTGGTCACGTATTCCTTTATAATTGCCATACTGTGGGGGTACACCGGCATACTTCCTATGCCGTAATCTCCATGAAACACTTCAGCAGATTCCATGTTCTGAATGATGACGCACAGCGATATTTTGCCTAGAACGTGGCTATGGGGGAATACCAGTGGCTGAATGGCCAGAAAAAACACCGGTAGTGTCAATGAACACCCCCATCCCACTCCCCCAAGAGCCAATACTACAGAAATAGTCACTGACACATTCAGATGACACCGGACAACTACAAGTCCTTCGTCAACGCCACCAAGGTTACTGCCAGAAGAGATCGTCGTATACACATCTTCAATAAAAACATTAATTCTGAAGTACGGCTGTGTTCCACACAACCTCCTCATCGGACGGAGACCAATTTCAGATGTAGGATAACATGGACTGCGTATATGATAACATTACACATGGTAGATATAGAATATGACGTCATTCAATGGAGACTCCTTTCAGATGTAGGTTAACATTGAATATTACGTCGTTCAACAGAGACCTTTTTCAGATGTAGCGTAAAGTATGCTGAAGTTTCCACACTGCACGACATACGCAAGAATAAGACAGCATGACGACATTGTACTTTACGATTGACTTCCTCTTAGTAATAATGTCAACATTCAATTCAATCTTATGCAAATAAATACCAAGCCACACATTAATATCACGTGACCACCTCTTCCGAAGTAACACTGTCCTTCCACTAACGTCCAGCCACAGGCATGCGTCACGTGATATTTTGACATGCGTAATACAATATTTATTTCCGGTCACACAAAAGATCCGCACATAATTACACTTTCATGACAGCTGAAGTGGCAGGGTGGTTTAAACAGAGGACTACGGACTCAAAAAGGTATCTGGCAGAGATTAAGTAACCAATGAAGAATGTCTTCAATCACGTGACCGTGGGAAATATATCACGCCATGCATAATGTAGAAAGCGACACGCCCATTGACATAAATTAACCCGAATTTTACTAATCCCACAACTCTTACCTGTTGTATTGTTTGAGCAGACCAAACCCAGGTCTCGGTGGTGCCCACAGTAAACATCTCCCCATCTACTGTGAGAGCACTGGGAGATGTTTGTCTCATTCCCTGAACACATTACATGGTCCAACCAGATGGTTCCAACACCTTCTCCATACCATGCGTTCTTCACTGGATAACCACGGTTGCTAAACGCAAAACAGAACACAACCTGTTATGACACCTGACCTAGATTTTCAGATATGAATACGTTACTTTCTGTACTGTGATTTGTCGAAGGTATTGTCTGGATGATTTTTACCGTCATAGTGCGTACTTTCTGGAATAAAATACCATGACTTCCAACAATGCTCATAACGTTGTCGACTTGTTGTTTGTTCTCTTGTACGTAGCATTTTTTTTGTCGAGCTTATCACTCAGGTGCCCGTCTTACAAAGCTGGAGTAAGGCTGCGACTGGGTGTAAACCATCTAGGGCGTGTGTCACAGGATAGACTGAGCGTCTTACAAAGCTGGAGTAGCTGAGACTTGATGTAAAGTATGGTGCAAATTTACACCTACCCTCGGGGTAAATTCCCTAAGTGTACTAAATATGGCGGCGCTTGTGGTGTTTCGTAGACACACTTTAAGCATTGTGACAACTTTAGTAAGACGTTACCGGGAGCTGACGGAAGCCGCTACTAAAGCGGACGTAAACGTCTACGTCTGACGCAAGCTACTCCAGCTTTGTAAGACGGATCCCTGGCCGATTACCAATATTACCGGCCTTCTCAACAGTAACACATCTTCTGCTATGAGGTTTAAGTTGTTACATATGAGTCTAGCCAAGGAAGTAGGACAGCTTAAAATATTCCCTACTAACCCTGTGCGTGTAGTGTGTCTTATTTTACTAAAATGCATAATCTAATATCTGTTCTTCTCAGATCTAAAAGATGTTGGATTTTAAACAAGTTTCGTCTTAGAAAGTAATTTCTTTGTGAATATATGACTTGGCCACTGTCGAACGTTTGTCTGGATGATAAATGGATGCACACGCCATTGGCTTTCTTCTTATAAATGTATCAGAGGCCATACTGAATCTTTGCGCACGGCACACGATGTACATTTCTTTAAAGGAGAAGAAAAGCAATAAATGGTGACAAAATCAGATGAAAGAACATCAAAACATGTTTGCAAATATAGTAGTTCATATTTTTTTTTATTTTTCAAGGAGAAAAGGACACTTAAAAATCATTTCTTTCATAATGCGTGTTTGGAACGACCTTTCTTTCTTTAAAAATGTTCTAAATAAGGATGCGATGCATGTCTACTAAATTTATTTGAAGGTAAATTTTTTGTTTACACCCAAACATATGTGTTTAACCTGAATTATGATAATATTTATGAACGTATTAAAAATATATACATATGATCAAAATCCAGGCTGAACACATTTGATAGCTGAAAAGACAAATTCTAGTGGAAAAACATTTATTAAAGATGTTTTACATCCTCATGTATAACATTATTACACAAAGACTACATATACAAAAATGTGGTCCGAATTACCCGCCATACAAGAATTATTTTCAAGTACATATTTCTCCTTTAAGAAAAATCGAAAAAAAGTTAATACCACACTTGCAAATAATTTCATATCAAGTCTGTTATTTTTATGTATTTTCCATCTTTAACAATTCTTATATATACATGCATATTTATCATATCTGGAAAATGCTCTAATACACAGCTTCGTTAAACATAAGCAGATAAAAGTTGCTTCTTGCCTGGATGACTTAATTAGGCTCTCCGTAATTCTTGTTACTACGAAGAAAAAAATACCACCAATGACAGAACCCGAACTCCTGGATTCAATTCACAACTGGATTGTTAGCCACTCGAGACAACCCTAGGCTCACTACTTAATTGTATGAATTATCGTGGCCAATGATTATCTACATTGTCCTTAAAATCATTTGCAAAAATATGAGTGTGAGGATTAACGTAATTCTTTGCCAAAGTTTACACGTATTCTCCCAGATATCAAACACAAACAAACAAGTTTGATTCACGAAATTGTATATTTTATGACGGGAAATCCCACAGCAAAATGCCTTTGATTCGCAAAATCTGCATTTGACCCTAGTTTTATCATGACAGAGCAAAAGGTAGAAGTAACATCACTAAAAGTTTTAACAGAGATGATGTATAGTAATTTTTACTTCAACTTGAAGCAACTTTTCTCCCTTTCTCAGTTTTCATACGTCTGGTAACTGCGCCAAGGGAATCTACAGATTTTCCGTCTAATTCAAGTGTTTCTGTCACAAAAATACAAACATTTCATACCGCTAGCACTATTTATTACAGGTCGTCCTTCAACACACAAAAAAGAACCCCTAAGGCATTCCATGGCGTTTTTCCGGGGATCCTTTAACTGTCATGTATAATTTTTCTGCTAATCTTCATTTCTTTCATATTAAAACAATATATATGTTTAAAAACATGTTTAAGATTACCTGTATCCAAGAATTCGACAAATAGTAGTGGCAGTCACCACGTTGGCCCCATTGCCACATACTGTTCCCCATGTACCGTTGTAATATACCTCCAAACGTCCACCAATGAAGGATGATGTCTCCGTAACATTGACAAGCCTAATGGTGGCGGCCACTGAAAATCAAAAATTAAAGTAACAGGACACACTAAGCCAAATGTATTCATGCATTGACGAAGTGTCTTAAATAAAGACAAAAATAAGAGCACACCTATTTTTATCATGCGCCGTTGCCTCACAGAGACACTAGGGTTAATGGTAAACTAAAACGGAGACATGAACACACGAGGTATCTTTGTAAAGCCTTTCTCACACACGCATTTTATTTCGCGAAATCTATTTTCGCGAAATCGCACATAGTTTTGTGCGAATGTATAGCGATTTAGCTGATTTTCTCAGTACCATTGCAGCTATTGCGATAATGTGCGCGAATTATGGCAATGTATGCGATAATAATGCGATAGTAAGTTTCGGTGTCACATTTCTGCAGTAAATTCGAATGGCATCCATTTGCATGTGCTAGTGTTGTGTTATTATCGCCAAAATGTCATTTCCGTTTGATGGTTTTAGCTAGTTCTTTACCATTTCCTCTCTTCTGTGAAGCCATTATTCTACAGTTGTTTCCTTCTTGAAACCCAACATACAAATGGGGAGTGGTTGTCATCACACCCCTTCATATAGGTTCGGGGAGATTGACGCGGTAGTGACGTGTTGATTGCGATGATTATAGCAATTAAGTGCGATACCAATCTCTAAAAATGAGATAGTTATAGCACTCGCTGCATTATATAACGCAATAATTGACAGATCAGTCTTGTAAACCACAGGCATAGCCATTTTTGCGACATTTACTGCATATTGTGTGGCTGTCGGAAAAAAATGGGTATTAAATTGCATTCTTCAAGGCAAATTCTGCGATTACGAGCGATATAGTGCGATTGCATGTGAAACTTTCTGAAACAAAATAAATTTTTTTAACATAAAAAAAAATTTTGTTACACCGTCTTTTTATGGTAAGCGTAACTACAGAGATATATTGCGACCATCAGTTGCTATAATATGTCATAATATACCTCATATAAATGCAACATATAAACGCAAGGTATTAACGTCCGGCTTAACACGCCAGCCCATGTTGCGAGAAATAATGTAAGAGGTACCAATAATGCAGTAAAACCAAACGACAACGTATTAATTTTTAACCGATATTATTACAATGACCGATAATGTCTAAATGTTTTCTGCATAAATGACTAGATTATCTGGAAACCAATTACTGCAGAATTTGCTAGAAAGAAGATTACTAAATTATCAAAATTATCTGCAAGAAATTTACTACAGTATTGGTTTCAAAAGTCTTAACATTAACGGTGGTTTTTACACCAGTGTCGGTCGATTCTGCAATAATGTCGGTCGTTTCTGAAACAGTATCTGTCGTTTTCATAACATGATGGAACTTTTTTGACAACAGTATCGGTCGAAGCAGTCCGGGCCAAATCCAAATAAGGAAACGTTTCCACTTTAGGGGGTTCAAATCCAAGTCAGGAAACATTCATAATATATCAACATCTATCTATAATTTAATTAGAAGTTAAGTGTTTGGTTTTTTAATCTTCATAGTTTTGAAACGTAGGCCTGTAAATTAACATATCTTCAAGATATTGTGAAATAGTGAAAAATATGGCAATATATGACTCATGAAAAATTCCAGTTTTAATTTTCTTGGCTCCTGTATTTCTGCTCACAATGAACTCTTGCTAAATCGTAGAATAATGTGTTTTAAACAGTTTGCTAATTGAGTTCATCTTTTTAGCGCTTGTTAGCCTGGGACCATTGAGTTTTTAATTGATAATTTCCGGACCTGGAAACAATACGGCGTTGCCATAAAATATTGTCTGAATGGTTAACAATGACCCCTCATCAGGAAACATGTTCCCATAAACAGGAACGCGCCTCGATATTCTCTCCAAATAATAAAATCTATGTTAAAGTGTAAACATGTTTACTGAAAGAGTCAATTACAGTCCAACTCATCAGACGAAAAAATTCCAACGGTGTCGAATGGAATAAATAAAACTTTTTGTAAATAATCACTTTTCATTATAATACTATTTTGGGGTGTAGAATTTAACTGTAAAGAAGGAAGGCAACATTTTGCCCACATGTAAATTTAACCACACAGAGAGGCCAGGCGTCAGCGCTTTTGTTTACGCTTTGACATGGAAGAAAGTTGCGGTATCGAACTGCTGTGTGTGATATCAATGAGTTTGAATGGAAAACCCCAATTACGTTTTCAATAAAAACAGAAATATCTTAGGTAGATATTTATTACGTACTGAGAATATTTCAGTATAATAAAATTATTACTGCCAAAAGACATTTGAAAAATATACGCGACTATTTCATTTGTTAATAACAGACATAATTTGCTTTATACATGCCGCCCTTTCGGCTGTCTTCCCATTTTTTTAGATCAGCAGTCACTTAATATAACTGCGATAGAAAAACCTTCTTTGACAATAGTGGCTGTCACAACCTACCATGCATAAATGCCAGCGGTCAGTTCTCTTGGCGAATCCAGCATATCAAAGCCACCACGTTGGACAGCCTTTGAGCAGACGTGTACATGTGTGTGTGAGGGGGGCACCTAACTTTTGACTTCTTCAATAATCTATTGAGAAAACACTGATTATTGACGAACCAGGATGCATCCCACTTGTATGCCCTTTGTTGATTGGTTTACGCTCTTCCTACCATTGTGCTTCACTAATCTCAACAGATTAGTGTAGCTATTTAGAGTTGATTGCAGTCGTGAAAAGGTAAGAGGCCTATATTTCCGTTGTTATATTCCGATCAAATGTTGGTGTATTTAAAATCAGTGGGAGGAGAGCTATGTTTGGTTTCTTTGGCATAATTACCTAGATGTGACGCCATAAATGATACTGATTTAAATGCCTTCAATCTGTCACTTATGTTTTGCCTCACTGATCAAAATTAGCCCTCAATCACTCATACACGCATGATCTCTCATTGAGGACCTCTCTTTAAATAAGCTTTGTTCTGCATTATTCCTAGTATCAGTGTTTAATCTCATCTATAAATACACATTCATTAACATGTGTACATTTACTCTTTATGAAAAAATCATTGTTTCAGAAAACATTTCAGTTGTTATTCTATCTAGCTATGTCGCTAAAATATCTCCAAAATAAAGACTGGTCAATAATTCTTTTCCCACACTTCATGCCCACAAAACAGTCAAGTTTTTCAAACCTTAGTATTTTCCCTCCCATAAAATTACTAGGACTTTTTTTCTGATAGAGAAGTCTACCTAGCCCTATTCCCTTACTTTCTGTGGCTAAATTGAAAAGGTTTCATGACCGGTGTTGACCGTGGCTTAGTTTTACAATCTGGTACCCCCTGTCACTTCCACCCCTACTTACTCTTTTAACGGGGAAAATACATCTCCGTATATCAAACATATAAAGTGTCTAATGTAAGAAGGTTCTACAATCATAAATATGGATGTGTAAAACGCAAATTCGATGTTCTCTGGGACAATTTGACTTTTGTGAATAATTGTGATTTATTAGTTAACCCGTTGATATTACTTAGGAATAGAATCATACAAACTTCATACTGGCCGCAGTTACACAAGTTTGGTTTTGGTTTAACATCTCCGAAGGAAGTGTTTTTTCATCCTGCAACTCATCTATGACTATATATTCAAGTCAAGTCACGATCACTTTTCTATAGAAACAGTCACAATTGACCAACATATACACGTATATACTGGGAAGGGTTTAAGCAAATAATGCTCTGTGCCTGTGTCTGCTAGTTCATTATTGGCAGTTAATGACTTTTTAATGGTCTCTGACTTGGCTGTTGTTTCAGGGAAAGCTAAAGCAACAAGCACAAGTTTCACAGTAAGCAGGTTTTCAAAGAGGTCCAGCTTGCTGTCCACCACTGCACTGCCCATTAACGCCTTCCTCGTCCAACTGCTGGACTATGAAGGAAAAAAAATCGCAGACTGCAAATACCAGTAATCTTGCACCTTAAACCTGGTTTCAACCCACACCATGCTTTCTTGTATTGAAAATCTAGAAATTGGGTCTTTATATGACTGTAAAAACTCACACTTTTGCACCACCTTAGCTCTCTTTAACACGTTGTTAAGTATAGCGATAAACCCTAACCACTCACTGTGTCAGTATGGTTAAATTTTTGCAGGCTTTGTACTGAATGTCATTGTAAGGAGAGACTACCTAATGGCTATTAGCTTTACCGTATTTCAACGCTGGAATTCACTGTACATGTAACTCTGGGTCTACTGTTAAAGGATTTAGTGTCCAGATTTAGTATTCAGTCATGGTTAGGTACACTCTTATACATTGTTATTTTGACAACAAAAATGTTTTATAAGTGTACATTAATCTGAGTAGTCGCTAGATAATGAGGCGGATTTTGAACATTTTTATTTTTTTTTGCACCAACACTTTGTGATCTCTGACGAATGACGTAATAGAAGCACAGCCTGTATGAGATGTCAGAGTTTCGCCATTTGGTTCAGTGTTAAAAAAGTCAGAGGAGTGACAACAACCATATCGAATCTGTCCACGAAATGTTTGATTGTTCTACATACCGTTCTAAAAACAGGTCGTCGAAGAACTCTGGAGGTACATAATCAAAGTTCCCAGACGATTTGACCTTAAGGTAGGCCTGGACTTACAGTACAAGAAGGAAGGATTTTGTACCCACCAATAAGCGCGGTATCTGTCCTGGTCATTTTACAGCTGAAAGGTACGAGAGGATTACAGCTGAACTCGAAAAATTTGGTTACTATGGTGGCCACAGTCAGCTCAACATAAATAAACATTAAATTTTAAGATAAACACACGCTGTATATACAATGTAACACTTGATAAAGCCATAACTTACAACTGCGTTTGCCTGTGCGGTTGCAAATACCTGGAATGTGACAAAGACGAATTCATCATGTGAAAGCCAGAATCCGAAGTCTGGCCAGAGATGTCCGCGTCATAAATCTGAATTTCAAAGTAGTCCACTATGGGTTCAGATTGATACGTTAGTGCATTTGCTTCTTTAGTAGCTAGAACACATCTCGAAAATGATATCGTTTTTGATACGAATTTCCAGGTTATGAAACCCATCCAGCCTTCTCTTCGCCGTCAATGACGTCACTAGCCTGGCGGCCGGCAGGACATCCCCTAAGACAGAAAGTCTATTGTTTTGGGCGGATTTAATGTCAATATTACGTTTCTCAGAAGCTCTCCCGGTAATATATTTTGTAAACAGGTTGTCATCTTCGTAATAATGACCAGTAACAAAATCAGGACACTACTCCTTTCCATCTTCAGAGCAACTTCCCTCCTCGAGCCGCTCACCCCCGCCCCAACCCACACAGAGGGGGCTAAGGCTATAAGACACAACCTGAAATACTTCAGGTTCTGCTTCGATAGCTTATATAAGTTCATCACGTTCCATATTTTGCCAGACTCTTCTTATAATATAAAAGATTATGTTTTTAACATTTAGGGATGTAGGTAACATCTTTTTTCTTTTTTCTTTCTTTTTTTTATTTTTTATTTTTTAAATTTTTTTTTCCTTTTTTGTTTTTGGCTACCATTAATTACATCCACATACAAGTTAGATCCATAGGTACAATAAGCCTGTGAAACCCGTGGAAAACATATATTATGCGTACAGTCAAGCGTTATTCACGCATACATGTACTTGGCAGTTCCAGTGGAGACAGGTTAGGCCATGAAGTTTTTAACATGTTTAAAGATCCAGAGGCATGTTGTTTAGGCTTCAAGGCTGTCTGTGGTAAGGATGAGCAATTTAGCCTTGCAAGATCGTGCAGGGTGGAATGCGGGAAATGGGTGGGTGAAGGCTGAGGCATAAACAGTAGTCTGGATAAATTGAAGTCTCATGCAGCTTATATTCATTAATGTTTCAAGCTTTAGTTTATCTCAAATATTTCTGTCAATTCGAGGTGCTGACAAAAGCTGCAATTTCGGATTCAAATTAGCAGTAGCACAGTTTCTATTTTACTACTCCGTTAGCCATTTAATTTCAAAGTCCACGTGTGAAAGGGGTAGCGTTTTTATAGTTTCATGTAGACTGTTTTTATGTCAAAAGTCTTTAAAAATCCTAAATCTGTATATTTCTGTATACTATGTTTAGAGGACTATGCAAAATGAACATATACCATGTACCTGCATACATGTAACTTCTGTTAGGTTTTAGACCCTTGTCCACAACCTCATTTTAATGCAAAATTCTCCACCTTTTGTTTGGGGTAAATTATTTCGAATAGTGCAAAATATATACATGTACACGTATTGTTCAGGCTTGAAGACGAAAAAGTTCTCAGTAGATAAATCACACTGCCATATAAACATAATGGTTATACCACTGATAGTCTGGGTAAATAAATTCATGAAAATACTGCTCAAAACAGACTCAAGAGAAGAGTTATCACATATATTTATTACATGGCGTAATTTATTTGAATCAGGTAATTAATTTAGGATACACAAATTCTCTTATACTCTTTAAGTCTTTCGGGAAAATATTTGTAAAATGGTAAGATGCTTTTAAAACGATAATTTGTTATTGGTCATGCCATATTTGTCTTTCTGCTTTAAAAAAAACACCCCAAAGAATACTTACACGTAGTGCACCTTTGCAAACTGTAGTAGATGTACTATATATTGATACTCCTCAGAATTAAACACTCCGAGATACAGGGCCCCGAACGCACGCGAAAATACTCTAAAAATAAAGCCACCTGTACAATAGAAGTAACGCACAAGAAGCATGAAAGTGAGGCCCATAGATCAGCTCCGTCAAAGGAGAATTCCACCTTGCTCAGAAGAGTTCATGAGTTATGGCAACTTACAGGGATAGAAATGTTTGCTAATAAGACCAACTCCAAAACGTACTATGGCGCTGGTGTTTAGCAATAGAAATTTCCATTTTAAATTATCAGTACCCAAACAACTGACTGGAAGACTGGACAGTACACTTGTGTAGGTCCGATCTACGGTGTATTTATTTGTGCAATATTTTTTTTTCATTTAGTTAATGGCATATACTTACAAGTATATGTAATTAGGCAGAATATTGGCAAAAGTCTTGTGGGCAGAAACACTACATGCTTGAAAGCCCTCCTTTCACTCTGCATTACAGTGATGCTGTGTTGAAAAGTTGCTGGAACATGTTCTTGCTCTGGAGGCGTGTTAAATTGAGGATATCCACTCTCTGACTTGAAGATACATGGGGACACGTCATTGCAACTTTAGCCCAGCATCCTAATCTTAAAATCAGGGCCACCTGGCTGGTTGTGGGTCAGCTCTCTTATATAGCACTTTGAGCACCCAGACCCATTGATGAGGGACATCCAAGCCGTGACCTATATATACACGTGCTTTTCAGGCAGATCATCTTTGCTGTGGAACAAATCAAGTCCCAGACACTATGTAACTTGCAAGCACACCAATTATTACACACACTATAAAGCAGCACATGGAGCCCGACTAAATTTTGCAATGAACTCAAATTTGTCAGCTAACAATAACACCAGAACAATGACTAACACATTAACAGTCTTCCTTGCAACATGTCCAAGGACGCTATGCTCTAGAGGCTAGGAACTGTTAAAGACTATCCCGTTGGGTCCAGCTGTTGTAGTTGTTTCACTGCATATCATGTCTGTAGATCGTAGATGGTTGTGAAAGAAATTGTTCAAGAGTAACTGACTAATGGTGATTATTAAATGGATTAGCCCGAAGCCTAATGTAAATGATTTGTCACGGATTATTCACCATTCTCCTCAACGCCCAGATGTAAAAACATACAGTAAGTGATGATAATGTGATGGAATTAATAATTACGTTATAGTGAAGAGAGCAGATTTTAGCCAATAGCCAGCTGTGGATTTTACAGCTGTCCATAATATACAGGTGCAAATGAAGCTAAGTTACTTTCATCATAACATTTTTTCTTACATGAAATGGTTAAATTAAAGAGCGTACATTAAAAGTATAAGAAAAAAATTTGGTTTTCTCTACAGGGAACATCATATCGTTCCCTAATTTAGAAACGATGAAAATGTTACCTACACAGAAAAGAAGGCTTCTGTTTCCAGACGTAGTTTATATGTGACCATAACGGGACCAACTTTCACCGTTTTGGACTTGGCGCAGACTGGTCGTTGTAACATTATCGGTCAAGAAGTCATACAATATCGTTTGGTTACAATCGTACAGGCACTTGCTACATCATTAGTTGCCATAGTTCCAGCTGCTTTCGCCGATGTCATGCGAAAATTGTTTGCCTTTTTATGCATATATAAGCGTGGAAATAAAAATGATGCAACATCGTGTTTCAGTTTTCTCTCACATGGCGTATCCCATGACCTCGTAAGACTTCTAGATCACCACTTGATCTACAGGGTTACCAAACACGTCAGGATAAAATAGCTGTGGCCGGTTGGGCATGTTTCCAACCTCTCTCCGAAATGATTAAAGTCATATAATTCGTTGTCTTTCGTTTTAAATCACCGGAACGTGTCTTTGAGACTGATAAGAAGACAGAACAAAAGTCCCAGACTTGACAGGTCAGCGTATACCGAGGTTATTTCGGTTTGTATCACGGCTGAGTATTTACGGTGAAAAGAGCAGGTGTGAGGCACTTAAGGGAGACTATAGCACAGAGAGCAGCGACGACAGTATGATAGTAGTTGACCAAAGACTGCATGTAAAACACTACAACATACACGTATTGGTGAAACGCGGCCTTTTCTCGTTTTACTTCAGATTGGTCACATAAACTAAATAGCTACTGTTACGTTCCCTGGCGCATATGACGTTGGTTGCAACATAATTCGGTAAGATATACGAGCAGAGTTTCAGCAGAGATAGAACCACTCAAATTGCTTTGTTGTCATCACAATCAATAAACATTTTCGTGGAAACAATGCGTAAGGACAAAGCTTTATTAATATTTGTCCACCAACCAATTACTGTTTGATGTAGGTGTGTAGTGCTAAAATGACGATAGTTACAGGAAACACCAAAACATCGTTGGTCTGTTTGCGCAATCTACGGTTAGCTGACGGCAACATGTCAAGCACGACATAAAACCAGAAGCGAACATACGACAATTTGTCTGAAAGAAATATATATATACGACTTGTGTATCTAAATCTAGGACAGTACGTGAAATGCTTGCGGTTTATCTCCGACGTACTGGGTTCGTTTACCCTTAAAACTCATTTCCAGGGGTCAAACTTCCTGGAGTATAACGTAAAACAGCGATATAAAAGTAAACCAAATATATCCCCAAAGCAAACTGTGAAGAGTTGGAAACAGTCAGCAGTGTTTTGGAAAACAGTACAATAGGTACCGACAATTAGTGTGGAAATACATGTACCAGCGCTAGAAAACACAGAGCAATGGCGACCGTTATCCCAAATTCCTTACAGATATCTGCATCTTAAACACGACAGTTATACAAACAACGTCTCTGCTGTCAGCATCAACAATCTTTATGTGCAGTCACCTTTGACATGAAAATCAGTATCATAATTTAGTCAACATTATCGGGGGTTAACTTTAGACCGGGTTTAACACAAGTAATTACTGAAACCAGCACAAGCTAATCTAGGATCCAACACACGCGTAACGGACAACGCATCCAGCGTTGGCTAACATTATGATAAGCAGACGTTGAAGTATAGTAAAGCATACAAAGGATCTAATATCAGTGGACAATGGAACCAGTATAAGAAGACCGATGATGCGGCATCAGTCCACAATAGGGCCATCAGTCCACAATGGGGCCAGTATAAGCTGTCCTAGGATGTAACATCAGTCGACAATTGGGCATGTGTAAGCTGACCTAGGATAGGGACGTAACATCAGTCGACAATTGGGCATGTGTAAGCTGACCTAGAATGAGGACGTAACATCAGTCGACAACTGGGCATGTGTAAGCTGACCTAGGATGAGGACGTAACATCAGTCGACAATTGGGCATGTGTAAGCTGATCTAGAATGCGGACGTAACTTAAGTAGATACCGAAACCTGTATAAATATAAACAGATCCTGAGAGAAGTAAAAACTGAAGTCACTGTGAGCACACATGGGAGGTAGAAGAAATTGAAATTGAAACCAGCACTGTCGGAAATAGACACTGGAATTAGCAGAAGCTGATATACAACAATGTAGGACCTAACATAAGCAGATCTTGCGGCCGGCATATGGTGACATAGGATCCACCATAAGCAGATATTGCAGCCAGCATATAGTGACATATTACCTACCACAAGTAGATATTGCAGTCAGCATGTGGTGACAGAGGACCTTACATAAATAGATATTGCAGCGTGCACATGGTGACATAGGACCTAACATAAGTAAATATTGCAGCCAGCACATCGTGACATAGGACCTAACATAGGTAAACATTGCATCTAATATAAATTCACCTGAGGGAAAGAAAAGACGACATCGGTCAAAGCATGGCCAGATATAAGAACAAGAAAACCAAATGGTGAAGCCGGAATAAGCAGACACAAAAGGTAGTTGCGTATGAAAAAAACAAGCAGATTAGTCCAATGACGTAGACATACATGTATAACCCATCATAAGCAGACTCTGGTGCCAACACATAGGGACTGTGCAACCAGTATGGCCAGGCGTTGAAGTCAAAATAAACAGACCATGAAAGGAATAAAAGCAGACATTCGACATAGCCAGGCATTGGAGCCAAAGGCACTGGGGCCAACGTGACCAGGCATAGGAGCCAAAAGATTTAGGCATCTGAACGCACATAACCAGGCATCGTAGCCAACAGAGACGGACACCCTGACTAGACATAGCCACGCAATGAAACCAAAATATTAAGGCACTGGCGCCAAAATAACCAGACATTGGGGCCAGCATTGCCGGAAATGTGAGCCAACATAGCCATCCATGGAAGTTAATCAGACTTTGAAGACACCACAAAAGACATTTAATTTAACACTAAGTAACTACGGCGCCGGCACAGACCGATGCCTGACACAAAATCAGTATACGCATCATCCTCATGCGATCAAAAGGGAACAGAATATAGCAGCCATCACTTCCAAAGCAGCCAGATATAAAAACTGAAATAACCAGACATGGAAACCAACATTACGAGATTTTGGAAACATCATAACCAGACATGGTGTCTAGCACATAAAGACAATGTAACCAGATAAGAAGACATGATAGCCACATAAGAAGTCATTGATTATAAAAGTTTACAGCACAGAGGGTACAACCAGGTCAACGACGGGCGTGTGATATTTTTGATATAGACACACGTAACCGGTGAAGTATGGCCGCTTGTCGGTTTAGTAAGGCGAACAAGCAGATGAAACACCCTAAGTGTTTAAAAGGCAGCAATACACATAAGGAAGGGAATAACAACGATGAGCATGACAGTGGCACAAAAAAGCAAAGACTAACAGATTAAAACCATATGTGTGAAAAATTACGCGGTGTTCTACAGGCAACATCGACTTAGTAGGATGGAAAGACTGGGGTAACATGTTTACATTTTTTTTGGTATTCTCAACAATCTTGTAAGGCTCGGAGAAACTTGGTCGCTGTTACAAAATTCTTAAATATGGACTACTTCAAGCTTGCACTTACCGACAATCCCCGTTGCCGCCTCCCCGACATGGATATCAGGTGCTAAGATTAGCACACATAGACATAAGTTCACAGACGCCAGGTGCAGACCGGCGACAGCGTGGAGGCGCCTCTTCTGTCCCAACATGTTTTTGCACAATCTGTACAGTAACAGTTGTCATGATTACCTTTGGCAAATTATGGTGACAGAAAAAGTACAACTGACTGTGATTGAAAGAGCGAAGTAGGAAAACCGTGTTTTTAACCTCCACACGGAAGTGCGTGTTTGCCGGTGTTGATTGTTTTTTTCTTTTTACGGAAGCTTGTTGTGTGGCCTGTAGTTGTTTAAGTTGCTTGTTTACCAATGACAATGAGGCACGATAAATGGGTTTATGTATACAGGGAATTTGCACGTTCCTTTGCTCTCACTGTTTGTAGGACCTTATTGACACCAAATGGTCGAAAAGCTCGTTTGACCTTTGACACAGTGTAGCATTTGCCGAAAGCCATTTGTTTTCCATCAATACGGAGAGTATATATGTGTGCCACACGTAGGAAAGTTCGCCACAAAGATCGGTGGTTTATGGCGGGATTAAGGATTCCTCCACACAAAAACACATATCTGGGTTTGGCGCTAAAATCAATCAAGTAAGAAAATACATTGAATTCCTGTGTGTCTGTCCATGAGTAAAGTTACGGAAAAAATTGGCACAAATATGGATGGAATGGTTTGGCATAGGGTAACTTTTTCGTAATGAACAATTCACGAAGTCCCACAGTATGGCTGAAACACTACGTGGCGTTAAGCCATAATCACTCATTAATCTATTCGGCCAGTCAATCCATTTAACTTTGGTTGTCATTAAAATTGGGAACATCTTGAACAATTCTTCATCGTAGACAGACGGGAAAAATGCATTGCGCATTTGCCCTCCACGAGTATCTTCTGGATTGTTAAATTCTTATACGGAATTCAATTTCATCAGAGCTATGATTTATTTTTGTTTTATTTGTTTATTTTTTCATGTATTTAGGTAATTTGTGCTTTACGCCGTACTCAAGAATATCTCATTTATACGACGATGGCCAGCATTATGGTGTGACGAAACCGGCCAGAGCCCGAGGGAAACCCACAACCGTACTCATGTTGCTCACAGACCTTCCCATGCACCACAGGAGAGGAAGTCAGTATGAGCTGGACTTGAACAGTGACCGTAGTGTTTAAAGATTGTGCCACTTATCTTTCTGACGGAAAAATCAAAATATGTTTACAAGAATTCTACATGTGAATAATAAACTTTCATTTGTACTCATGTGGACATTATATCCATACAAGCACCACATATGTAACAAAGAACTGCACATACACACACACAGATTTTCACAAATGTTTACCTTTTTACCATGCGTGCAGGCACAGATACTAAATAATTAGACATGTATGTACATTTCATCAGCAACAAATATCTTACGTAATGCACTCACCTTTAAAGCACTCGATATACAGGATAACTTCACACCAGATGTATCAAACACGACCTTTTTCCTCACTATGCTGAGAAGTCAGAAATACTTCACCTTTTAACTCGCTCACGTCCTGGAAGAGAGGTGTTTGCAGGGCGGTTGATTGACACAACAAATAACCAGCATTCTGTGCAACAAAGGCTATTTGCTCAGCACCACGGGGGGAAGGGGAGGCGAGGTCATGGTATTTGCCTAAAAGTACTTCAATTCAGTTCTTGTAAATCATCTTTCACAGTTGAAATAAGAGCAGGATTTGAAGGTATGTGATATAATAAGAAATTGTCAGTAACAGTACTACTTACGGCTGATGACTTACATGTAACTTAAATACCGGTGGCACTTGTATATCATGTACATAGACAAACGGTCGAGGGTAAATTTTGAAGTGATTTTAGTGCCCTGCTCTCTTACTCTCATTTACTTCATTTTATTTTGTTTTATGTTAACCTTGTCATTTTTTAAAATTGTTTTAGTTCTCAATTATGATGTTTTTTGTGTTGTCTTCTCAGGAATATTTTAAATTGTTACTTTTTACATTTAGGAACGGAGCAGTACATGTAAAAACGCACGCTTAGACATTGCCTGTATGTGGACTTCTCAACAGCTTCGTTGTCAAGAGGTTTGCCCGTATTTTCATGACAAGACGAGGTAGTTTTCAATGTCATCATGTACCCCGTTTATCTCACATCAAGATTTTGGGACCCCCTGTTTACGTTATGCTCTTAACATTAGCATTACAATCAAAACAGAAAAAGTCCTGTCATTCCAACCTCATAGTGCCGACAGGTGTGCTAATGAATTACGGTTCACAGAACCCTCCAAAAGAAACGCGAATTGAGAAATTTACAATTTCAACCCTTCAGTAGATGAAGGTGAAAAAAAGGCCTGCTCCATCACGTGACTTGTCCAAAATGTTACGTAACTTTTGTTGACCTCAATTTACCGATGGCTCGTGTCATTCTGTTCCGGAAGTACAAATGACTCCTGTTTCAACTCCTTATACTAACAAACCTACAGCATCACAGTTTTCTAAATTATCTTTCTACCCTAATTAACTCTTCAGGAAACTCCTTTCAGACACGAATGGCTATATGGTAGATCTAATCAAGCCAATCTCTGACAGTTCCCCAGATATATCAGGACTTTATTCTATCTTTAACATTGAAAGAGTTCGAACGCCAATGGTCCATTTCGTTTGTCCACACATCATACGTCTAGGTGCAATTAAGACAGCCTGAGTCCTGCAGTTCAGATATACAGAAAAAATAAATATCCTGTTAATGCCACACAGAAATACAGATACTCTTAACATATATCCAATAGCATGCAAGCCGTACAATAGGTACGCCAAGCCTTACTAGTACAGGACAAAGTCCTCATTCCCAAACTGAAGAGATAAAACTCTGCCAGAGGTCAAACAATAAGAGGTGGGAATATCTTAGTATTTTTTGGTGGATTTTGTTTTTTGTCGTTTTTTGAAGCTGGTCTACGAATATCGACCCTGGACGTCCATTTTGTTTGGATTGCTGGTATACGAATGTCGGATTCGACGCCAAGGTTGTAATCAGTACAAGTGTGTGTGTACTCGAGAACACCATGTCGGGAGATAGTGTGTACAACGACCGAAGATGACAGCTTTTGAGCATTTCGGGTAGAAAAGTAGTATGAAAAGCGAGAGCATGCTTAAAAACCAAGGTAAAACAACAGCATTGTGGTAGTTGGCCAACAGTCACACGCGTGACCGGTAAAATGCGGCCTATTTACCTCATTCACGCTTTCATTCTAACTGTTTGTGTAAATACTACATGAACATCCATGTACAGTAGTACCATCATACATGCACATGTTTTTTTGAAACACTTCTATATCATGCATTCTGCTCCGGCGGCAACATTGCCCGACTGGCAACTAGATAGGTGTGAAAGCATAGCTCGTCTGAAGAGATCTTGAGTTCAAAACCAGTCAGAGACAGCCAACACGATTGAAAAGAAATCGTTATATCCAAATCGTATTTGAAAGCGTTTTGGATACCAAACGGCCGCCGACACGGGTACATCCTGCCGAAGACACCAGACATGACACCCAACCCTGTCACATTATCGGGTAAACCAGTCATGTTTCCTAGCTCTAACCTATCACTGTTGAGCGTCAAGCGGTTCAGCAACAAGAATCATTTTTAAAGTTTTTAGTGTGACTCAATAGGGTTTGAACCTGGATCTCCCTACATCGAGGCGGACGCTCTAACCACTAGACAACCGAAGCGGTCGAAATATGTATGAATGAGTACTTACCAAGTGAGTCATGCTCTATTACAAATCGGTCTGGAACAAACGTTAATATGAACACTGTAAACACCCTTATACAACACGACGTAGTACACTGGTTCCACAAACGCATTTTACGTATTGTGCTTGATGCGGATGTAATAAACTGTAACAAGTCTGCCCGTACCCCTAACGAGACTCACTCAGTAACGAACGACTCCCTTTTACGTTTGTCGCGGTAAGCGGTTTCCCCTTGCTGGCAAGTACTTTGGTGTTATAACAATATGTAATTAAATAGCTAACCAGTCTAGCAAGTAATCCACATGGGCTTGACTGAAGAGGTCGGCGGGAGACCTTGATAAGGATGTTGGACGCCACGACATGAATGGATTTATTTATTCATTTCGTTTGTGTTTTACGCCGTACTCACGAATATTTGACGGCGGTCAGCATCTATAGTGGGAGAAAACTGGGCAGAGCCCGGGGGAAACCCACCACAATCCGATGGTTGCTGGTTGACCTTCCCATGTACGTACACTGGAACAAGTCTTTCTTATGGATATACAACTTCTTGGTTTATTATCACGACGTTTCGTTGTAGATACTAACATCGTTATCACGTGAAGTTGTATAACCATAAGAAAGACATGTTCCAGTGTACTTCCATCCCAACTTCTAAATGCCACTTAAACAACTTCCCATGTACGGTCGGAGAGGAAGCCAGCATGAGCTGGTCTTGAGACTCACAGCGACCGCATTAGTGGGAAGCTTCGGGTCATTATGCTGCGAAAGCGCGCTAACCGACTGAGCCACGGAGGCCCCGGTATGAATGAAGCAATTCCCTTTAATCCTTTTTTTTTCTCAGCTATAGTCGAATTCTTTTCACAGAATTGAAAACTGATTTGGTTTTGACATGTTAAACTCAACATTACTAGGGGCTGTATATGTTTGTGTGTGTTTTTTCCTTTTGTATGATTTCATCTGCGTTTTTCAAGCGCATCGACGTTCATGTATAAAAAATTGTTTATTGTGCAAATATAGATGCCAGCAAATAAATACAGCATGATAAAAAGGATTTGACCTATGTGACATATTAAAAATCTTTTTCCTAAGGATATATATAGAAAAACTGAATTTGAGAATCAAATATCATTTTGTATTTGTTTATTTAATTCATGTTTCAAGAATTTTGCAGAATATTTCACTTATACGGTAGTGGCCGGCATTATGGTGGGAGGAACACTGTGGGAAACTCACGACCAAATGCTGACAGACTTTCACACGTAATCCTACGACCTAAAAAATTGTACATTGGTGTTGTTTCATTAAAATTAAAGTGTATCAGCATAATCATAGCAAGTCCCCTAGGAGGTGTTAATCCAGAAATCGTGGATGAAGCAGGCATCACCAGTAGACTATCGGATATAAAAAAAAATCTTTATTTTCAGAGACTAACGACACCACGTGATTCCAGGTGTACATTGTAAATGGCACGTCCGAGTAAAATTCCATCGACCAGCAGGACAAGTCACCTTTGCACACCTTACTCCATACTGTGTTAACTTTATTTATCATTTCCATATTGTTTGACAACCAAAGTCATTCAATTGACCTATGAACGGGTGTATTGCAATCTCTTGTCGATGAAGTGATTCAGTGGTGTCAAAGCCAGCTGGAAGTGAATACAAGCAAGGCATCAAAGCTGCAATACTTTGCTGCATGTATTCTTTTGGCGTACCGGTGCTCAACTGGCCAGTCTCAGAAATCGTTTTCACAAAGCATTCTACCTCAATGTTTTCATTGAAACCAGTGCACATGTATATAACACTTTGTAACTCTATATATAATTATGTAACTTCATTTGATATTTTTAAACTTAGAGAAACTCGTTAAGTTCATCAATTCATTGCAATGTCAGAAATAAAACATAGGACAACCAATTTCGGGAAATGTCTAAAAATCATATGTAGTGAGTGAATATCAAAGGAAGGTACTTATTTTATCCTTCTAATAAATTCTTCCCACAATTCGTGATTGAGCTGATAAAACAATAATTTTTAAGGCCAAGCTTTACAAATGTGTTTCCGAGTCTGTGCAAGACACGGAATCTAGAGGCTTGCTTTCTTGACACCAGGAGACGCTCTGGGTTACCAGGTGCAACCGACCAGTGATTAACACCCATCGTTTTGCCATCGTGGGCTAGCTCTTGCCACCACGCTTAGTATTCCCCATGAGACAGCATTCCTTCAATAATTCCATTGGTCAGTACACTTGAGAATGACTCACTAGATCAAGCTATTGAATAAACTAACAACGTACATTTTTATTTCAGTAAGAACGCAACAACATTTCACAGGAGAAAACTCAAGAGCTGGAAGTTTTAGGTGTGAATTGGTGGCATTCCTTTTGCATAAACCTCAGACTAAGCATGCGTAATGCAGCGCCGCTAGTTCGTAAAGGTACCCCAAATACACAGTTGGGCATACGCCTATGTATGTGTGCTCTGTCCTCCGCTGTAAAACTAATTCCCACGATACTGTGTACGTCAAAGCCATGGAACTATCATGTCATTGGTATACAGTTGCACTAAAATACGCGTGTAAACGCTTACAAGGCCACTAATTTGTTACCTGAAAGAACAAAGTCTCAATAGTTCACATAAAACTTATAAGAAAAAAAAATCAGAATTAACTAAATTATCAGTCAATCAATCAATGAAAACACTTTCAATCATTCTGTGAACCTTTCAATCGCCAGATCGCTCAGACGTTCCATCTTCACCAAATCCCGTCAAACACAGGTCTCCCTCCCGTGTCAGGATTGAAACGGCGTCCTTTGCAGGCTACGTGGTAAACCTTACACTCCACTTATACTATGAGAACTGGGTTCGTGCATGCTGTACATGAATCTCATTGTCCAAGAAGAGTGCGGTCACACCAAATCAGTATTTTTCACACGCTACACTCCCTAAGGCCAACATTATGGTGGAAGGAAACCGGGACGAGCCCGGCGCAAAGCCACGACCATCCGCAGGTTGCTGGCGGACGTTCAGACGCAGGATCGGAGAGGAGGCCAGTATGAGCTGGACTTGTACTCCCAGCGCCTTGTGGATATGATATTTTTTTCATCAATTGAGATCAAAAATCTAATTGTTAGAAGAAGAAAGTGCGACGAGAATGCGCATACCTTAAAATTGTGTCTCTTTAAGCTCAGCAGTTGTCTTACCTCTACATACTAAAACATATTATTATCCATGTACTGAGGATAGAGCAGCAGTTCTTCTTCCGATTTATGTAGTAATATCATTCTAATTTCATTATATTAAATGTTAGTGTTATTTTAAAACGCTATTAAGTAGTTTTCAACATGTCGCTTTTAACTTTTGCAAAGACACACCCCTGAAAACAGAGATACACGTTATACATGTATGGAAATATGTAAATCAATCAATTCACGCAACCAATCAATGAGCCGAACCAGCTATTCACTCAACCACCAATTCATTCATTTATATCCATCGTCAAAATTGTAACCATAACTTCTGTACAACTGTATTCAAGTTAAGATCTATTGTCAACCGTTAAGCTGTTTAGATTTCCCCACACATTCACGACCCTAGGAGCATAGGATTATTCCAAACAAGGCTGTTTGCAGATGGGCTTTTGTCTGTTGACTAAGCCCGATGAGCTTGCACTAAATTACCAGTGGTTCATGGAACATACATCATCGAAAAGCATTCAAACAATCTAACAATACACAATTGAATTAATCACACAGGAAATAAATAAATAAATAAAGAAACAATTCAATAAATCAATACACTTATCATTTACATAACAAATTAATAAATAAATGAAGCCTTATTGTCGAACCCAAAGTGTAGAAACGTTCGTGTTTAAAACATGTAGATGTGACGTTAACCATAACCAGTCATTCAAAGCGTGCACAGTTCTTCGGGCATTCCCCAATGCAAACCACTAGAGAATACCTTGTCCCGCTGGCCGCGACAAGAGGTCAGTGCAAATCGCGCTCGGATCGGTTTAGGCTTGGGGTTTGATTGCCCTCGCGAAGCGCAGGACGAGTCCGTAGATGTCTGAAAACAAGTTGACCTATACATGATTGAAATGTCATGGTGCGCTGTGTAACTAGAATAGGATGTAACATAATAATACACGATATGTTGACTTCTTGATTAATATATGCATTTAAATTTGTAATTTTATTTAAGGTTTCATGTATAAATTTTATGACGTGTATATTTATTTAAATTTGTATATTTTGCCAAAAGTTGACGTATAGTCGCTCTGCCATGCCATCTATATACCACCTCGCAGTCGGGAGATTCGGAATCATTCTCGCATCGGGACATACGGGTTTCCAAGGCTGTCTGGGATTAGAGCAAGGAAACAGAACTGGTCGGCCAGTTGTCAGTGGATGTGACTGGATGGGGTGTGATGTCTGCTGTCTACGACAAGATTTTCCCCGCACTTTGGTGCCATGGACTCCAACTGCCACAAGAAGAGACAGTATATAAATAATGAAGAAAAAAAAAAAAAAAAATAAATATATATATATATATATATATATATATATATATATATATATATATATATATATATTATACGGACTCCTCTTCATCATATAACTCAAATATGCTGAGGACGACGTAAAACCCAAGCATACTTTAATAATTTAGTATTGCATATGTGTATACAACCGCCAGTCTCCAGTTTTTGTTTCAACAAAAAGACTCCGGCTTGTGCAGTAAAACCTGAGAGACGGACGAATCTGAAGGTGAACCAGCGAGAGTTGGATTCGAAACTCTAGGTGTGAACAGGGGTAGGCCGTATACATGAATGCACCAAGTGCTGTTTGAGGCAAGGAAAAGTACTATCATAAAGATCATGTCAGAAGACGCAATGAAATACCGTATTAGAAAATAGATCACATTTATTAATATCTTTCCAACGGAAATAAAACACCATTAAAAATGTCATATTCTACTGATGTCGCTTAGGACTTAGTGGTGTAAGGGTACCACTGTCGGAGATAAAAAATGATGAACAAATTGCTTGCTCAATCCTCAGACAGCGATACAACTTACACAAGACTAAACAAAGAAACACGAAGACCCTCCAATAAGTTAAGTACATATATTTCAACAAAAAAGACAAATAGTAAAGCTGACAATAATATACAAGCAATGACGATGTATGATTCGGTCCTCGAAAATACACACAAAGTCACTTTAAGGGTAAACGGGGATGAAATGTGCGTAATCGTACAGATGCAAGCTCCAAAATAACACCTCCACCAAAACAGCAAAGTGGTGAAACACTAGCTCACAAAGTGCTACGTACAGAAAAATTGAAAACAAATTGACGTATGCCGAATGGTACGAAAGACGATAACTCCACATGCCACAGAATCCTTCTCCGTGGACGAGAGTAAATATGACTGCTCTCCCGTGTATTTGAGTCAAAGGTTGTTCTCACGTGGATATAGGCAATATAACTGCGTGCGTAACAACTTCTTCGCTCATGTATATGGACTAACGTAAAGAAAGTTCTGGATGGTTTGATGGTAAACATGTTTACAACACGGGTACATCTTTCCAGAACGTACGCTTCATGTACAATGGGACGAAGCTCATAAACACAGAAGCTTCGAGAATGCGCCATTGAATTCGAGTGCACGCTACCACGAACACGGGGGGCGGTAGGTCAGACACTGACTCGCTTAGCGCAAAAACAAATGGAAAAACATAATACATTATGTTGAAAACGGGGTTCATATCACTTCCCCACCTCAGGAAAAGATAACTGTACAGAAGAACGGTTACCCCTACAATCACTAAATGTAATACATATTTACAATATTGACAAACTGATGCTGGAAGGATTACATGTACATATATACAAATATATACGTAGAAATGAGAATTAAGCTCTGGATAACATGTCAGCCACAATATTGTCTTTACCAGCAAATATGTACAATATCCAGAGCATATAACTGTTAGGTCACACAGTAATGTTACGATGGGGCTTTAACCACAGTAGTAATGTTACGATGGTGCTTTAACCACAGTTAATCATTAAGGAAAACCATTATTCAGCATGTACAGCATTTTTTTTTACCTACAAACGTGAGGTTTGTAGGAATAATTTGCTAACGGTGCTGTTTACCTATAATATGTGCAACACTTCCTACATCTACATTTCTGGCAGCATAGGTACAACCCGATGCGTCAGTACCTATCTCAGGATTCCTTAGTCTCAAGCAACTAACAAATATACTGCCTCTGATTTTTAGAAGGATGACTTGACACTTCATCTGAGCTGCTCAACACTCGTGAGTAATCCAAGTTTGGAGCTAACAACTCCACTTGAATGCTACCTGGCTCTTTGGACTCAGTACGTGTAAAAGACAAATCATCACTTTATTCTGCATGGTTAAATACTTCACAACTACTGACTGGTACACGGGAATGGTACTTCTTGGGCATATTAATGTGAGAAAGTCTTTCAGTCTCCCTACGATCAGGTGTGCTAATAATGTAATTAATATCGTTAACTTTCTTCATCTCCTCATATGGTACACTAAACTAAAGTGGTTCCTGAGGTAGGGACAATGAAAGCAAAACCTGCTGTCCGGGAGAAAAAGTTCATGGCCCATCCTTCTTGTCATAGTGCATTTTCAATTCTTCCGAGGAGTCTTCAAATTAGCTTGAGTTATCTCCCAGGCTTTATATAGCCTATCGCGAAAGTCGGAAACAATATCTAATAAGTTTCCTTCTGTTTCCTGGCTCAAGGTACGCTTCTTCATCAAAACTGAAGGGCCTCTAACCTCATGACCATACACCAACTCAAATGGACTAGACCTAGAGGACTCATTAGGAGTATCACTAGTGGTAAACAATACAAATGGCATGCTCTTTTTCGAATCTTCGGGGTATTCCACACAATAAGCTTCATAGTTTGGTGATATCTCTCCAAAGCACCCTGACGTCGAGGATGGTTAGCTGTGGATATAAGATACTTAATACCCAGATGATATATAACTTCCTGAAATAACCATGAGGTAAAATTTGACCATTGATCAGATTGCATTTCCTTAAGTAAACCATACCTGTTCGTATACCTAGATATACGAACAGGGGAGGTAACTCCATCAGCAGTAGCCACACCACCCCGCACTAATCAGAAGTATGTCTCTGGAGTCGGAACTACTCCCTTAACTCGTAATTTAACTATAGGAGCAAGATCACCCATCTCTACCTGCGACCACAGTGGTTTACAACTGGAGTTAACAAAAGCTACTGACTTTCGCTCCTCTTTTATTTTTCAGTACTGAACAAGTCGATATTAGGTGTCTTTGGGTTTTACAAGAGTGGCAACAAAGTGGACTAATATCTTGAGGTATGGACTGAAACGTCTTCTTGTCAAGGGAAAGCCCACATTTGACTCTGTGGTATGGTCAAGTGGGACTTCAAGTTGGGTTGATCGATAGTAACCCCACCACATATCCTACTCATCTGATCTAACTGTGCACACCATATATACATATATATATATATATATATATATATATATATATATATATATATATATATATATATATATATATATATATATGTAAATGTATGTATGTATATATATGTATATATATATATGTAAACCAGCAGTGTGGGGGTCTGATCGATTGGGACTTGAAGTTGTTCGCCTTGTGTTGTAACTCATCTGATCTAACTGATATCCTACACATCTGATCTAACTGTGCACACCATATATACATATATATATATATATATATATATATATATATATATATATATATATATATATATATATATATATATATGTATGTAAATGTATGTATGTATATATATGTATATATATATATGTAAACCAGCAGTGTGGGGGTCTGATCGATTGGGACTTGAAGTTGTTCGCCTTGTGTTGTAACTCTATCACATTTTACTTGTCTACCCACCTATCACTCGGGAGTACATTTTGGAGACACTGGTGAAGTTCCTAGAGAGGCAGAGAAATCAATATGATCTGTGGAATATCAAGAATATATGGTTTTTGCACCACTGGAGTAGACATCCCACCCCCACCCCCACCCCCACCCCCCCACACTATCTAGCACAAGGATAGACACATCGGATAAGCCAACGCATCGGCGTACAAACAACCTGCGGATGGTCGTGGGTTCCCCGCAGGCTCTGCTTGATTTTCTTCCACCATAATACTGGCCGCCGTCGCATACGTGAAACATGCTTGAGTACGGGGTAAAACACCAATGAAATAAATAAATAAATAACCTGTGCTACATGAACTCACTGTTTTAACGCCGTCTTGAGCAGACGTTCCCCACCCGTCTTCTGCTAATACATGAGCCCGGGATACTACAGGCTGATACCATGCAATATGGAGGGTCAGCACAGCCACTATACCTGTATATTAAACCAGGAACTGTAGACTTCTTTGTGCAACTTGCGCGCGTGGTAACTACATCACTGGAACACATCTCTTACAGGACTGACTGGCGCACACCATACAGCTACATACTACCATATCTATCTAACCTGTGAAATGTACACTGACGGCCTGAACGCCGTAATGACTATGCCTTATGGCGTAAGCAGAGCCCAGAAGACATCAATATGCCCGCTTTCTCAAGCTCGGAATCTATGAACAAGATAACTATATGACGACACGATCGGTGTTTCTGATACTCTTATACGTGGGAAACAAGCCATTCTGTATCTACTAAAGACATTGGGGTTACCCTGACTATTTTCAGTTACCCGCTCACCAGACTACCTGCCTCTCTAAAGTGAAGGAAAGACCTGGGAGTATTTGAATGCGGAAATTGCATTATCATAGCAAACCTACTTAATTTGAAAGCCGCGCAGAGTGTTCCCCAGCGCCCGCCCTCGGGGTCAAGTAGAGAAACTATATATCTAATACATAATCTATGTGAATAAATCGGGACATAACACTCCTGGACACAAGAAATGGAGAATATACTCTCCCTAGCCTTTTGATTCACTGCTCTACGTAGCAAGCAGAAAGGGGAGATGCCTGTAGGCTCAAACCCTGAATGGATCTGTAACAACACACCATCTACGAGGACAGCCTGACACATTGGCTACCTAAGAAAACACTGGAATCTTATGACACACAGCTGTCGCCCCACTCTAATCTGGGCCCACCCCCAGTGAGGAATTTGAGCTGGTTTATCCAACCTAAGAGAACTCTGAAACACTTCACCTTGCCTATAGGATGATATACCTGGTGACCCGCATCTAAATATACACACCATACTAATATGTATATAAGCAGTGTAGTGTCTGATCAATTGGGACTTCAAGTTGTGTTGACGTATATTAACTCTATCACAATAATATCAAGTGAAAAGATATAAATTTAACCACTGTGGTAGAGTTTGACAATCAGTATTGACGTATAACCGGTTATCACAGACACCCTCTTTCTTATTCACTTCAAATTTCCTTTCATCGAGATAAATCAAGCTGGCAAGTCACTGAGAGACGCAGTCTACAGCATAAGTCTACATAGCGAGAATGGAAAAGGGCTCGGGGTTGAATATCACATCTTTAAATTAGGTGAACTAGTTTAATTTAAGACGCACAAGACTGCTCTCCGCTAACACCCGGATTTGTAAAGGTCCATTCATGGATGACTTCAAATGAACTGTATGACACTACCGCTTGACGCAACCGACTGCAACCACAATGCAGCGCCGTAACTGCAAGTACGGTTGGCCAGAAAGCAACAGAGAATTTTAAACAAATTTCCAAGCGAATCGTTACGCGTCGTGAAAGCCATGATTAAGACTTGTTAATCGCTATACAGACATTTAATGATAAACAAATAAAGAAATAAATAAATGAGGTAGGCTATTTTGGCTGATGAACAAACGTGTCTGAGCACTGGGTAAAACCACTGTACTTTGACAGGTACATTACGTACTTCTTGACCCCAAACGGCAGCTGAAACAGTAGCTAAGTTTTAATTTTCCACCTTGAAGACAATGGTGGATCACTCGGGGGAAAGCTTCCCTCTGATGTAATGCTTCAGTAACAAAGGTTTGATATTTGTAGTACATTACCATAAATTTATATATGCCGGGAAAAACGGATTTGCCCACAGTTTGATTGTGAGCATCCGTTTCTTTTGGCATGTAACGCAATCCCTTTTTAAAATTTTTATACACGAAGTATTTTGAAAATTATAAACATTCCTAATCTTTAATGCTTTCACCAGAACAGTTGGAGCAAACCACAAACTCAGGTAAACTGGCATTCATTAAGGCCGTCTTCGGTCCGTTGAGTGTGACCATTTACAAACCATTAAACTGTTATCTTCCCTCGATCTGAACGCTATACTGTAGTGTTTTGTACTGCATAGAGGTCTTTGATGAAATTACCGTGCACCGATAGACCTGTACACACAATTTGTGCCTATTTGTCAAATGAAATGGATGATTTTTGTCAATATATCATATATTTTTCTTTTTTTTTACTTTTATGAAGTGATAATATGCAAATCCCGAACGGGTCGCCATACATACTGAGGAGTCTATCGGGTATTTTCGTAGAAAGTGTGTCAGTAACCTTAACTTGTTAAGCTCGCGCATGCACAATACCCTAACTTCCCGGTCGTCGGTGAATAAGGAGTATCTCTTCAGTATGCCTCGGCAAACGATGAGTGGGCGAGAAAATAAGGTGTAGGGTGGACCGTTCATACTGGCTAACATATTTGCTATGACGCCCGTTATTTATTTACTTGAATAAGAAAAAAGACTTCGTGAGGAAAGCTTGAATAAGAAATCGGGCGTAATTTTTAATGGGAGGTATTCGGTTACCAACCACCGAGTTGAGATGAGATTAGACAGCTGAACGACAGCTTAAATTAGGACATTTTTCCCCTCTACAATTCGCATTGGATCATCATCAGTGCAGCATGGGGGATTACACACGGCAAGACCAATCTTAACGTGACGGAACCATACGTGTTGTTGTTGTTGCTGTTGTTTGTTAAAATATACGGATTAAGTTAAAAGCACCTGGGTGTAAGTTTTTTTTTTAGTAGGCAATGTTTTTGAAGTGGCTAGGTGTTTTGTTGGGATTACAGTTGGCACTGAAAGAATTCGCAGCACAAGAAGGTGAGTAGTCAGGATAAATTTGTTTCTCTGTTTGACAGGTAGCACTTGTATGCGATAACGGCCGGTAAGAGGCCGGAGCAGCGGGTGGGGTGGGTGGACTGAAACCACTTGTCCAGAGGTTGTTGGCCGGCCTTCCCACATACGACCTGGGAGAAAGTTCTTATAATAAAATGTTGCCTATGTATGCAATTTTGCTCTGTAATGTATGACCCAAAACGGGACGAAAAAGTGGTCTTAAAATCTTAAAGCACAAGGTACGGGTTCCAACCCTTCTTAAACCCAGGAATTTGTAGATTCCCAGGTTTTCCCTTCTTTCGGTACCTTCGAGAAAAAAACTGGCCGAAGAAGCTTGTGTGACCGTTTTTGCAGTCTAACTTTTCTTGAAGTCCAATTGTAAATACCATGATTCTTACTGATTTTTCATAGTGTTACAGGAGGCGTGCTCATTCGTAGTCTTGCCAACAAAGCCCTAGAACATACCTCGGTTATCTCCGTTAACAACATATCCCAAATTGAAATCTGCTATAAAACTACCTCTTTTCCACATTTCATCTGATAAGCACTAAATATACACAGCTTGTCATATTTGAACACTCGGGCCATTATCGCCATGTTGTTATATACATTACTTTTGGGCTTGAAAAGAATCACACGGAAGGAAAGGAGTGCTAGTTTAATGGTTTACTATAGGGATATCAATTGTCACATTCAGCTAGTCACGGATTGCGGAAGAATGCGTTTTGGTAAATGTTTCCCATATGAGGAAAATTGATCTTCCAAGCTTAAGCATTTCAAGAAGAGAAACGTGGATCATCTTTTATTTTTTAAATCATTTTGATGTAAATCCTCTCTTAAACCTAACATCGTCTTTTAGATGATCCATGCAACGTCATGGTAACGCTGATTTCACCTATCAGACACCTAAATGCTAATTGGTGCATGTCGTGGGACAATATTTTGCTTATCGTAGCACGAAAGTAATGATGGAAACAAAGTTCGAAAGATTGTTGCAGACTAGGTGTTGTGTGACGCAGACTAATCACGAGAAAATCATTGACAGAAAAAAAGGAAAACGGCGCCTTTGAACGAATGTGTGTAGATTTTTAACCGTCATGATTCTCGCACAGCGATATACTGCAATTCTCTCAACACGCGTGTGACATTTGCTTGAAGAAAAACGTGTTGAAGTGCACAAAGAGTGAAATCAATGATATGAAAACTTTTCCCGTAATTAATAAATTAAGACTGAATGACCACTGAACCTCTCTATCGAGTGGTGTTAAACAACCTCTATAGGCTATACACCTAACAAACCCTGGTCTAAAGTCTCTGTTCAATGAAGGTCACTATACATAACGTAAACTCCACTGGTCTGACGAGGACAGTTGTTCACTGAAGCAGAATTGACCTGTTTTATGCCAAAAAGAGACCTGTATGTGTCCAAAAATCGCGGCTGTGTCAGCTGTACGTGTATGATTCTGCTGAGGACATTTACAATGTTGCTGAGTGAAAGCTGCACTGAACAGATATATATGTATTGAAATGAAAGCGAGAGGCCACACTGAACAAACGACGTGTTTGATCAGATATCCAGAAACCATAGAAAAAAGGTAGAAAAAATAGCTACATGGATGCATCGAACTGGCCGACAAGAACCAGTCACACGTTTTCTGAGGCCTGAGTGTTTTATGATGCATTCTGATTTAAATGTATATCGTTGATAAAAACAGAGAGTAGCCTTACTTCCGAATCCGTAAATTAAAAGACAGCTCATGACTGAGGTGCTCTTCATTACAAGGTTATAAAATTCTCTCTGCAATGTAAAACTTTGTTTGAAATTGTATGAATTGGTTGCTGAGTTATCTTCGTTAGAACCGTGGAGTATTGTGGTGCCCACCGGGGACCTGAAGACGTCCATGCTTTTAAGCTTATGGGGGATACACCAGTCAGAGAGCTAGGATGTATCAATTGTGTATAAGGTGTGGCGTAACTGATCTGAGTTGTCTGTCAAGGCAACATGTAACAACATAGGGACAGGATACTGTTTTAATATTATATGTTTGACTTATAAGTACTTGTGTGAACAACACTGCAAAGTATTTCCAGACCATTGTGTCATGGAATAAGTTTTTTTTCTCATTTCATGTTATAAATTGACACAATTACTTAAGTTACAAACACCACGCTAGCAGCTTAAAGCAGTCTTGTGTGAAAAGAGTGTTCCGCACGTAGACCAATTACGTCACAATCCAGGGAGAATGGCTGCGTTTCATCCAACGTGCGGCGGAGCACGGCCAGATGTCAGTTTTCGTTGTAGTGTGTGCTATTAGAAAAAATAATTTACCAAAATAGAGATAATATTGTCCAGCCTTTTGGGCCAACTAAACTTAGACTATGCGCGGTCTTTCACTTTAAGTAACAGACTCTTTGCAAAGGGGCAAGGTAATAAAGAAGAAATTTGACCCTCAGGCCATGCATCAAATTTAATCCAAAAATAATGTTTTCCTCCTTTTTCTTATAAAAAAAATAAAACATATGAGCGTGTATGTGTTTCTGATAAAGTGTGTGTTTTGTTGCCTTCATAATTCACAGAGCCCTTCGAAAATATCCCAGTGTTCATTTTGGTGAGATTGATGCAGCTTAGGACCCTCTCACGTCATCATTTAGAGGTGAACAAAGATGTGCCCTGGAACCCAGGACGTGCACCCTAGCCTTTAAGCGAAAAATCTTTTTGAGGAACAACTTCCCACATGGTTAAAAAACAACTTTTTCGTTTGGTTTACAGTAACACTTTGACACACAAGCGTTGAAGAAATAAATGTTAGGTACCCAGTCACAGGGAGATCGTTGTGGCTGACCCACTCGTTCTTTTATGTGAATACAAAATAGGCGTAAAATTTAAAACATTTCACATCAATTCATTTCTTGTTTTTATATATTGCCTCCAAAAATTCAAATGCCCCAAATCCCGTGTTGTCATAACAACAGGAGAACCTCAATGAAGCTAAAGCTATGATCTTGCCTAAACCAATAAGATGTTGTGATATATGAAGTCTCAGCCCAGAAACCAGCTCTCCTGTAGCGGATTAAAGTCAGGACATTTGTCTGGTATCTGTTGTGCTGAGGCGATTTACTTCAAGCACCTTAGGTTTTCCGATTAATACACGTTATAAGCGGCGCGTGCGTCCAAAAAATCGTAACCGGGAATAACCTAATAACCTAATAAAGAAAGTAGTTTGTCACGTATCTTGTAAACGATGGGGTGCTCTCTTCATTCATCTGTCTCCGACCCATAAATTTGACCAACGTAGTGTAAGTTACCAAAGAGCCTTAAATAGGCATTAACACACGTCAAGTAATAAACACTACATATGTTTGGATAGTGCCAGTCAGAATCCATTGTGTATGATATCAGAACTAAGCAAATTTGCCTTCTTCAATGCCGTCGGTTTTTGCATCTTCAAAACTAACCCGGCTTAACATCGGCAATGTTGTGGTTTACGGATGAGTAGTCATGGATCTAATAACTAACTTTTTATATACGGGCAAAAAACGAGAAAGAGATAACAGAGTAGATCACAGCCTGTGGTAAGGATACACAATAGTATCTATGAGAGGCTTATTCTGTTATTACTGTATAGGAATGGTGTCATGAAAATGTCAGATCCTCACTGAAGCTAAAGCTTTGTCTTTAATTCATCGAATCACATCTCGTGTTAGATGTATAGCATATATACTCTGTATAGTTACATGCGTAACATGTTTTCTAATGCTTTCTCTTTCATTTGTATATTTCCCTTAATTATTCATACATGTTATCATACACTCCTTCGTTACCTTGCTTCAGATGATTGTGCTGGCTTCATTTGCGGTCACCTAGCTACCTGTGCCAAGAACACAGTTGGCATTGACGTTGGGTGTAACTGTAACTTTAGCTCACGGGAAGTCCCTTGGGAAATTTCTCAACTAGGGAATATGACATACTGCAGGAGTGAGTATAGACTTTATTCTAGCTGAACAGTTTTTACTCACTTATTCAATTATTCATTATGATGGGTAATTTCAGTCATCAACGAGGCGATTTTAAGATCAAAAACCTCTCAGAATGCGGCAGTTTTATTTGTGTTTGATTTGTTTTCATCACTGCGCTGTTGTCGTTGGAATGTATTTCTTAAGACCAGAGGGAAGAGAACTCAAATAATGGTAAAGTGGAATAACCATTTCAAGGTCTTTACGGATGCCTCCATGAATGAACACCAATCTCCACAATTAGAATTATTTCGGCATGCTCCACTGTTATTACTAGTGTAATACATGTACAGACACCCTTATTGCTAATGCTACTATTACTACCAATAATAACAATAGTGACGAATTCCATTTTTTTACCTAGAAGTCTGTAACAACTCAGAAAGCGACAACTGCCCAGAAAATACAACGTGCAGTCAGACAGGCCTGACTGAATACTGTATTTGCATGGAAGGCTTTAACTTGTCATCTACTGGACAATGTTTAGGTGAGTTTCTTTCGTTATCTTTGTTGACGAATATTAACTGTTTTCTTCTCTACTCGGTTGCTGATAACCCCAAAAAGACATTTAATTGCAGTGATATTGTCTCCAAATGAATGCATCACATTTGCTTTTTTTCAGTTAGGTCCAGTTAATCTTCTAATGCTAGTGAATGTGTAATTTTTACTTCAGAAATCTTCCGTTAAAATGCTAACTCAGGCCGACCTACACATTTTTTAAACCTTCTTAATAAGAGCTCGCAGTTATCCGAGTCATGCCATTACATGGGCTGAAGGGAACATGATATCTGCAGGCAACTCAATTTGGAATTCAGATATTTTCCGTGACTTTTATATAACTCAGGTAATTTACACGTGCTTTCCGATTTTTGCACTGAAGTAGGGAATTAAAAAAAAGACAAAAATATAGTAGACGAAATAACAGCTAAATGTGTCACAGCTAAATGTTCGTTAATTCTCGTTAGGCATTTTTAGAATTTTCTTGCTACAGAAATTACAGGCTATGGCCAAACGACACGCAGCATTGACACAGTATCGCCTACCATTAAGTTTATTATATTAAATGGCCAGCAGACACAAACACTATAAAAGAATTTTTATTAGCTGTACTAAAATATATACAAAACAATCGTTGCCGGGCGCTTGCTTTCTTTATGATTATCCAAAATATAAGGTGTGGTTTTTCCTAAAAACGAAACAAGTGAGAGATACTGTTGTTTGGTTGGATTTCCGTTGGTCCAAACGCACAGGCTTTAAAACATCCCTTAAAGAACAAAAACTAAGGATAAACAAGTTGCAAATTTAGCACAAGCACGGTGAAGAATGCATCTGTGCTTGCAGCAAAAGGGTCACCGATTACATCTTCAGTCCCAGAACACTATTCTCTGGAGAGGAGAGGAGCCCAGCAGGAGTTGGATTTGAACTCACAGCGACCGCCGGGTATACAGGCTTATGTGTTATTGCTCTGCTCCAGCCCTTGGTGTGTGGAGTGTGTGTGTGTCTTTCCTGTGTGTAGTTTGTAGATGAGCTTATTATGAAGTACATGTATACGTTGTCTATGCGTAATTTCCCTGTCCATGGAATTTTGTATAGTTTTCATGTTGATTTTCCACGTGTGGTTTTTATGTTGTGTCTATGTATGATTTATATATGTAATTCTCATGCTTGGTTCTCTTGGTTCTCAAAACGGTGCACCTTCTGGAAAATTGATGAATGTAGATTTTGTGTACAAGGAAAAGCAAAACCCGTTGAAAACATTTCTGAATCTTGCCTAGTTTGCAGAAGCAATTTTACGATTCTCGACACCGAACATATTTCTATTCATAGCCAGATATGAAAATCGAAGGCCATAGTGGCATACATACATCAAGACAGACAGACACAAAGACAGACAGAGAGACATCAAGGGTTCCTTTGATTGTAGTCTGATGCGCGGTTTTATGATTGGAAAGCCAGATGGTGTGCTCTGAGTCTACATACACAAACGCTTGTGGCAGATCTACATACATGTATTATCCTTTTCTCGGTGTACAAAAAATATCAACCGTTGAAGTGATTGCATTTAGCTTAAACAATCTGAACTTTATTCATTGTTTTATTTGATTTGGGTTTTACGCTGTACTCGCGAGTATTTCTCTTATACACGACGGCGGCCAGCATTATGGTGGGAGAAAACAGGCAGAGCCCGGAGATAACCCACGATGATCCGTAGGTTGCTGACAGGACTTCCCATTTACCATCGGAAAGGAAGCCAGCACTTGAACTCATAGTGGTCGTCTTGGTGATAGGCACATAAGTCATTATTCTGTCCAGGTGCACTAACCACCTCGGCCAAGGTGTCTCCAGTTTGATTTTAACTATTGCATACTTGATGTTCTTTATCAAATAATGCTGTTTTAAACGCCCCCAAAATTGTTACACTTGTAGGAAATTGGTCTAGTCATTTCGCTTTTATGGGCTAATGCGTCACTGAGAACTGTTATGCAAGCATTTCTGATATGTTCTTGCTCTCGTCTTTTCGTCCTCAGGTGAAACGGTTACCACACCAGAAACAAGTGCATCAAAAAAGGCAACCATGATCAAAGATGATAAAAGTACAAGTCTTTCGAACACAGCTGGCAAGACAACAAGTGAAACAAGTGCTTCAAATACAACCAGCATTGCCACATTCGAAATGAGTACTTCGAATAACTTGGACACAGTTGAAACAAATACATCAAATACAGGTAACAATGAAACAACTGAATCCAGTACTTCAAATACAGCTAAAATGACAAAGACGGAAATGGTTCCGACAGGTAATGCAATGAATGCATCCACGAGTGGTGTCGATAAATCAAGCACTAAAGACGAAGATACCCAAAATACAACTTCAGGAACTTTCAACACAACAAAAACCTCTACTAAAGGTAAGTTAACGAAGTTACCCTTCACTTAAAAGATTTTAAAGCAACACAGCCAAGACAATTATCTCATTAAGAATGACTTCACAATTCAGTTTGTTTCAATGCCAGGAGTCATGGATCTTTGTTTTAACTTCTTTTCTTCAGTTCTTGATTTCATGTTAAAAATGAACGTAAAAAGTATATGTCAAGGGCGACATATCAGCCAGTGCATCGGTTCAATCCTGTATCAAAACTAAGACAATTTACTTTACTGACTAATGTGACTAACCGAAGATATCGTGGTGCATTGTTAAAATGAGAGTTTCTCATGTCCTGCGAAATTCCCATCTACCTTTTGTGACAGATTACGCAAATGCAATATTGCAGTGTTATCACGCTATCAATAAAAATGTATAAAAGCTTGCTATCTCTATGTCAGTTTCTACTTCTACTGCCACCACAACTACACAAGAACCTACGAATTACACGACGACATCCTCGTTAGAAACGTCGCCATCGTCGACAGCCACAGTAAGAACAGCAACGACACCACCAACAGCTACCCTACCACAGGTTACAAGCACAGTGGCGACAAAAACTGCACAGGTCACAACCACAGCATCGACAACACCAACGTCTAAATCCTCACAGGTCACAACCTCAAATGAATCAACGACGTACACAACTGGTGGGTTAAAACTTATGTGTCTTCGAGAATTGTGACGTAATCGTCAAATTTGTAGAGAAAAGGCTGATCACGTACTTCCTGAACAGCGATCGGTTTAACAACAAGGCACATCGATACCACGTTTTATTCTCACAAGTATTGCTGCACAATCCAACACTACTCTCAACTCATGGGGAAAACGAATTTACGAGGCTATAACAAAATAGGCCTTGGTTTGAATATGAGTTGTGGCATGCTTTCTTCAGGCTAAAGTGTCATCGCACAACACGTCGTTATATATACACACATCCTTAAAGATAAAGTAGGTGTTTATATTTCATGTGTTGTTGTCTATATGCCAGACACTACCACAACAATAACAACGACATCTCATCACCAAACAACGACCACTTCGTCCTTGACCACAACGTCTACGAAAGAATCATCTCCAACGACATCACCAACAGTCACAGGTAGAACAACAAAAGCAACAATAACACAACCGTCGACTGTACCCAATACAACGCTGTCGGCAGAGGTCACGAATGGTAGGTGAAGATTTAAAATGTTAAAAAGGAATATAGGTATTCTACAGGGAAAAGTTTCTTCTATGCTTGAAGGAAATATGATGTGTTATAATGGAAGGAGAACATTACACTAGTAAGAAATGGGATAATAACAGTTTTTAGAGTGTTCAGTTCTTTTTTCTAATACTTTTACAGATCAGTATTTTCAGTACTCATATCTTGACAAAAGAAGTCCTTTAAAGGCAGTAATATAAAAATTGTTAACCTTTTCCCTTAGATACTGCTGAAGCATCAACCACATCGGCAACGAACAACTCCACTGGCCAGGACACTGGTATGCTAATTACGCGGTACATAGTTTCAGCTGAGTCTGTTTTAAAATCGAGGCAAGGCCAAACTATTTCTGTTCTCTGGATGTCAATGGGGCCAATGTCGAGTAGTTAGAGTGCTAACACATCACAATGACACAGGGGCCTGGCAACGATGCATTCACTGTGTTCCTCTCCGACTATATGTTGCAAGGTTTACCACCAACATCTAGATGTTCGTGGATTTCCACTGGGCTTTCCCGGTTGCCCCTCCGTACTGCTGACGCCATCTGTTAAATACATTTTAATACTCTTTAATAGAGCTTAAAAATAATTATATTGTCTAAAGTGAAAAAAAAAGCTTTATAGCGCAAATATATAGTATGGCCCAAGCTTCAGAGACGGACAAAAATGATGCGCCGATAGCTCAACTCTGTAATTAAAATTATGCGTTACAGATTTCAGAAGAAAAGTTCATTAGATGGATGTATTTACAGAAACTTGTTGTGCCTACATCGGCCTACAAAATGTTAGGCCGATGTTGATAATCGTTGAAACAGTTTCATTGTGACAAGTTTTCCTCGATGGAGCGCACGCATGTTACTGCTGTGATATATGACGGTAATATTTATGTACATATTCGGGCCTTTATTTTCTTGATATCATTGCTGGGCTACAAAGTAAAGTTTTCTAGACCATTATTTCGGCTACAATGCAAATACTGTAAATAAACATTAGTGAGTCGAAATATTTTTTTCAACTTCAAACAAACGAATAAAGGTGTTATAATAAACTCACCTTTTCATCTAGACAAATTGAGAAAATCTGTTGGTACAAATATTTTATATTTATTTCTTTATTACATTTTTTCTCAGCAGACCCCGCTTTAATCATAGGCGTGGCCACCGGTTCCGCCGCTGGTCTTGTGGTCATCTTGATAGTCATCTTCTTCATAATATGGCAAGTTATATCATTGTTGTGGAGCTAGATTTTTTCAATGATTCCCAACTTTATCACTCCAACACTGTAAATTTCCAAATTTAACGTATAAAGACTTTTATGCATGATATATTAAAGGCTTGAAGATTATAGCATTATAGCATAGGCCTATATACGTATTTCATACACTTTTAGACGCAAATACTTAAATATTTATGTATTTTTTACAACATTCTAGTTTGAAATGTAATCACCCATGAAATTTTTTTGCGTCGGCTATATAAAGTGTGCAATACCTTGTTTTTATCCATGTCGTCATCCAGTTTTATAAAAGAATTCCACAGTTTTACGCAACGCCTCAGAAAATTGTCTGAAACACTTATACAAAAATGACCTAAATCAATACACAATCAAAGAAACAAACTTTCAAAGAAAAGCAAAGAAATATAAACCAAAGAAGTATAAACACAACTGAATGGAAATATATATGTTCCTCTTGCTGTCACATGGCGTTAAGGTCGTCATTTTTTTACTTATCTTTCAATTTCCTCTACAACATAAACATTGTAGGATTCACGTGTTGCCTTCCTTGTGTTTTCAGGTTTGTCACTCGAAGGAGACGAAAGAGGCGAAAACCAGGCAGTCAAATGAATGGGAGATCACACTTAGCTAACCCAAATGTGGCGAGCACACCAGATAGACAACCGCTTTCGACAACGCCAAAGGGCTACACCAAGGAGCAGAGGATAACTAAAGAAGATGGAAACTCGTCCAATCCAGCTATACGAAACAGCGGCCGCTTTCATAAAACACCAGCTCCTACGACCCCCGGTGGGGACGATAAAGGCAAAGGCGCAAAGAAAAGAAGGAATTCAGATGTGAGCATAGGAGCTTTCTTCTTCAACGGTATAATCTCTTCCGAGATCAAATCGGACACAGACAGTGCACAGAAAGAAGACACACTGTCTGTTGCCCATCCCAACGTGGCTTATATTCAGGACACTGGATCCAGGAGAAAACCGACTTCAGACAGTAAGTCTGTACAGGACGTTGAGGAGATGTATTCCAACCGATTCATTGCGGAAAACAAGAGGAAGACGAAGGACAAGTTGAAAACTACTGGATCCGAGCAGCCCAAGTCCGATCCCCCAGCGTCAAAATCAGGTGTTAGCAATGGACAAATTTCTGACGACCTTTTGGCCTTAGACGACTGGTTTGCTAATACAAGCATTTATGGAGATTACGAAAGCCAAAACAAACCACAAGCTAGAGTGGAACCTAGGTTAGTCCCTCATCGTGCATACTCCCGGAGGAATTCTCACAGTGCTGATCCCTACGACAGTGGAAACAGGGCGGGTAAGAGCCAAATCAGTGGAGGGCGTTCTTCACCAGATATAGGAAACCAGCTGCTGCATTATTCACAAAGTAGACCTGGTATTGTCAACAATCCGGATGAGTCTTACGAGATGAGTCGACGAGGTTATCAAAACAGGCGTCCGAGCATGGACTCCTCGAAAACACCTGGTAGTTATTTCCAAGTATACCAACCAGGCATTGGCAGTCACAACGGCATACCTGTCAGAGGAAACCACCCGCGACACGAAAATCAGAACAGCGACACTCATCATATCCGACGAAGCGGACTCTACCCTGAGATTTATAACAGCCGCGGGGACTACAGGTTCAGTCCGCAAGACGCACGAATTCACCGCCACCATTACGACGGTGGACGTGACTTTACCAGCAACGAGCCTTCACACATGCCGAGGGGAACGAATTATAATGGTGACTTTTCCCGAAGAGTTCATCCGAGTGAAAGCCGCCATGGCCGAGGTAGACACGATGCTTCTGCGCATGCTTATCCCAACGGGATTTCCGGCGTTAGGAATGGCAATTACCACAGACCTCATCAGCCCAACTTTTCGCCGCGTAGAGGCGAGGGTCCCTTTGACAATAGGTTTATTAACCCATACAACTGGTAAAAGGCTTCTGTTCTTCATATTTTAAACATACCTCTTCTAAGAACTTGTACAATGTGATAAAAAAAATCCAAGTGATACAAAATAGAACCGAGTGACAGTGATTTATAACAGTTTGTGTCACAAACAAGTAATTTAGAGTGTTCAAGAACTACGTCCAAACTGGCATGATTTGATAGTGCTTTAATGTCGCTTTCAGTCACGATTGTGACTCAACTCCAGCGTGCTTATTGTGCTTCCGCACTGGAACTCAACACTGAAGACAAACGGCACTATACTCCATCCAGTCATCTGAGACTGAGACCTCACACACCAGTAATAGGCCTCTTCCTCTTTCGCTGTGCAGCTGGCAAGACAGTCCCAAGATTATCGACAAGGAAGTCCACTTGGAACTGAGCCCCGGATCTGATTGTTACCACGCAAAAACCCTATCCACTTCGCCTCAGTACCTGGTCTCATAATTTACATCACAGAACCTGGTGTTAAGGGCATGTTTTTTGTCCTTATCATGCACCAGAAAACTCATTGTTCTGTTACTTACGAATGAAGCGTTTTTATTATGAATGTTCAATAGCTGTGCCTTGAACCATGTAGTTAGTTCCCCGTTCAGGAAGGAATTCTGATGCACTGGAAAAAGAAATCCGTAATATGTTTTACAGTGACCACAGAAACTCTGATCTGCATTTGTGTGTATATGCGTGTATGCATATATGTATCTTTTGTTTTACGTCGCACGAAACAATTTTTCAGTTCCATGATGACGAGGAATCCTTAAAATGTACATATATTCTGTGTCTTCCTGTGACAGGGCAAGTGTATGCTTCCAAAGTAGAGCTGCCGAAGACATTAGATATGACACCCAGCCCAGTCACTTTATACTTACACCGGGCCAACCAATCCTGTTTCCTCACTCTAACTTCCCGGTGCTGAGCGCCAAAGTAGGAAGCAAGACATACCATTTTTAAATTCTTTGGCTTTGACATGGGATTGATCCTCTATCTTCCGACCATCTATATTGTTATTACTCTCTTTATGTAAATATTACAGACGGACGACTTTGTTCATTGTAGTAAACTGTAATAGTGGTGTAATACTAAAGCTTATTTGTGAATAACGACTTACTTTGTTTTACATAAGCGACATTTTAGAACTGGCTGCTTGCACCATGATTTCAGTCCTTCGACGAGTGAGTCATCTGTTATCATACCATATTCAAGGAGGAAATACATGTGCTCTATGTTGTTTGAAGTGGTCCAAAGTGATATTTGTTTTTTAAAGGTAACCTTACATGCTCAAGCGATAACTCAATGCCCGTACTTCACATTCACTTTTATAAAAATCATATTTCATGCTGCCCTGACTAAATTCTTTGTAAATTGCTGATACTCTGAAGAAGACCTTTCATCTGTATCAAGTCGATCGGACATTTGACTGGGTGTAGCAGAAATACCTGAGATAAACCATTTACCTTCGGCAAGTTACTGACGTACATGTTGGTGGAAGAAACCACCAACCTCTTGCAACAGCAGCCTGGGTTTGCAAAAGTACAACAGGTGAATAAAATGATGAAAGTGGAGCAAAAACATTACCAGTAGTATAGCTAGGGCCATATTGTGCTGGAAAATTCTTACTTCGTAAATATGCAGAAGTTTTTAGACTGCATCTAAAATAGTAAAGACACACACATAATGTTGTGCGGATAAATGCAATAATTTTGTTCCACATTTCGTTAACACCAACTATACTAAAAGTCAGTTGATGTGAATAAGGATTGTTGAGATCAGTAATCTCCCATAAAAAAACTAATTTACATAGGTGTGGCAGAACCTTAGCTTAGATTAAATTCTCGCTTAAGGGCCAACAAATATCTTAGCTACGTGCACACGTTTTTTCATATTACTAGGTTTCTTATTATCCGTGTTGTACGCATGACACAAAATGGATAAAGGAGAGCAGTCCAGCAAATAAATCCTTCATGTTTTATTCACGAGAATATTTTGTTGCTTTTTAAAAAGGATTTATTTTAAAAAATTGCACCTAGTGACTCACTCTGGCAGAAAACCTGTGACATCTTCGATGAATCGCTTTGAGTGTAATGTCGAAACCAGTTATGTAGCGGACACAAGTATGAGTCATTGCATATGTCAGGCAGGTTTGTGCACGCCGTTACACCACACACGAGAAGATAGATTTCACTCGAAAGTCACGGGATGGAGGTGCAGGGGGGAGGTGGTCGAAATCCGCCGGTTGATTGTTTGACGGGTTGTTGCTGAAGCCCGTGCCCAAGAATTTTTGCTGATATCACGCCGGTCGAATTGACTGGTCATTGTTCCATATCCTCTCAGTGCTGAGCGCCAAGCGAGGCGACAGAAAGTAACACTATCCTGTAACCTATAATATGACCTGGTCCGGAATTGAACTCTGAAGAGAACCTGGAGGTGGACAATGTAACCACTATCCCATCTAGGTTACATGTACTACACGCAGACGGTATAACTAACTTAGCGTGAAGAACTTTGGAATATCCACTTCTGCAACATTCTCATTGATTTATTTATTTGATTGTTTTACGCCGTACTCAAGAATATTTCACTTATAAGACGGCGGCCAGCATTATGGTGGGAGGAAAACGGGTCAGAGCCCGGGGGAAACCCACGATCATTTGCAGGTTGCTGGGTAATCTTCCTACTTATGGCCGGAGAAGAAGCCAGCATGAGCTGTTCTTGAACTCACAGCGACCGCATTGGTGGGAGGCTTCGGGCCATTGTGCTGTGTTAGCGCGCTAACCGACTGAGCCACGGAGGCCCCCCTCATTGGCACTGAAGGTTGTTTGTGTATATATGTTCGTAAGCTTACATTTCGGTTTTGTTTTTATATATATATAAGTGGTGTTCAAGTTACATTTCAGTTATGCAACACTTGGTGGGTTTGTGAGCCAAGGAAACCAGAGCTCGAGGAATAAACCACGGGCCTTTCGCCAGTGACAAACTTTTCACCCGGTGAGAGTACTAGACTTACATGTCACACCAAAACAAACCAACCGAAATGCGAGGAATTGGTTCACCGATATTAGGGACCATTTCAATGGATTCTTGTCACTGAGGAACAGAGAACGGTGATGTGGAAGTGGACGTGAATAAATATCTGTATCTGTCGGCACCAAAATAGATTTATTTATTTATTTATTGACTTGATTGGTGTTTTACGCCGTACTCAAGGATATTTCACTTATACGACGGCGGCCAGCATTATGGTGGAAGGAAAACGGGGCAGAACCCGTGGGAAACACACCACAATCCGCAGGTTGCTGGCAGACATTCTCACGTACGGGCGGAGAGGAAGCCAACATGAACTCATGGCGACCGCACTGGTGGGAGGCTTCTGGGTCATTGCGCTGTGCTAGCGTTCTAACCAACTGAGCCACGAATCCCCCGCAATCAAAATAGAAGCATGTGTTCTACATCTCATTCCCGATATATCTCCTTACAACTCCACGGGTTCATGCTGTTAGTTCAAAGAACGTAGGTATAAACATATGTCATATACATGTACGGCTGTGAATAGACGCGGCGATACCCGAGTTATTAAACCCGAGTATAGCTTTGTGAATAGTGCGCACGGGTAGCTCTGAATACAAATACCAACAAAACGTATTGGGTATAAAGTCCAGAGGATGGAAGAGTGCTCTCGTGAGAGAAAATCATACGCTACATACAACGGATCACAGGCCTCGTCACCCGTGACAAGACAAGATCAACTTCATATTAAACCGAAATTCAAATGGAAAAAAAGACACTATAGCCCAACTTTCGTCTACAGTAGTTCATGCAAAACGACACAATATATGCGCACAGGTTTAAGTGTGATATGATTTGTTCTGTATGTTTGCAGAAGACTTTTTGGCAGTGAACATGGGACAAAAACCGTTGACTCGAAATTCGCCTGTGAATCGAAATTCTGAAAAGCCCTGGTCTACACGCCTTACTGGTTTTGAGCGGTTTATTTACATATATTTATAACCCGTCTTTTCAAACGACCACCACGCCTGGAAACTTCAACTAACAGTCTTTCTTTCCAAAAAAAAAAGAAAAATTATATGTCACACATTCCGCATAAATGTACTCAATGTGCAACGTGGCTGATGTGAGCATTTGAACCACCGTGGTATAAATTAAACGCCCTTTTGTTGTACCTAAGTCACGTTCTATGGAAGGCTCAGAAGTCTCAAATCCGTGGCATTTGTGACCCACACGGGAGATTTCTATACCTGGGGTGCGCCGGGGGAGCGCTAATATGGTAATTTATTCGAAATGAGCGTGGTGAAAATTGTGTAACAGGCGTTTATAATATTCATATGAAAAAGTAGTTTGAGGGAATTTACGGGCCCTTTACAATCCATATACGTTCTTAAACATAGGTGTTGATGGGGACACTGCTCGGTGTTACTGATCTGGATTTACTGTCCCGATGACGTACAACCCATAACGCAGAATATGTGCTTCACGCATGGACACTAATTGACTGATTGCTGTGGTTGTGAACAAAGTGTGTTGTTCAGTCATGGGGAGGAATGGTTTCCTCTGTGTGCATATTTTGGTGCTTCTGTGGCTGAGTTTTACAACGGGACAGGGTAAGTATTCGCACATAAATACACGCACACCTCTCTACAGGAGTACCTCTGTTTCAGTACTCATGCACTTCTGTATAACAGGGTGAGAAGCCCAGTCAGTCTCTAAAAGATACCGAATTACCCTTACTCAGTCATGAGCTTCAAATGGTATTTAAGTGAAGACCATTTGTAAGATATGGTTACAAAGTGAAATAAAATATTCTTGTAAAGTCCTTTGGGGTTTACTATTACGTGTAGCACATGTGCAGTTATATATAGCAGATTATAAATTTTACCCTGTATAAAATAGCAAAATACATTTAATTATGATTCTTTTATACCGTATAAAAAGGTACTCTATATATATAAAAAAATGGATATGCGAACGGTCAACATCCAGTTCCCTATTTGAAAAAGGAATAGAACACCCCGATAAAGTCTTCATTTACAATGTACTCATAATTTTAGTATTTGTTTGATCTACACCACTGAACACAAAGCTGTAATATCTACAGCATTTATAAGATATCGTTGAATAGCAAAACATATTCATGGATTATGTATCTGGCATTGTAAATCCTGAGTGAGTTAGGACTACATTTAATTCCAGGTAGCAAAATAGAAACTATGGTCAAGTAAGGAAGTTTATGTTGGTAACAGAGATTCTTGGACAATCATCATTTAACAAGCATGTAATGGAAAACCTGGTATACTCAGCATCTAAAAGTTTGAAATGAAAGAAACCATTTGAAGCAAGAGTTCAGTGATGTTAACACGTATGACAGCGTTCAAATCCTGATAAAATGATATAAATCCTGTTGAGGTCAAGATGCTGCTAAGGAGAAAAAGGTTCCAACTAACTGAACAAGTAAAGCCTAGTCAATAAATTAAAACAAAGCCGTAGTTTTCACTAGCTCAATAAAGTGGCACGATTACAGACACAAGGAATAACTGAACACTGAAAGTGCAAAACACTGCTAGCAAAAGGCCTGTTGAAGTAATAATAATATTTTGAATAGGACAAACAAATAACGGGCCACAATAATTTCCAAGTAATTACAATGGGATTAAAAAAATGAATGAGTGGAATTGTTTGGTATAAAGAATCTGGATAACATGGGAACAGATTGTGTGAACAGAGATTCTGAGTGGGCATGTATTGTATCCTCTGAAATGATAGGAAGTTTTGCTCTAGTTCGAAAGCTCAGGGCAATATAAAGCTCTTCCCCATAATGTGAGCTCAGGGCAATATAAAGCTTTTCCCCATAATGTGAGCACAGGGCAATATAGCTCCTCCGAATAATGTGAGCACAGGGCAATATAAAGCTCCTCCCCATAATGTGAGCACAGGGCAATATAAAGCCCCTCCCCATAATGTGAGCAATAATGACCAGATAAATAATTATTGCTACCCCAGTTAGTTCTATTTCATATGTTATACTCACAGCAATGTGATAATAGGGGAGTTTCGAGATCTAACTCTCTCATGGCTAAAGGTAAGAAAAGACCTAGTGCACCATGTGACCTGTCAAAAAGGTTGGGCAACTCTTCCTGATTACATCTAGTATAACATGAGGGTCTAAGTTCCAGAAAAAAAAGTGTCTAAAAAGTTGGCTAGACCAGACGTACCACAGGAAAGTTGTGAAGCTTTTTTAAATTTTTTTTTAAAGTTATTTAATTTAAGAATCTCCTGGTTGAAGGAGAGGTCGTTTGTACCTCCCTTACACGGCAAAGCAGATAATCGATAAATTAGAGTGAACAAAATTGCCTGACATGTTTGACAAGTCATATGACACAGTTGAACTGTTTTTTTACCTTATACGACAAAAGAGTTCGAACTTAAAGCTCCCATATTACTCAACGATGACCGGAAAATAAAGTACCATTATCTTAATTGGCTTAATGCAAGCTTCACTCGTCTAGTTTGTGTAACGCATAGAAACATCGCTAGGATCACTCTGAGAAATACACATCTTCATGTGCAAAATGTCCATAAATCATACCCACTCCCAAACCTTGTGTCTGACCCATGAGGAAACCAAAGACATAAGCCAGAGTATAATGTTAACTGAATATCGTAGCATTGTCTTTGAGGATTTGCGTGCATATTAGCTGTATGTACCAATGCATAGTATATTTACCGAGACATCCAACTGAAATATTCAGCACGTTGTGGTGTTAAGCCATAGTCATTCATTCAGCTATAATGCTAAGCCTCATGCATGCACATATTAAAGTGCGCACGCACCCTATATTCTTTTCAGACTTGCTGCATTGTTATAATGGTGCCTGTTACACTGTTAACTGTTAAAACTGACGCTTCTCTCTCTCTCTTTACAGATCCGTGTGGGTCTAAATATCTATGTGGGGACGGAACTACGTGTGTTTTCTTTTACTGCGTGTGTAATGAGAGTTCGGAGACTGACCCATGGGAAACACGCGAAGGTGATAGGATAAACGGACGACAGACGCTATACTGTCGTAGTAAGTACAGGATTCAACGGCAAATTTCATTTAATTTCTTTCATTTTATTCTATTGTAGCTGTTGTTGTTTATTTTATTTTATTTTATTTTTTGATGTTGTTGTTTTCTTATTTTAGTTTATGTATTGCCTTTTCCGATAAACATGCATTTTGTATTAAGGGCTCAAGTACCTACGTAAAGAGTTATTCTCTGAACTTAGCCCATATTCTTCATGGGACTGAGTGGAGGGCCTAGAGACTACAGTTCATGAGTTCCAGCCTCACTGTTAGGACTGTAGAGCCAGTATTTGTAAACATTCACGTTGCCAAGGTTTCTTTTTCCTTTCACTACAGAAGATCTTATGACCTTTTCATTTTTAGAGAGGGTCATCTGTGACATCCACTGAAATCCCACAGCACACCCTACTTTGTTTCTAAAGGGTTGTGACGTGATCACGTGACTTCAAATCTGCATTCCAAATTTAAAGATGCACACTATGATTTGTTAAAATTCCTTTACTCTGGTCTGTATTTTGTCAACATGTAACGATTTACATGTATTTAAACTGAATTACATTTACCCACCATTTCGGGATGACCTCTGGTAGCCCTGTGTTCGCTTTCCTCCCACTATAATGCTGGCAACCGTGGTACAGGTGAAATATTCGTGAGTGCATCTTAAGACAGGAATCAAATAAAAAATAAAAATTTAATGACTTAATTAGTTATAATGTACAAAATTAAATATTTTCATAATCATTTACTTTTTACAGAGGGTATAGCTAATTTCACATCAGAACTTTTTTTCTAATCTTTTTTCCCCAATCACTATAAACATTTGAGGATTGCTCGCATTGTGTCAAAAGTAAGAAACATTTTTATTGTGCGTTAATAAAGCTTCTAGTGAGATGTCACTGCATTCGCCTTCTCTACTAATCCGAAATAGTCAGTCAGTGAAGCAAACCAAATCCATCAACAACCTTGTTTACTTACAGAACTGTGTAACATGAACTCCCCTGTCTGCCCGGGCAATAAACTCTGCTCTACAAACCCGTTTGATGAGTCTTTTTGTGAATGTCCCCCCGGGCTGGTGACATCACCATTTGGACACTGTGTGGGTAAGGGCACACGACCAATTCCATTTTGCTTTGTTTTTCTATTTGTCTCTAATTTCCACGTGTAGTGTCAATTCACGTCGCGGCAAAAGAACATTACGTCATCCAACACTCATGCGAGGTAACCCAATCGACCTGGCACAAGGAATTTGCAGACTGCACTCTGCCTCGCTTTCTCCATGCCCTTTACGACAACAAATAGTCCACGATGGTCTTGTGGATGTTTTTACAGTCTAACATATGATACGTATCTTTACGGCACATATGCGAACTTTCGTCAATGTCTTGCCAAAGGTCGGTGGTTATTTTATTCACGTATAAAGTAAACTTTTTAACTATGATTTCTGTTCTGCTCTATTCTGTAAAGTCATGTAACTACATGTAGCTGTATATGGTGTAACTCATACCTTTATGAAATGGCAGACACCATTTTTCTTAAATACAAGAAAAACTATATTTAGACCCCATTACATGTATGTAACGAAAAACAAACTACGGCGAAAACGTTAACAACGAAACTTTTGTGATGCGGCTAAAAGGACAATAAAAGCAAGAGTTACATGTGGACCTAAGAATAGAAGAAAGCAGAATACACATTTTTGGTTTGTTTTTAACAGATCCCAATGCTACTTCAAGTGCCCCAACAACCACACGTAAGTGTTTTCTTCTAGAATTAAGGTAATTTTCACAAGCGTTACTTAGTACAGACCGACAAAGTAGCCCTGGCAAAATTTGCATATGTATTACCTTGTTTCATTAATATTTTATATCGAGCTAAAGAGCTGTGTTCCACATGGAAGACGATTTCCCAGGCACGCTTCCAGTATCTTAGACAGTCAGGTGTGCTTAATAACCAAGACAGTAGACATACTACTAGACATAAAACAGGTTAAACCTAATGCTTAACTGATTACACGGGTGATTATATGCAGTTAAGGTTCGCTTTTCTAGTGTTTAGAGTCTCTACAGTAGCCTAATTCCCTTTGTTATTTCACCCGCCGATGGGCCATGTGCGACATTATGGTAGGCGAAATGCAATATTCATGATAATAGAAAAGAGTAGGCTTATTGCTTTCGCACAAGTAAGTATGTACTCGGCCGTTTTTAGAACCCCACGTGTGACCTAATTAGTTTTGCACATTTATTTGTTAAGGCAAACATACTACAAGCGTCACTCAGAGGACCACTGCGGCAACCGCCACAACAACCAGTAAGTGCCCAATGCGAAATTTTTTCTCCCACAGCAGTTCCATACCGAACCCGGTTGACGGTGCGGTCAACGAATGTAAGACGGATCACGCGTGTACAATCTAGACACAAAGAGTTATAAGTACGTAAGAATAGGGCAGTTTTGAATTCGAACTCTTTCATCGCTAAAGGTAAGAAAGGTCCTACTGTACCATGTGACCTTTCAAAATGTTAATGAACTGATTCTGATAACAATTACTGTAACTAGGAAGAATGTCACCTAAAGCTATTTAAACTAGACAAATGTTGGAGAAAACTGGGGAGCTGGAAGTCTTTTAACGTAAGAAGCTCGCGAATGAAGGAGATGTGTTTTGTTCGCCCTTAACAGATGAGAGAGGCGATCGGTAAAAAAATTGACACATTTTTTAAAAAGCCACATGATAGAGTGAGACTCTTTATAGCATTTGTGACAAAAGAGTTCGAGCTTGAAAATCACGTATTGCATTTGTACAACAGACATGAGTGGAAAAGAGCCACTTGTCTTTGGATGAAAACTTCCATACGGAGCCTCGTAAAGTAGACCTGTTATGCAGTAGGCTTATCAAAACACATGGAACAACAGGGCTGACTTCTTCCACACAGACCGTCCATGACCATGGTTTATGTGTGTGTGTAATTCGCCTGTTTTCATATATCAGCTAATTCTTCTTGTGTCAAATACCGGGGTCTATTATACAGCATATCAATAGTCGTTTTTTTATATATGAAATACCTAGGCCTATTGTTTCGACAAATGGAATCATTGACAATTTAGTATTAAAATTTGCTATCTCCCTGCTTTAGATGCTCTGGTGACCTATTTAGATTTGAATATTTGTTTCCGAAGGGATTCCAAGCACAAGTCTCACCCAGAGGGCCGCAACAAGTACCACAACAACCAGTAAGTTCCTAGCTGTATATATATATATATATATATATATATATATATATAAACACACATATATATATATCAGTGCAGTACAAAACCACAGAAATTTAGGAACGTAGAATGATAGACCTATTGCATATTAGGATTATTGTACTGTGGGAACGCCAAAGGCCAAGTGTTTTTTTTTTTGTACGGAAGCATTCACACAGCCTGCACATTATGACACCGTGAACCCTCCGGGCTATTCCTCTCATACAGTTAATCCCAGGCTGTCTGCTAGTAGTGTGTGTAATCCGGATCGCTTAGTTTGTAAGCTAGTTATTCATGCTACACTGTCTAATGACGGGTTCGTGTGTACAGTACAGTAATAGCCATATTGTTATGTATCAAGTACCTTGACTTATTGCTTGAACAGATGTCATCAGGTACAACATATTATTTTAAATTGTGACCTGCTTGCTCTCGTGGCTTAATTAGATTTGCGACTTTGTTTGCTAAGGAATCCCTTCTCCAAGTGTCACTCGCAGGGCCACTGTTACAAGGGGTATCACATCAACAAGTAAGTGCCGAACTGGATAGCTTTCTATCTCCGACTGCTGTTCAAAACCATGGAAAGTTGACAGCGATTCGGCAAGGCGTTTAGTAATGCAGTGTTATATGTAGAGAACTGCAGTGTTGGAACGCTGGTGCGAAAGCGCTATAGACTTCCTTTTGACGGAAGCTGCCACACTGCGGGTCATTTGGGGAGTATTGAACAGTAGACCTGTTATATTCACATGAAATTGCTATTCTCATTATTTTCACTCAACTAATCCTAGACTGTCAATTGGTTAAATGTTTAATTCAGCTGGTAACCTACCAGAGAGGATGGCCATAGACATCATATCAGTTGGTATACGGGAACTATTCAGTCTTCTCTACGGATTTGTCCTGTTTCCTCCCACGTTGTTTAATGCCGCGTTGTCTTATAAGTGAAATATTCTTGAATACCGGCGTTAAAGCACCAACCAAATAAATCAAGAATTATCCAGGTGTATTGCTCCCACACAAGTAATGATATGCAGTTTACTATATATATTCTCCATTCGGATGTTTTAGATGCTCTTGTAACCCAAGTTGAATTGGTTCATAACTTCTTTTTTGTTAAGGGTTTTCCGGGACAAGTGTCACTCAGGTTGCGACGGCAACAAGCGGTACAACAACAATAAGCAGTAAGTGCCTGATTTCGCTGTCCTATAACATTCCTGTGTGACGAATTAAAGAGATCAGCAAGATCAGCCTTCAAGTCTGTTTTAGGCTTGGTATTAGTCGGACCGTAGGCATTCTGTAGACTTTTTTCTTTCCTTTTTGATAGAGTTGTCTAACGTCTGCTTGGGTTTGAATGTTTGCGATTGGCAGCCTTTTACAAAGGGAGGCAAATCTTGTGACCCATGAATTAAAGGTACACTCTACCAACCTGAACAGTAATACGAGTGACTTCAATAACTACGCAAGCGATCAGGCATAACCATAGTTGTTCTTGTTTTCCAAGTAGGTAGCGTGCTCATCCATGGATTGTAAGGTTAACTCCTCTTTGAAAAGGGCCGGTCATGTTGACATTATTATTTTTCCTAACCAGACCACCTGCTTAATTATGGGCAGCATTACAGTAAACCTATTACAAATGAACCGGCTGGATTTATCGCTCCGACATAAAGCAATTGTGTCCTTTCTAATATTGGCTATCGTCATCTGCCTACTTTAGATGGTCATGAACCCTAATTTAATCTGCTAATTTTTTGCGAAGGAAAACCCAACTCAAGTGTCACCCAGAGGGCCACTACGACGACCGATACAACAACAACAACGATCAGTAAGTGCCCACTCGGAATCATCTCTCCTAAAAAACGCCAGAATTATTATGGTTTTACAAAGAGATCAGAAAGCCGACCACTCAAACTTGTTTCAATCTCCGGCCTAGTCATACCCTTTGCTTTTTTTTTTAAATTAACGGGTAATTTGACATGTATATTTTGGGTTAGCAACCTTCTGCAAAGGGAAGCAAATCTTGCAACCTACAGATCAAAGGTTCCTTCTGCCAACTTGAATAAAGATACCAGTGACATCAACAAAAATGCAAGGAATCATGAATGGCTATGACGAAGTTTTGACCACCTTTGAGGATATACATTGTATGGAGCACATGGACTAAAACCAAAGCAGCAACGACACTGGGGTTGATGGGAAATAGGCACACGTTACCGGTGGAATCCTGCCACTTATCAGTTTATCTCAGTTAAGATTTTGTTCTAACAGTTCTCGTAAATGTTTACAAAGTAGCAACTTACACTCCGTCTTAGGTATAATAAAAGACAGTGATGTCAAATCCAAAATGCTAGAAGTCATTGGTCTACAATTACCCCACTCAATATGGCGTGCTGTCATCAGATCTAGCGGATAAACAGCCCAGAATCGTCTAACTGCTATTTTTGCTAACGTGACAGTCGACGTAGTCTTGTATAGCATAACAGTAGCCGTGTTGCAATAATAGAAACAGCTAAATTGATTGCTTTCACGTCATTAACTATGTACATTTGTCTGTTTAGTTTCGTTATCTGGCTTTGTAAGATGTCTTTCTGGGCTAATAAGTTTTGCACATTTATCTGCTAAGGAAACCCCACTACAATTGTCACCCAGAGGGCTACAGCGACGAGCGTTACAACAACAACAACAACCAGTAAGTGCTCGATTGGAAATCGCTCTTCCGGTACAGGTCCAACACTGATGGTGTTACGAGGAGATCAGCAATTCCACCACACCCGAGTGCTTCAGGCCTTACATGAACTTGATTTTTCACTGATTTTACCTGATGCTTAGCCCTCAGAAAGACATGGATATATGAGATTGACAGTCTGTACAAGGGGAAGCTACTCTTGTAACCCATAAATTAGCAGTGCCATCTGCCTACCCGCTGTTATCGTGAATCAAACATGTAGAGTGTACTGCTGATCCATCAGTTCTACTTATTGCTTCTCTTGAAATATCGTGGTAATCCAAATTGGCTATCTTCTCAGAAATCGTTTGTCCCACAACCAAAAATTAAAGGCCCATCATTGGTTTTTTTGGCTGCATATTGTATTTGAGTGGTTTGTTTTATTCGACGTTGTGTTACGACTACACAACCTTATAAACATGCCGGAGTTTTATTCAATTCGAAAACGATGTTTGATGAAAAGCTAAGCTTCTTTTTTGATGGGAGCGTTTAGGCAACTCCAATGGACAATGGGCAGATGGGCGCGTATTTCATCTACCGATAACTATTTTGCATAAACCACGCTATTTTAGATTTTCTTCATATCTTATCATATTGTTCATTTCGTTTTTGTCGTGTAATAATATAACAGTACAGGCGTAGTACATAACAAAAAACTGCCGAATTTGTTGCTTCATAGGAAATGTATATGTGCAGTTAGCTGTCAATATTAGACGTTCGGCTGTTGTACATATAGCCCCGTTACATTTGCATATTTTTTTTCTTAAGGAATCTCTAATACAAGCGCCACCCAGAGGGCCACTGCCACGAGCGGTAAACCAACAACCAGTAAGTGTTTAGTAGAAAATTTCTCTTTCCTACAGCAGTTCGAAACCACACAGGGGCCATCAAGTGCTCAATCGCAATCCTGTTACAATCATTTATAGTTGGATTCTTGAGAGTGTTTATTGCTTTTTTTGCAGATGTGGTTCAACAGTCCCCTCTACAAAGGGAGGCAAATCTTGTAACTTATTCTTTTAACATTGACGTTTGCTTACTTGAATAGATGTAGTAGTCGCAGTTTAGTGAAAATACATGGGATCACAAATGTCCACAGTTGATTTTGCTATCCAGTAAGTAGAAGTCTTGTTGCTTTCATGTGTTGCCAGATTTGCTTCCCTTTGCAGAGGACCGGTGAAGCCCATTGGCAACATCGTCTGATACCCCTCATAACAGGGCAGAGCAATCACTGGTCCACCTAGTGCTTGTATAGTAGGATTGAGTTTTGTGTGTGTGTGTGTCTTTCAGTATATTTCGCATGCATTTACAAGAAGAGTAACGTAGCTTTGTAAATATGTGGACATTACCTCATTCCATATAGCCCCCCCCCCATGCCCAAGTACAGAGATATCACCGTGTCAAATGACACCAAGCTTCATGTCAATAATGCGTTATGTAAGTCTAAATATTCTGCCTCATGATATGAATTTAAAATTACATTCTTCAAATTTCGTATAAATGAACGTAAGGATATCTATTGTCAATCTAACTGAAGAATTTTGTTTCAAGTTTGTCAGGTAACCTAGTAGAAATGGCTTTACAATTTATTGTCCAGTAGAAATAAGTGTTTAGTATATGCTAACTTAAATCGCTATAAATATTAGATCTAGATTGAGTTCAAATGCATTGGTTGCGTAGAAAATGGCGCGCAGTTATTTGGGCTTGGCGTGCGATTCAGTTTAGCTCTGTTACAAGCATTTCTTGTTTGTAGGAAGTAGTGCTTCGCAGTTCAGTTCACGGACAACAGCTCAACCAGGTAAGAGGTCGGTGTGGAGTACAATTAAATACCACAGACCAGATAACTTACAAAATCACAAGATTCACTGCAGGTACTTGCTGCTGGGTTTCACTGCTGGAATGTCTGGTAGTAGCATAGTAATTAACATGGCATGTAGAGTGACAAATTTGCAGCTGGATGTATGGATGCACTGCTTCTAGTTGTGCCGTCACATACTGTAGTCGTGTTATACCGTATTGGTTTTGTAGACAATTTAGCTACCTCTTTGGCGCTTTGGTATACACATAACAGCGTTTGCTAACGAAAGTCCTGTAGGCCAAGTGGAGTACGAAAGGCAGTGAATATAAAACGACGTAGAATGTAAAATGTAACTATGTAAGTACTTTAACACGGCATATTTTCAGTCACAACTCTACCGAATCCAACGTGCTAACGTTTTATTACCAGTTAGTACTAAGCAAGCAAATAATGGGTCTGTTGACATCATTATACTGGGAAAAATAAAAATAAAACATTAAATAAAAGAGAGGGAAAAAAAGTTCACGGCGAGTTTCTTGTTTACAATGAATCAGTTACAAACTAGGTGCACAAACATCATTTCTGTGTTAGGATACTTTTCCAAATGTTGATCAGAAAGTGTCACAATAGAATGAAGTCCCGCCTTAAGTAGAATAAATATCTTTTGCGGCGCGTCCAGCATCACTTAAAATGCAAAGTCAGCTGAATTTTATTGATTTATTTATTTGATTGGTGTTTTACGCCGTACTCAAAAATCTTCTACTTGGGGCCGTAGAGGAAGTCAGCATGAGCTGGGCTTGAACTTACAGCGACCGCATTGGTGGGAGGCATCTGGGTCATGGCGCTAGCGCGCTTGACGACTGAGCCACGGAGTTCCCACTAAATTCAACTGAAAGCTTTTATTCTATCATACTCACCTGATACGTGCCGATGACTAGTTTTCCACTTATACGACTTATACTTGTGTGTGCGACATTCATTTTGATGCAACATTTTAGTTGTAATTACATTCTTTTTACATGCCATTTGCTTACATTCTAGGTACACTGATTGCTGATTTGAACGTGACAACGTCTCAGCCAAATGGTACGTTTAGCAATATTCATTATGCAAGCATATAAGTATCCATTTTTTCAAGCGACCGATATTCCACTGAAGCTAGGGTAAATATAAAAACTTTAACATAATCATCTCACATAAAATTATTTATGGTGCCTCTAACAACATATCTGAGGAAGAAGTGTAATTGTTTCCGTTAAAATAAATATGGTAACGGTTTATAAGAATTGCTCCATTTATTCACTGTTTTTTGTCACTTTTTGATTGCACTGTTTATTATTCCCGCTACGCTAGTGACACAGTTCCCTGTGAATTCCACGGAACAACCGGGTAAGCATACATACACAGTTATTTTTTCTTTTCTTTACAAACCCAAAGTATTTACTTATGACGTGTTACACTTTTTAAAATTAATTGATGATTAATGAAGCACTCACGTATTTCACAATTATAAGATGGTGGCCGATTGAGACTTCATGCCCAACATGACTTAAACAGATTGGATATATTGATTTTAGTGTTTATGGACAATTTCGGCATGGTTTGATGCCTGAATGTTTACTCCCAATCATCCCATTTGTCTTTCTTAACTGTTAGTTGTTAAAATAGCGTACAGTACATTTATATAAACTTACAGTTATTTACTGAATACGCACTGTTTTGCTGTAAAGTGCATATTTTTAAAACAGAACATGTGATTAAGTCTTTCTTATATACCCTGTTTCAGGGACTTTTTTGACCTATTACCCTTTTTTTAATGAAAGACTGATATGTATTCCTCCAAAGGAAGGCCACTGTTACTAAATTTGCTCCAGTGTTGTGTTTCCTCGGCCCTTGGTCGTTTTAGTGATGAAATCAACGTAGAGTGGCCAGCGGCTGGAAGGAGTAAGACAGTGTAGAAGTCTATGATCTGTCTCCCCGACTCACCCAAGCTTTACACAATGCCGATATAGTGCGATGGGTAAGCATCGATAGGTCGTACATAATGAAACATAAAATATGCACTATGTTTTTTTCTCTGTCTGTAACAGGAACGCAGGCCCTGGATGTGACACAGGAAACGGCGCCATACGTGTACGTTCTGGCCGGGGTAGGGGGAGCCTGTGCGTTGTTGTTGTTGCTGACGGGAATTGTATTTGCCAGGTAATGCATGCAAATGATCATGGTTCATAATTGTTAAAGCGTTGCGCTCCTAGCATCCGCCTGTCGACCCTTCACTCGTGGTTGTGGACACTGTAAAGTTTGTCCGCACTTTTACGAGACATACCCAGAATTTCTACGACGGTTTGACCACCACAGTCGCTTTAGTAGTAAAATAACGTAATAAGAGTAGTTTATGTTATCTGTCGTTTTTGGAAACGTCTTCCGATTATTCACCGCCTATTTTGGTTGACGGCTGGTATACGAATGCTGGTTTCCACGCCTAGGCTTTACTGGTAATTTTACGAAATTGTTGGAACATGCAGTACAGGCTCATGCATCTCTGGGTGTTTCAGCGGTGGCTTTTATGTGTGAGCTATGGCAGATATTTGTAGAAAGACACTGGTTGATTCATGCTGTTCTGAAGCTTACCTGACTGTCGCTGTACGGGTAAAACAAAAATAAGCAAAATACCCCCTCCCCCCCTCTTCGCCCTAAAATGCACCAAAGCATCATATGTATCTGACATATGTAAATGGAGACAACGCCCTCTATACAGAAGGATGTCTAAGTTATATCTTGTTTTGGGACTGTTTCTACACTCTTAAAGTGGACAAGAGATTGGCCTCCCATGTTTCAGAAAAGCCCCATCTAACGCATACAGTCCATAACAGAAAGTATGCCATAAATCACTACGTATGAATACTAAAATGCTTAATATTGACTTTAACACTACTCTGAGCTCTCCCTGTTATGTCATGAGAACATTCACTCTTAAAAAAAAAGTTTTCAATGGCAATGTTTGTCAAAGTTTCTTCAAGCGGAAGCCGTTGATTGACAACAAAATAGATCGAGCAAATAAAGCGGAGTTGGACTATCCTTCGTGATTTATTCCAAGGTGTGGCCGTGTCTAGAATTCTTTCCTGTCAGTTTATAAAATATTCTTCACGTCAGCGTTGAACACCAGTCACAACTATAAAAGAGATAAATATGATTTTAATTATTACTGACAATAATTACCTTACTTTTGTAAAGTGCAAATAGTGCGTGAATATAACGCCGATGTCTATGTGTCCTTCCCGGTTTCAGCTGCCAAGCTGAGAAGAGACAACGCAAACGAACGGAAAGAGCCACAGTGTCACTTCCTGCCTCTCAGAGCAGAAGTAAAACAAATGGCCTAAGCAGTAGACCGACTTTATTTGACTATTCGTCGCCGTTTCCAGCCAGACAGATGCATGAAAATGCGCCCATCAGTGAGAATTTGGGTGGATTATCTCGCCACTTGGATAACGGTCGCAATGGGATGAATACTGAGCGACTACGAAAAGAAGGCTCTGAAAACATAGGCTATCTTTCATCGGAAGACTCCGGCGCAGGGTCCATAAGCACCGCGTTTGTTTCCAGCCGAAGTGTTGACGGCGCTCTGCGAGGAGAGGGCAATATCGTGATCAACGACATATACTCACACAGGATAGTCCCTGTCGGGGGAAATAATCCACGCAGGGACGACGAGGAACAGTTGCTGCCGGAAAGAGGGATGCCTGCCCGCTCCGTGCACATGTACGACAACTCACCAACTAGAGTGGCCCATCGGTTAAGCTCTGGATCAGACTCAGATGTTTTCGAATATCCAACCCGGGGTGTTACTCGGTTCTAGGTCAAAACGGGCAAAACGGGTGATGATTGTGCAGGGTGAAAACAGCCTGCAGTGTCTCAGTCGAATTGTCGACATAAAGAACGCAAAGGCACTCCACTACAGTCAAATGTATGGTGGCTGAAAAGAACCACACTATGCCTCCAGTAATGCCAAGGGCGACGAAGCCAATGGAGAGAAGCTCCGATGCGAAGGGGCAAAGTTGCGATGCAATAATATAAATGCACTAGTTCCTGCACTGTAAAAAGGACAATACTCTCAATAGCTGCCCTATCACTTAACATCGAAGAACATTTTCGCACCACTACCAAAATGAATTGAAGTATTCATTTATAGCACAAGATGAATCTGTGAAAAAGTTTCATCCAAATACGTGCGTTCCAAGTTCATGCTTTTGACACACAGGCAGATGCAGATCGACACAAGTCTCCTAGAGAAACAGACATGGGTCGACAACAACATAATATATTTGGCAGAAGTAATTAATATTTACATTGCTATCGGACGGAACTGGTATCAAAAACGTTTTAAGATGTAGATAAGTTTATCGTAGTATGTTTGCGGTGTCAGTTGTTTTATTCTTACCTCCATTTCTCTGATGTGTCTTTTTTTGAATTCCCTGTCTCATGTCACTCATGTCAATTACGGTATTTAAGAGAAAAAAAATTTGGTTGAAAGCTAAAAGTTTGGAAAGTGAAAATTATGCGAATATTACAAACCACAAAACTATTTTAAAAATGTAATTGGCAGTTTTTGACCCGGCTTTGTGTATCTAACTTTTAAAATTCTCTAAACATGTGTAGCATTTGAGACCAATACATCAAAATATCAGTGACTTAGGTCCATGTCATGCATTTCTAGAAATCTAAGAAATCTCTGTATGTTTGTCGGCGATGGCGGTGGGGGTGGCAGGGCTGTTAGTACGTGTAGATGACACATGTGTCTTCATGTATAATGACCTAGGCTAGGCTTTCTTTTGTATTTGTCGTCAGGTTTTGCCTACTTGGTGTTGCCAATGATAAACCGTTCGTATTTTAATTTTATTTTATCCGTACCAGCTTGAATCGAAGTAAAACATTGTTAATGTTTGTTATTGTTATGCAAATCTGAAATAAATCATCTTATAAACATGGCTTGGAATAGCGGAACACCTCTTCTCTTCTTATATACAATTTCAAATAACACAATACAGTTGACCCTTTTTGCCATTAGCAAAGTCTCCATACGACGACTTATTGGCCAATATTATTTCAATAAAATCATATGGCGACAAATCCAGTTCCCGTAATAGTCTATCTAGTGCATTCTTCTGGTTTTATACTCTTGGGTGAAATATCTGCCTTCATGACCTCAGATTTATTTACCTTAAGCTTTGCTATCGAAAATATCTCAATTGTTGGCCGCATATCCTCGGCATAACCAATGATTTCGATGTGACTCGGTTTTTGTGCTCCTTGATGTAAATAATGTATACCTGGCAAAGGCAGTTTACTTCTCCACCAGGAAATAATACTGTATACACAACGAGGACAATAGAACTTGTGCACGTGTTAAACACCAATGAAATAATAACAATACGATTAAACAGATAAATCTCCCGGTGTCGGTATACGGTTACTGGAATCTATTGTTATTTATTACATTTTACTTTTTTCATTCTTGAATTTTGTACTATTATATAATGCAGCATACTAAGGATGACATAAAAACATGCTATTTCCTCTCACGCATGTTGAGCAGTTACACTATTAGACCAATGTGGCGTAATTGTCACTGCAGTGTAACTAAACCAGCAATTACTCCCATGCACAATTATACCGTCTCCCATACTGAGGTAGTAGACAAGCTATAATAAGCACTTCACTCCAATTTACCATTTCCATTTCTTTCCTCATTGTTGTCACACACATATATTCAAGGGTTTTTTCACTTAAACGATAGTGGATAGTTCTACTGGTGGACATATGGCCGGCGTGAATCACTGACCTTTGCCAATTTATTGAGATACTTGTCTTCGTGTAATGTAACGGTAGGCACCTCATGTGCTCTAGACGTTGAAGGACATGGCGATTAAAGGAGGAGAAAACATTTATCCATTTCATTATTTTCGTGTTTTACGCCGTACTCAAGAATATTTCGTTTATGCGGCAACGGCCAACACTACTGTGGGAGGAAATCGGGAAGAGCCCGGGGGAAACCGACGACCATCTGCAGGTCACCGGTGGACCACCTCACGTTCGGCCGGAGAGGGAGCCAGCATGAGCTGGGCTTGAACTGACAGCGACCGCATTGGCGAGAGACACGTGGTCATAACGCCACGCTGGAGCGGTAGCCCCTGGGCCACAGAGACCCTGAGGAAACAACATATAAACGATGCAAAAAACAGGTTAAAGAGAGTGAAAATTTATATCCAGTCATAGTAGACAGATTATTTCAAAATATTTTTGTATTTTCGTTATTTGGGATCATCTCTTGCTATACATTACTGTAATAATGCTATCAATGACGATGTTACACATGCTTAATAAATATGGCCAAATATGTTCAACCTGGAGTTTGATCATATTCATATTTCTAATATATTCGTGCATATTATCACAATTCAGTTTAAATGTACATCTTTGATAATAAACCACTAATTCTCATTCAAAAACGTTGATTAGACAAACATGACATCCGTCTTTAGAACATTATTATTCATAGACTATATACAAAAAGCGGTGATTCCAAATACGCATCATACAAAAATATTTCTGAATACTCTTCTTCTCGACGAGAAAATTAAAACAAAAACTAAGGACTGTATCTCAAAGGGTACCACTATCAGGGAGAAAAATGACAAACGAATGGCTTGTTTAACTCTCAGCAGCGATAGGCTTTACACAAGATCAAACAAAGAAACACGAAGAGGCTTGACTAAGTTCAGTGCATATATTTGAACAAAATAGACAAATAATAAAACTAACAATAATATTCAAAAAAAGCAATACAGATTTTTACAAAATGTATAGTTTCTTACTGGTGATAGCGTCCAAATCCTGATTAAAACCAACTTGTCATCCACTACCTTTTGCGACCAATTTTGCAACTATTTCGTAAAACAAGTCCCTGTTGACGCCTGTGCAGAATAGGCTCGGTTTTATTTCATAATAATGCTCCCGGCCGTCGTATTATATAAGTGAAATATTCTTGAGTATAGCGTAAAACATCAATCAAATACATAAACAAACAAATGCATCAAGACTTTCGATATCGACATTTAACAGAAAGAATCATAACTGAAAACACTCGTTCTTCTAGCTTGTGATTGTATAAATGTGGCTACATATAAACTTATTTATTTCTTTACTGCATTGCTGTTTTACGCCTTACTCAAGAATGTTTCACTTATGCGATGGCCGCCAGTATTATGACGGGAGGAAATCATGTGGCATTCTAGAGCTATGTTTTAACGAAACACTTCGAACTGATTAAAGATCATCACATAAAGATCACAAAAACTAAACACAAATCATTTGTGTGATTAGTGTGTCACAGAGTTCTAATAAAACAAAACACAAAGTTATTGTTATAGCAATGGAAGAAGTCGTCACACAGGTGAGAACAAGGTCACACAGTTCGGAGGCACTCAGACAAAAGTCTCAAAGTTATGATTGGGCACAAAGCTGACCGAAGTGTAGCCCGATGCTTTTCCAGTTGGCTGTAACGTCAATAGCCATACCAAGATTCACACCTTTTATAATCTTATTTTATAGGTTTTGAAATTGTATGAAAATTATTATTTTTTTAGAGCCGCTTAAGTCATCCGCTGTGGACCGGTTCCCCGCCTTACCGGCATAATCTCTTTGAAAAAATAACAAACGTCCCTATACTGTGAATGAATACTATATTTCAGTTCATCATTACAGCTCACAATAAGTAATCACACTTTTGTATGTTAATTTAGGTTTTTGTCACACCGTTGTCTCATATCTAAATTTCTAATGGTATATTTACAGTTGCATGCGTATATAACCGCTCCTGTAATATTGTATCTTTACAGATGTATCCTGTATATACATATATTCCACACTGAACACATAAAAAAGAATTAAACTGAAGGGTTTCTTCTTTACATTAGGTGCAAATAAGCGAAAAGCATCATTAGAAAGAAAAGGCCCAATGAATCATCCATTGTGTCCAACACGAGACGAGTTAGTGGATAAGTTGCTTTGTACAAGTATGTTTGTATGATTTTTATAACAAGTTATGATACTAAGATCATCCGTTTTTGTACTTACAACCCTATATATACAAGACAAACAAAAGCAGGCAACCATCTCTCAGATAATGCCATTACTTTGGCCAACCACATTGCTTTGATTGTTAATCTTCCAGACGATGGATGAAGTTGGGTGTTTACTGTTTTGAGCATTTTGTTCCCACACATTTGATTTACCTGTCTTATCGGCGACAGTGATTTGACCTCTTCCTGGACAGTTCTTTCTTTTCTAGTATAAAACACAGTCCATATTTTACAAACAAAAATTCTTATCCAGGCATAGTTATTGAGCTCTTGAATGTTTACTTTTAGAAGGTTTTCGGCGTGACTCTCACCTTTTCAGACAGTTATTGGAAAGGACTTTACAAAGCTATCGAGCATGTTTACTTTGTATAGTACAGCAGATATGTAAGTAAATTGTGCCTTTGATGATAGAAGCATGAAACTTAGGACACGGTTGGAATATACTGCAACTTTGCCAGTTATAGACTATACTTGCAGCAGAACATGACCTTTGCTGTGGCTGAAACTATCACTAAGCTATCACTAAGTATCAAATACTTTCACCTTACCATGTATGAATCTATTACGGCCATCCTCCAAGATCCAAGATGACCGCCATCAACCACAATACTACATTTGAAAAATACACCAAATCAAATTGGTGGGTGAGGAACATTCTTCGTTTGTATTATGGAAATAAGGAGTAGTTTGGCTAAAAAGGGTTGTAGGGAAGCTTTCGTGGCTAGGTGATCAGTGTGCTAGACCTGTACAATGTTTCTTTTGTCTCCCATCAATGCCGTCATTGTGAGGTCAAATTCAGCCGAGAATGGCATCCTTTCCAGTGGAACGCAGGAATGTCTGCCAGCAACTTGCGGATGATCAAAGTTTTACCCGGTTTCTTCCCATCATATTATACTGATTGTCGTTGTATATGTGAAATTCTTGACTACTTCATCAATGAAGTAAACTAATAAATAATGACGGAAATTTCTTGTTTCAAGGATAATATACATCCCTAATCATACAAACCTGGATTCAGTATCTGGAGCTAAGGCTTGATCAGTTCCAGCACAGTTATCCGCTCGAAACCACATGAATACTCATATAATGTCTTGCTATTGGACGTTTCATCCATCAGTTGCCTTGCATTGCTATCACACAAGTCATTGTTGATTGTCGTTTTGTCTCACAGTCGAAGGCAAGAGACCAGATTGATAATCAGCCCCTTCTTTTGACGTATGAAGGCACCGTTTTGGTACAGTTGTTCTGAACTACTGTCCTGTATATGTTTTCTATGTTAGTGGTGACATCCGCTAAGCCATCGGAGTCCCGTCAAGCTAGCCATCCTGCGTCCAAAGACGTTATGAATTAAAATGAGTTATGAATTAGAGTCACAGCTCCGTCACCATGGTTATAATGAAATCTAAGAGAACGTTTGGTTTGAAGTATTCCCTACGAATCTTCCGTGGGGAAAATCATGGTCACTAGGATGGCTGTGTTTTCTAGAAAGTATACCTTGCAAGTCGATTGGTATTCATCTGGCGTAGTGGTTTGGTCTTAGACAAATAACCATTGCGAAAATCCAAAGCATGTCACACAGAACATCACATCAGTTTCTTCTGTGGGATCATAGGACAGAATTAAGCTTGATAAGGTCGACTTTCGTTCACCGATATTACTTTTTTTCTCTCCTTGTACTCTGTATTGTACCATATAGGTTTTCTTCTGCAAGAGATGCTGTATGTCACTCATGTCCGCCCTGCGCGTGCCTCAGATCATGCTTTAAGAAACTAACTGTAGTAGTTACTGTCCATCCACTGTGATTCAGATGATTGCCAACCACTCTGAGGTCTGTCATCTCAAACAATAGTATACCAAACATTCTAAAGTACAGTCAACAGCTGGTTAGTTGTCTGTATGTGAATATTTATTTGCTATATTTTTATTTTTATTTATTTGACCTATTCTTTAGCTCCATACTCACAACTATTTCCCTTATGCGCTTTTCGGACAGTTTTAAGGTATATGTAACCTGACCAAGAAAAGTGATTCCAAGATGTTACTTGCAACAATAAGGGCGACACTGCAGTTTTTATTACATACACTAATTAACACCGACTGAGGAAATTCCACAGGCTGTTATCAGGGGAGACCACCACAGATGAACACCTAGCATAACTAGGTCATCAGTTGTGCAGTTCGCATGTACTACGCCAAACTCAGATGAATTTTACCAAGTAGAGTGGCATGCAAACCATATACAATATGATATATACGTACTATTGGAAGCCAAGTTTCAAAATGGCTGCAATTACTGTAAGAGGAAAATCTGAGATGGCCCTATGTCTAAAAGTGGTCTCCATACAATAATCTACCCGTGTGACAAAGGCCATGCTTCTCTCATCAAAGGCACAATTTTCACATCTATCTTACTTTTCTGCTGTACTTGTAGTATCCAATCTATAAGCAACATTCTCATACAATGTCGGAGCGACTCTGCCTTGTATAGAGGTCGCATTACTGGACCCAGGATCTGGGTGAGAGGTCGAAACTTCTGGACTTGCGCGGTTTCTTCGCCTGCTTTGAGCCACAAAGACTGCATTCTCGTAGGGGTGGTCGGGTGTTTCCTCTCTCATACTACTCCCATTCCTACTCCCCGGGGAATGACGACATCGCCTGCAACCAATATGGAGTAATAGGTTAATCATCTACCTGCCCGTGCACACTAAGACTCAGTCATAATTTCTTTCGGACTGACAAAAGACATCCGCATATAATTTTTTAAAAAGATTTCCTTGGAGAAATTTGAAACATAAATGTTGTGACAAACAAATCGTACTTTTTTTCGTGATTCACAATAGTCCTCATAATTATACCAGACATATTGGACACAACCAGACAAGACGCATGGCAGGCATCGAAATAGACAGTCATCATGGATTTGGAGTAAAATTATTTCTTCTTTATACTGGGTGGATACGAACAGGAATCGTGAACAGATATTTAACAGTGGTTAAGTTTTACTTACCGAACAACAACGACAACCACAACCACGATGATTATGAAGAGGACAGCTTCTCCAAATCCTACAGCCAGTCCAACGGTTAACACTGGATTTTCCGAGGCTTCGGGTAAAGGTATGACAAAAATATATTTGATAATAGTAAAGGCAATTTAAATGATGATGAAGTCTCGTATTTCAACAATCCGCAGTGTATGTATAAGTGTATATTTGAAATAAGTTAGTGAGGGTGCATGTGTGGTATTTAAAATAAGTGTGCTAAATTGTCTTCTGTTTTTCTCTTAAGAATGAGTTGTGGCTTGAAAAAAGCTACAAGTCTTTACAAGTATATGTATGAAGATTTGATTTCGGTGTAGATTTGTATTCAGCACGTAAATATAAAGCCTTAAACCTAAATAGCAGGTCAGTTTTTATAAAGAAAACATAAACATAGACCGGTTTATATATATAGCTGACGATTACTTTTGAAATAGAAAATTTCTATTTTTCAAATACATTACATTTTTGAACAAAAATGTTTGCTGAGATTAATTCCCATAAGGTTTGGCATGTATCGAGTACAAAAGATTCACACACTAAACTAAACACACTGAAACTTAGTAGATATGTTATTGTTGCAAAAGATATCTTAATTTTACGAACGATGGAGTTGCCATCTGAATCGGTCTCCAAACCTGACGCCTGAATTTTGAATATCTGTAGAACGCCCGCCTAAATACAAGATTTAATGGCTACTGATTGCACTTCGTTCACTTTTGCAAGGATTCTCTTCCTTGGCTGATTGATTTAACACTCTGTAAATTGAAATTATGGTCAACATTTGATTACACATTGATTCAAGCGAAGACAATAAACCTAGACTATGGGAATTAGAAACTACGGGTCATCTCAAAAGTTGATTGATTATGTTAAATCAAAAGGCTCTTTCCGTTGTCCAAAAAGTAAGAAACTAGGCGCCGAAACAGGCATTCTTGTACCAAGTGTTACGACACAGTGATCGCAAAACCAACTTACAAAAAAATCACAAATTTTAAGAAATTATCTTGTTGTTCTTTACCACGGCTTATTTTTTGTTTAAGTGGCATTTAGAAGTTGGGATGGAAGTACACTGGAACATGTCTCTCTAGTGTATCACTTGATATTGATGTTATTATCTACATCGAAACGTCGTGATAATAAACCAAGAAGTTGTACATCCACAAGAAAGACATGTTCCAGTGTACCACGGCTTAGTATGTTCATTAGTTCTCCCTGTCATAAGTTCTTCCACAAGTAGTGGTTTGAAGAAAACATATCAAAAGATGTAAGAGTGCCAAGTTTTTATCGTACTACTTCTTTTTTACATTGTGCCAGACTTATGCTTATCACTTGTCAATTTACTAAAGCATCACGGAACAAGGCAGAGAGGTAACCGTTACACACTTCGCCCACAGGAGTGTGCACAGAATGTCTGTATGTACGGAACATCTATACACTTTCTATACTTGCCTATTGTGGCTTGCTTTGTTCTCCTTATCGACGACCACGCCATAAAACTATGACACCTTTCACATAGAAGTACAGGAGTGACATCACAAATCACGCCCCCAAAGAGGGGAGAGAAGTGATATTGTGTGCAGAATGCATACAACTTTTATACTGATTAAAGGTAAAGATTTATGTTCATTGCTTACTTTCAGAAAGAAAACTTCAACAGTTGAATGTAATAACAGATGTTCGTGGACAGTATTGTTTGCCAGTGTTGAATATTTTGGATTTCAAGTTGTCTTTAAACCGACAGAACTTCAGCCATATCGTTAGAAGAACATTTCTCTTTTCATATGAAAATGATTACATGAAAACAGGAAACATATGCTCCGGTATATCAACGAAAAATACAATTAGTATTCAAAGCTCGCCTTAAGCGTACATTCTTTGATAAAATTGCCATAAAAACAACATTCAAATATTTGAAGACAGCTTTTCAAACAACGCTTTCAAGCAGCTGAACCGCAGTCAACAGTCACAAGAGACACGCCTGGGGGATTTCTTGCATCCAGAACAAAATCATGCTACAAACTTGCCCCTTACTTCCTTCATCTAATCCACTAAAATAGCAGTATATTAGCCACCATACACAATGACCTTAACTACACGTTTCCGACTACATAACGTTCATCCCGGAAACCCTGCCCGGGCTTAAATCGGTTTGCTCTAAAAGTGTTCGGTAATTACCAGAATGTTCACAAATAATAAATCTTGTCTTCGGATATTGCCAAATATACACACGCGCCTCACTGGAAATCTGCAATCGAAATATGCATTAGGCAAAAACATGCATCAGCGTACTTTTTGTCATAATTATAAATGTCACTACTTAGGTTCTTACCTGTATTTTCCTCTGTTATTGCGGCCATTGTTTTCGTACTTGAAACTATATCAACTGTGAAGGTGAGAAGGAAAAGATAGTGTTTAAAGCTATCCTAGTGAATACGAATTACAACTGAAATGTGTCCACTGATTTCCGTATCCAAATATGTACACCTCATAAGATATACACGCAATATCCCTATTCACCGAACACTATCTATACTTGCCTTATTCGTCTTAGATAATGATATGTGGTGACGTCAAACTGGCCAAGGTACATTTAAGTGATCGACGACCACGCCATAAATATATGACAGTTTTTAGCATACAAGTATATGAGTGATATCACAAATCACGCTGCCTAATGAGGAGAGACAAGTGATATTGTATGCACGATGAAGACAATGTTTATATTGTACAATTATAGCGATTTTTGTTCATTACTTACTTTCAAGAAAAAAACCTCAACAATTGTATGTAATAACACATTTCCGTGTACAGTATTGTCAGCCAATATTAAAAGCTTTGGATTTCAGCTTGTTGTTCAACCAACAGAACTTCAGCCATATCATTAAAAGAACATTTCCTTTTTATATGAAAATGATGACAGGAAACACACCATTTAGCAAATCAGCTAAAAATACAATTAGTATTTAAAGCTCGCCTTAAACTACCTCCTTTCATAACATTGCCTTAAAAACAACTTTCAAATATTTGAAGACAGGATTTCAAACAACGCTATCAAACATTTGACCCAAAGTCGACAGTCACAAGAGACACGCCTGGGGTATTTCTTGCATCCAGAACAAAATTATGCTACAAACGACTTGCCCCTTACTTCGTTCATTTAAACCCACCAAGAAAGCATTATATTAGCCACCATACACAACGACCTTAACTAGACGTTTCCGAGTACATAACGTTCATCCCGGAAACCTTGTCAGGGCTTAAAACGGTTTGCCCCAAAAGTGTTCGGTAATTACCAGAATGTTCACAAATAATAAATCTTGTCTTCGGATATTGTCAAATATACACACTCACCTCACTGGAAATCTGCAATCGAAATATGCATTAGGCAAAGACCTGGATCTGTTTACTTTATGTAATATTTATAGATATCACTCCTTAGGTTCTTACCTGTATTTCCCTGTGTTATTGCGGCCGTTGTTTTCGTACTTGAAACTATGTCAGCTGTGAAGGTGAGAAGGAAAAGATAGTGCTTAAAGCTATCCTAGTGAATACGAATTTCAACTGAAATGTCTCCACTGATATTTCCTTATCCAAATATGTACACCTCATAAGATATACCCGGAATTATCCCTATTCATCGGACCTCTATACACTATCTATACTTGCCTTTTTCGTCTTAAATAATATGTGGTGACGTCAAATTGGCCCAGGTATATTTACCTGATCGAGGACCAAGCCATGAAAGTGTAACAGTTTTTAACATAAAAGTACATGATTGACATCAAAAATCACACCGCCTAAAGAGGGGAGACAAGTGATACTGTATGTACGTTGCAGACAGCGTTTATATTGTACAGTTAGAGGATTTTTGTTCATTACTTACTTTCAGAAGGAAAACTTCAACAGTTATATATAATAACACATTTCCATGGACAGTATTGTCTGCCAATATTAAAAGCCTTGGATTTCAACTTGTCGATAAACCAACCGAACTTCAGCCGTATCATTAAAAGAACATTTCCTTTTTTACATGAAAATGCTGACATGATAACAAGAAACAGCATCTAGCAAATGAGCTAAAAATACAATTCGTATTTAAAACTCGCTTTCAACGTACCTCCTTTAATAAAATTGCCTTAAAAAACAACATTCAAATTTCTGACGACAGAATAAAATTACGCTTAAAACGACATGCACCTTACTTTGTTCATCTGACCCAACCAAATAGCACTTGATTAGTCACCATATACAATGAACTTAATCAGAGGATTCCGATCACATTACTTTCATTCCGGAGACCATCCAGGGAGTAATAAGGTTTGAACTAAAAGTCTTTGGTGATTAGCACAGTGTTCACAATAATCTAGCTTGTGTATCAATATTAGCAAAAATACAAAAGGACCTCACTGGAAATCTGCCATGGAAATATTTATTCCTTTATTTGATTAGCGTTTCACGCCGTACTCAAGAATTTTCCACTTATACGCTGGCGGCCCAGCATTATGGTGACTGGAAAAAGGGCAGAGCCCGTGGGAAACCCACGACCATCCGCACGCTGCTGGCGGACCTTCCCACCTGCAGCCGGGGAGGAAGCATGAGCTGAACTTGAACTCACAGCGACCGCATTGGTGGGAGGCTTCGGGTCCTTGCGCTGAACTAGCGAGCTTACCAACTGAGCCACCGAGATTCCGCAATCCAAATATGCATCAGGCAAAAAGGTGCCTCACTGTAGTTTTTATCAAAGTTATTGATGCCATTCCTTTGGTTCTTACCTCTATTTCCCTGTGTTGTTGTGGCTATTTTCGTACTTGACACTGTATCAGCTGTGAAGGTAAGAAGGAAAGGGTGGTGTTTAGAGGTATTCTAGTGAGTACAAATTACAACTGAAATGTCCACTGATACTCCCGTATTCAAATGTATATATCTCACATGTCTCCACTCAGAGCAACATATTTTTAAAACTGCAATGTCTCCTTTGACAATTCCGTTTGAATATCACTACAATACTTCCACCGACAACTCCGTCTGATTGCCACTACAATCTCTCCTCTCACAACTCCCTGCATTTACCACTACAATGTCTCCACTGACAACAGCGTCTGATTACCACAACATTGTCCCCTCTGACATCTCCATCTAGTTACCACTACAAAGTCTCCACTGAAAACTCCGTTTGATTACCACTACATCCTCTTCTCTGACAACTCCGTTTGATTACCACTACAATGTCTCCTATAACAACTCCGTCAGATTACCACAACACTGTCTCCTCTGACCTCTTCATCTGGTTACCACGACAATGTCTCCTTTGGCAACTCCGTCTGATTGCCACAACACTGTCTCCCCTGACAACTCCGTTTAATTACCACTACAATGTCTCCATTGACAATTCTTTCCGATTACCTCTACAATGTCTCTTCTGACAACTCCGTGCGATTACCTCTACAATGTCTCTTCTGACAACTCCGTCTGATTACCACTACAATGTCTCCACTAAAAACTCCGTCTGATTACCATTACAATGTGTCCTTTGACAACTCCGTTTGATTATCAGTACAATGTCTCCTCTGCATATGTTTACCACAACACTGTCTGTCCTTACAACTTTTTTGTTTACCACTCGTATGTGTTCACAATGCCTCTACTGACCACTCCGTATTTATACAGATATAATGTGTCTAAAAACAATTACATGCACGTGTGTTTACCACTACTACGTGCCCCCTGAAAGATCTAACATCACATGTGTACACGTGCCACTACAATGTCTCCACTCACAATTCTAAATTCTCCCAAACAAACCAGAATGTTCCCAAACAAATATGGATGTTCCCAGACGACAATCTGTCCAATGACAACTCCAAGTGTTTACTAACGGTACTGCAATGTCTCCCCTAAAAACTCCGCACGTTTATCAATAGCTTATCTCCACAGAAAAAGTTGTCCTAGTCCAACACTGCTATATATCCACTGACAACGACCGTGCGTTTACCACTTCAAGATTTTTAATGAGAACTCTGGTCTAAACAACATGGACATTATGTGAAATCAAATCTTTGCGGACCGTCTCGGCGGTCTAGTTCTTAGAGCGTCCGCCTCGAGGTCAAGAGATAAAGGTTCAAGACAGGGTCGGGTCATACCAGACTGTAAAAAATGACACTTGTGGCCTCCTTAGGCTCTCAGCATTGACAAGTTGGAGGAAGGAAACAGAACTAATCCGGCCATTGTCAGAATAATGTGACTGTGTGGGGTTTCATGTCTGGTGTCCCCTTTATTATGTTCCAGTGGCGGCAGCACTTTGTTCGCACAAATTCGCCCTGCCACAGGAAAACACACTATAGGTACACACCAGAAAGTATCTTCTGGACTGTGTGGCTAGACTGAACATGGTTCATTAGGGCGCTAATTCCCAAGCACTCACTCACTCGGATCGTTGGGTTTCAGCATGGTGATTATCCTTTGCTGAATACCGTTGGGTCAGCTTCACGAGACAGTACTGTTATTCGGTCATTTTCCGACGTAGGGAAAAGTAGAACATTATATGATATTCGAAGTGTCTAGAATTCGTCAAAGGAGATATCGCTGGTTTTAAATCTCTTGGAAAGGTCTTTCCGTGACTGTATGAACGCTTCCTAGGTGCCGGACAAAACTAATTAACAAACTTGCACCTAAATAGAAGAAAAAAATATAATTTCTAAAATATAAATAATATTTATAATAACATATGACTGCACACAGATGTGTATTTCTGCGCAAGGTGTGTCATTACAAATATTTCGCCAATATCAAAATTTCGGTGGCAACTTTTTCGTAATTTAGCGCCAAACCAGACCCCTGCCCTGTCAAAACGGTACACATTGAAGTCCTTAGATCTTGAAGTCAGCAATACTGCGCAGTCACGGTATAAGTAAAACTTTCTTGAACAGGGGCCTCCGTGGCCAAGGAAGCTCACTCGTTAGTTAATGACACAGTGCCTTTTATCTCGGGTGGTCGTGGGTTTTCCCAGAGCCCGGTTTCCAACCGCCTTATTGCTGGCCACTGTCCTATAAATGAAATATTCTGAAGTATAACGTAAAAACCAATCAAATAAATAGATAACTTTCTTGACTATGGACGTCAGACAATAATGAAATAAATATACATTTGATAACGCTCGAATTACTGCATTGCCGATCAATTAGCCTACCAATGAGTTTTTCTGGGATATTCCAGCAGGAAAGTCCGACGTCTTTGCTGTGAGTGCAGTCAGTTACTCCCCAACCATTATGTGAGCACTGAGATATATCAGTCTCCGCTCCTGAGCAAACCACTTGGTCCAGCCAGATCAGCCCTTTCCCGTGTTCAGACTTATAATTCGCCATTTTAACACCAGAGCTATAACAGCACAAAACAGCTGACGTTAAATCCGAATATTTAGGAATATAGGTAAACAGAACAATACAAAGCACCATGACAAACATGACACGGAATCAAATACAGCACTACACACAGACTTTGCGTCTGTACGCCTTAACTTGTTTGGCTTTAGTGACAATAACTAGTCGATGACGCTCGCGTAACCGAGCCTAACCTTCCTAGAAAACCACCTGACTGCCACCAATGTGCTGTGATTTCGCGTGAGAAAGACCCTCAGTAACAGTCACAAGTCGGTGGTTTTCCGGCTTTTTCCACCCAGTCACAAAGAAAATAAATAAAACAAATCGATACAAAGGGCAAATTCTTCTAATTTTATATTTGGCTTCAAAACTTTTGTGTACGTCTTTATGGTGACAATTAATTTCAGTTGCGATGAAGCACTATATTACTGTAAGCAGTAGAGAAAGCCGTGAAGGACAAAGGCCTCAAATAAGTGAAAGTATGATGGAGACAATAATATTCAACTATTTTACCTTTATTACAAACAAAGTACACCTACTCGGACGAAAAGCGAACGAATTGTATGTTAGCTTGAGTTTCTACACGTAGATTTAACTCAGGCTGAGCTATAAACGTGAAGAACTCATTCTCAACTTTAAGAATTATACTGCAATATCTGCCGATTAGAGACATTTTTCTCTTGGTAATTATTCACATCCGATTGTCAGTCTGTAATATCCGGGTACCGCAGACTTACCCGTTGCCTGTTACATCACGGTTTCTCAATACGGCATTCACGAAAAGCAGAGAGTTCAGCACTGCTGGTCCTTCACACGACATACCATGGCATGATACCGATCTTCTCAGGAATGTAGATGTACCTCAGACATTTTCAAATTGACAAAATTTTGTAGACTCCCGTACGCGTAATGGTATACATATGTGTACACTTTGCATCAGAAAGCGCCCGTCGGGTTGCATGCTCACGCCCTATGCTAGTTCAGAATTATTCTTGAGAGCCTATTTCTCCGTTTGCCGTGCATGTTATGCTAAATGTAAAGAGTTACATCGTACCTGAAACCCAGAAGATTGCAGACTACTGAGGCAGTAGAGGCACTGAAGGCGTCGTCACAAACTGTTCCCCAGCTGTTTTTGTAGAACACTTCCAGGCGACCACTCAGACTGTATTTACTTCGAAACCCATCAGCCAGCCATATGGGAGTTCCTGGGCATGGTAAATGAACAAGAAGAGTATTTCAGATTTATCCAGCTTCTGCAGACGAAAAATAATTTAACTTGATGGAAAATCCTCTCAAGCAAGAAAGCAGTAAAAAAAAATCTCTGAAATCTAAAGTAGAATTACAAAACAACTTGTCTGCGAAGATTTAGAATGATGTGATTCATACTTTAATCTTACTTTGAGAATAAGGATGTAAGGTCAAAAATACGTATTTACGGTGTTTTTGGAAGGGAATTATAGCAAAAATGAGTTGTGCCTATTTGATATCAAATTATGTCTCATGTTTGTTCACGAAATAATATTTTTGTAAATCGAAACTGGTCGCACATTATAACAGATCATAACTTAAACAAGCTTTCTTCCATGGTCCAAAGGTGACGTCCACGCCCTCCAAATGAAGCTGTGCTTGAAATGGAGAGTTCGAATCTAATTAGCTCAAAATCTGGCGGTTCACATGTGATACGAACAAAATAATTATATCACACAAGCGATAAATACTATTTCTTCATTCTTTGCGAAAATATTTATAATTTTACCACTTAAATTAACAGTCATGGATGATATTTCGTATGGTGAACGGGCATATGCACGTCTACATATCAGCTCATCAGTTTGCTTTGACACTTGTTCCAAGAACCAACATTTTATAGATCTAATATTTGCTTAGAACAGATATTAATATATGTGTTTACCAATACACACGCTACGCGAGTGGTTTTTAAAAAAACAAATTTAGGTGACTTATTTCATCGACTAGACATATAACATGTCAACTTTAAACCGCCTCAGCCCTCGCATTATTTCACGAATCTGCCAATCTGAGCAGGGGCATTGCAAAAGAATAACAAATATAACGGATTAACACTGTAGACATACATGTGTAATATATGCAATGTTTTAAGGGAATGAACTGGAAATGGTAAATTGCTAAAAAGCTACTAACAGGCAGCTGATACTGACTGAATCTTTTGATGACAATGAGGTAATTATAGGGAATTTGAAATAACCTGATGTTATTATCAGGTGCCACACCAGTAGATCCAAAAACCAAAGCAAAAAACAAACGTCTTGAGCTGAATTTGTGAGACGACAGATATGAGAAATCAACCATTTGACGTTTTCCGTATTTATTTGTGAAGAATCGTTCACAAATATACTTACTTTACAATGAATACTTGTCCAAAAGGACAGAACATTGCGGTATCCCAGAATATACTTGGTATCCCATTCCACCTAATTTATTCATATTAGAACTGATCTGTTTACACAGATAATCTTCAAATATTTTTACCAACCTGTGATTCTCATTTTCCTGAGTTTATTCAAACGTTTAACATATCATGATTTATCGATTGGTTTGCTAACGTCCAAAAATAAAAGATATCCTCCCAAAGCTCTGTCGAACTGTTAGCTCTTTTTAAGTCTTTTTAATTTGGGACAACTGGAAATGGTAAAGTAGATTTATTTAAAAACTAAAGTTTTCTGGTATGAGTAAGCCGCTGCTCTTACAATAATTTTACAGTCGTTTGTAAACATTTTTCTTTTCTTTATCTAAGACACAAATACAAATAATTACATATGTTTGTAAGTGGCAACATTATAACATTCTCCTTTTCCTAATACAGAACAAATGCCAGAATGTCATTCGTCATACGGGGAATATGTCTGGGTTTAAAAATTTCATGAAAATAAATCACTCCCCGCGTACACCTCTGGCCAGGACAGTCAACGATACCAAAGGATGCACACGCAGTTCATAAAAATACACATGGATACCGACATTCGTATACCAGCCGACAACCAAAATGGGCGTTCCGGGTCAATGATCAAAAACGACACATAACACAAACCACTAAAACAACTAAGAGAGTATATATACTGGACGGGTTCAAGTAAATAGTAAATGCCAGCAAAGTCCTGCAAAAATTGCACTGTAAACTATTTTGATACTTACGTTCGTCGTAAAAGTGACGGTATATTGATGTATTTTGAGGAAAAACAACGGCGGTATACCGTAAACCAAATTGCGTTCTATCAGTTAAATATACGGTTATGCACCATAAAGCACACAAGTATTACGCGCACGTACCTGTTTTAACATTAATTAGAAAAAATACATTCACATCAGTTCAACAAAACATTGCTGAAGCCAATAAAAGCAATTAGAAGACCAACTAATCTACTGGAAACCAATCTTAGTTCCAAAGGAAACCAATGGAAACACATGTACGACATGTATGGAGGCTGAAAAACAATTCTTAATAATTGTCGTCAAAAGATAGAAGGCATTAAAACAATAGATTTGATCAAATTTAATTCAGTGTTTTATTTCAAAAGTCACGATCAATATTGTAAGGAGAATAAGAAACAAATAAAATCCTTTTCCTGAATAAGAAATAATATCTCAACAACTTATGCTATGGCACTTATTCAGGGAGTTTTCACTACATAATTTGTGTTTGATTAAAACTATTGGGAATCATACCAAAATGTGATCTTCGTCTATTGTAAATGAAGACTGGGGAGATAAACATGCTGGTGTATCACAATAAAATGACTGTATTTACAAAGTTTACAGAAACGTATGCTCAACAAGCTGGGCAGCAACTTTTTAATTTAAGCTTTTAAAATTAAAACAAACTTAAATGAGTAAATATACAAGTGACCACCTATCCCTACATGGGATTGATGGACTTTCGTTAATGTCATTTTAAAAGTTGTTCTTCAGTTGAATGTATTTTTCACAATTTTCATGAAACTGCTAATTTGTTAAAAAAAATGTGTTTCGAACATTCAAAAGAAAATGTGCAACTGTTTGTGTTTAAAATATCTAAACCTACACGAGTCAGGAAATATATATTAAATATTTAACCCTATAAGACACTTTTGTGATGATGATGATGAGTGACACATGTGTATCACAATAAAACCACTTTAATATTCTGTGCACAAGACTATCACAAAATCAAACCAATATGATCTTAATGACCTGTAAAAAAACGTCAATTTAAGGGCAGTAAAAACTCTCGTGGCAAGTCGAGAGTATTAGTCCATTGAAAGACTTCCAAAGAATTTTATCAGAGCCAACATCTTTGCATTCATGGACCACCCTTAATGGATCTACAGCCCCCAAATTCTTGGTAACCATCAATTCCCACTAAATACCTGAAATAACAAAATCAATTCATAACTGTAGAGGTATAATATGTGTACATTTACTGCTGCCGACATTCTGAAAACAAACATAGACAACGTATAGGGGTTGTTTTACGTCATCCTCAATGTTACGTTAATTATTTAGAGGACCAACCATTACACTGTCTAGTTGGTCCATTTACGAATTTTTGTATACAATCATTTTAACTTACAATACACGTAAACAATGCATCTGAGGTAACAAAGAGATTATAATATAGACAAATACACAGCTATATATAAGCTGTTTAACAACATATATTCTCAGTTCACTATAAGACAGCAGTGGGTATAACTGAACATCACATTTCAACAGTCAACAGCATTTTGGTGGTAAAATTTAAATATGACACAGGACTTGCTGTCTCAGAGTCAAACAAGCTATATGTTTAACAGCTTCACCCTCCGATAGTGGTACCCCTACACATACCAACGAATAACACCATACTTTACACTACACGTGGTGTTGTTGTTGTTGTCTCGGACTTCCCAGCTAAAAATGCTAAATGTTATTATTCAAACAAAAGAAAGAATAGCTCCAATAACTTACCGTCGTTTAACGTATATCAACGTTGACTTTCAATTATGCAATGGCTCAAATGGCATGCATTGTTGAGCTCTTTCCGGAGAGGGCAAAATGGCTGCGTTGTAAATCGCGCTGGCGATGTGGCACTGATCATATCCCAGGGTGCACCACACATGCGCCGGTGATTGTGGTTTTGCGGTGATCTACCTTAACCCATATAACTCAGGAAACTACTGTACTGTTTATGAGATTATACCGTAAATTCTACGGCACTTATTTACAGTGCATGTACCGGGGGTCTTCCAGCAGACAAGTCCGACGTCCTCCCTATGACTGCAGTCATTCACTCCCCAGTTCGCATGGGAACACTGCGATATATCAGTCTCCCATCCTGAGCAAACTACATCGTCCAGCCAGATCCTTCCATTCCCGGCTCCAAACTTGGCCTCCGGCACTTTATATCCAGAGCTATGACAAGAAAGAGTGACAAGAGTTGACGTGGAAACTGATTATATCGGAGAAAGTTGTCAAGGAAATTGCCACCACTCAGTTGTTTACCATGGGCACCACGTCTTTTCTCTTTTTCCATCCAACAATCAAATAAAAAAGTGGAACAAATCACTGTAAAATGACAAATGTTTCCAGATTTGTTGTCAGTAATAAATATGTATGGTTCTCTGCATGACAAGGGAAAAAAAGAAAGAAACACCGAAGCACAATACAAGTCCACAAGAAGTCAACTCGTCAGAGGATCGGGTTGCTGAACGCGTGTAACTCATCCGTATTTTCACTGAAAATGACATTGGCCGTAGGTCATTTTCTGTAAGGCCTAAGATCAAAATCTACAGTGCCGTTTCGGCACTTCCGATTTCATCGTTTTCCAGTCTCCCAGGGAGGTAAAACTAGTTCAAGCGATTTGCTTATATATTTATTTCTTTATTTATTTGGTTGGTGTTTCACGCCATATTCAAGAATATTTCACTTATACGGCAGAGGCCAGCATGATGGGGGTAAGAAGCTGGAGAGAGCAAGTATGAAACCCAAGACCATCTGTAGGTTGCTGGCTGACGTTCCCATGTGCAAGTAGGACAGGACAGGAATCCCTTTCCGAAATTTAATTTTTTTATGTGATTGGTGTTTAACGCCGCACTGAAGAGTTTTTAATCGTGCGACGGCGCCCAGCATTATGGTTTTACGAAATCGAGCAGTGCCCGGGCGAAACCCATGACCCATGCTAGCGGACTTTCCCACTTTCGTCCAGAGAGGAAGCCAGCATCAGCTGGGCTTGAATTTGCAGGTGAGAGGCACCTGGGCCATTGCGTTACATTAGCGCGCTCACCACCTCTCCGGCCAAGGAGCCCCCCCCCCCCCCCGGCGGTTAGCTACGAAACACCATTTGTGTGATTTATGCTGTCAAATAGAGGGGAGTAACTTCTTTCACTTCAGTGGATTTCCCAGTCCCTGTGGACTGAATCTTGCCTGTTTAGACACGTGGCATGTTGACCTGAGTAGTGGTAGTGTATAATTTATGAATCTATCAACAATGATGATTTGTTATTGTTTCTATTGTTTGTGTACATTTCATACAAGTTTTAGTGCTTTGCTTGGTATAATTAATCATGTGCACTGAACCTGCCTAATTGTCTTTGTGTTGCTTTTTTTTGGTCGTGTATAAGGCATAGCGCTGTCTGGGAGGTGGGAGAGCCATTTGTTTACTGTTTTTCCTTTTAGATTAGTGATACCGTTACAGGTGGTCTTTACCGGCGTGATTTCTGAACGCTTTCGAAAACCCCATCCACGATGTCGACATATGGTCGAGAATAATTACATGTCGTATGAACGTCCAAGACATCTCCTGTAAATTCGTCCCAGGAGGTTATCTGTGCAGGAGATGAAGTTATGTTGTGTGAAATCACATTTGACTGGGTTACGATTCGGCTCGGGTCACCTCAGGCTCACTGGGTAATCAATCCTATAATCTATAACGATAAAGGTAAAGCGATATATCCTACCTGAATCCCAGAATATTGCAAATCACTCTGCTAGTGTTGCCAGTGAATGCGTCGTCACAAACTGTTCCCCAGGTGTTATTGTGAAACACTTCCAGTCGGCCACTTAGCTTGTAATTATTTCCAGACCCGTTAACTAGTCTCATGGGAGTTCCTGTGCGATACAAATAAAGAAACGCATTATTTCACTTTCGTTAAGGTTCAGTATTGTGTCCATTTGTAGCATTAAAGCGAGACTTGAATCCTCAAGATGTATACACTGAACATGAGTGGTGTTTTACGGCGTACTCAAGAAAATTTCACTGATGCAACGGCCAACAGCGTTATAGTTGGAGTAAACCGGGTAGAGCCAGGGGGAAACTCACGATCCTCGACACGCTGCTGGAGGATGTTCCCACATACGGCCGGAGAGGAAGCCAGCATAAGATGGACTGGAACCTACCGCGACCGTATTGGTGAGAGGCACGGGATCATAGCACCGCGCTGGCGGGCTAACAACCCCGGCCACAAAGGCCCCCAGGACTACTAGAAATCGGCTCCAAAGTGATGTTACTCAATTCATTTCCTCATTTAAATAAAACAAAACAAGTAGCATTTAATTATACTTTGCGAAGCTATACATAAAATCACCAATAAAATGAACATGCATGGATGATATTTCGTATGGTGGACAGGCACATGCACATCGACTTATCGGTTTATCAGTTCATTTCCACACTTATTCCAAAAAACAACATTTTATAGATCTGATATTTGGTTGAAATAGATATTAGTCTACGCGAGTGGTTTGTAAAAACATGTTTGGGTAGCTTATTTCATCCATTAGACAAATAACAGGTCAGCTTCATGCTGCCTCAGCCCTCACATCATTTGGCACATCTGTCAATCTAAGCAGGGACATAGCAAAAGAATAACAAACGTATCTGAATAACACTGCAGACATGCATGTGTAATATATGCAGTGTTTTAAGGCAATGAACTGGAAATGGTAAATTACTAAAAAGCTACTAACAGGCAGCTGGTATTGACTGAATCTTTTGGCGGCAATGAGATAATTTTGGGGAATTTGAAATAACCTGATGTTATTATCAAGTGCCACACCAGTTGATCCAAAAAGCAAAACAAAACACAAATCTTTTGAGCTATTTTTTTGAGAGGACAGATATGAGAAATCAACCATTTGACGTTTTCCATATTTATTTGGCAAGAATCGCCCATAAAGATCCTTACTTTACAATGAATACTTGTGTAACAGGACAGAACTGTGCTTTATCCCAGAATATACTCGGTATCCCATTCCACCTAATTTATTCATATTAGAACTGATGTAATATTCTAATCGTTTTAGTAACCTTTGATTCTCATTTTCCAGAGTTTATTTAAACGTTTAACATGCCTTGATTCATCGATTGATCTGCTAAAGTCCTAAAATATAACATATTCTCTCTAAACTCTGTCGAACTGTTGGTATATTTCTTTTTAATTTGGGACAAATGGATATGGCAAAGTACATTTATTTAACAGACAGAATTTTCTGGTATCAGTAAGCCGTTGCTCTTACAATAATTTTACAGCCGTTTGTAAACATTTTTCTTTTCTTATCTAAGACACAGATACAAATAATGACATATGTTTGTAAGTGGCAAGATTATAACATTCCATGCCATTTGTCATACAGGGAATATGTCTGGGTTTAAAAATTTGATGCAAATGAATAGCTCCCCGCGTACACTTCTCGCCAGTACAGTCAACGATGCCAAAGGATGCACACGCAGTTCATGAAAATACACATGGATACCGACATTAGCATACCAGCCGACAACCAAAATGGGCGTTCCGGGTCAATGATCGCAAAACCAGTTTTCAAAAACGACACATAACACAAACCACCAAAGAACTAACACAGTATATAAAGTGGACGAATTCAAGTAAATAGAAGCAATCAACAGTTTTCCGTGATGATGAAAAGACACATCGAGAGTTCTAGGCGGATGAATGAAATTAGTATATAAATCCTGTACCATTGGTGTATACGATGTTGGTAATCAATCAATTACCTGTAAACTTGTGGGTAAAATACTGGCATCTCGGGGTGCCAGCAAAGTCCTGCAAAAATTGCACTGTAAACTATTTTGATACTTACGTTCGTCGTAAAAGTGACGGTATATTGATGTATTTTGAGGAAAAAACAACGGCGGTATACCGTAAATCAAATTGCGTTCTATCAGTTAAATATACGGTTATGCACCATAAAGCACACAAGTATTACGCGCACGTACCTGTTTTAACATTAATTAGAAAAAATACATTCACATCAGTTCAACAAAACATTGCTGAAGCCAATAAAAGCAATTAGAAGACCAACTAATCTACTGGAAACCAATCTTAGTTCCAAAGGAAACCAATGTATGGAAACACATGTACGACATGTATGGAGGCTGGAAAACAATTCTTAATAATTGTCGTCAAAAGATAGAAGGCATTAAAACAATAGATTTGATCAAATTTAATTCAGTGTTTTATTTCAAAAGTCACGATCAATATTGTAAGGAGAATAAGAAACAAATAAAATCCTTTTCCTGAATAAGAAATAATATCTCAACAACTTATGCTATGGCACTTATTCAGGGAGTTTTCACTACATAATTTGTGTTTGATTAAAACTATTGGGAATCATACCAAAATGTGATCTTCGTCTATTGTAAATGAAGATTGGTGAGATAAACATGCTGGTGTATCACAATAAAATGACTGTATTTACAAAGTTTACAGAAACATAAGCTCAACAAGCTGGGCAGCAACTTTTAATTTAAGTTTTCAAAACTAAAACAAACTTAAATGAGTAAATAATCAAGTGACCACCTATCCCTTCACTGGAATGATGGACTTTCGTTACGGTCATTTTAAAAGTTGTTCTTCGGTTGTATGTATTTTTCACAATTTTCATGAAACTGCTAACTTGTAAGAAAACTGTGTTTCAAACATTTTAAAGAAAATGTGCAACTGTTTGTGCTTAAAATATCTAAACCTACACGAGTCAGAAAATAAATATTAAATATTTAACCCTATAAAACACTTTTGTGATGATGATGAGTGACACATATGTATCACAATAAAACCACTATAATACTGTGTTCATAAGACTATCACAAAATCACACCAGTATGATCTTAATGACCTGTAAAAAAATTTCAATTTCAGGGCAGTAAAAACTCTCGTGGCAAATTGAGAGTATTAGTCCATTGAAAGACTTCCAAAGAATTTTATCAGAGCCAACATCTTCGCATTCATGGACGACCCTTAATGGATATACAGCCCCCAATTTCTTGGTAACCATCAATTCCCACTAAATACCTGAAATAACAAAATCAATTCATAACTGTAGAGGTATAATATGTGTACATTTACTGCTGCCGACATTCTGAAAACAAACATAGACAACGTATAGGGGTTGTTTTACCTCATCCTCAATGTTACGTTAATTATTTAGAGGACCAACCATTACACTGTCTAGTTGGTCCATTTACGAATTTTGTATACAATCATTTTAACTTACAATACACGTAAACAATGCATCTGAGGTAACAAAGAGATTATAATATAGACAAATACACAGTTATATATAAGCTGTTTAACAACATATATTCTCAGTTCACTATAAGACAGCAGTGGGTATAACTGGACATCACATTTCAACAGTCAACAGCATTTTGGTGGTAAAATGTAAATATGACACGACTTGCTGTCTCAGAGTCAAACAAGCTGCATGTTTATCACTTTTACCCCCCACCCACGAGAGTGGTACCCCTACATATACCAGCGAATAAGCCCGTACCATGTAGGCCTACATACGTCATAACGACATGGTATCAACTGTAACTTTTCAGGCTGCACGTGGTGTTGTTGTTGTTGTCTCGGACTTCTCAGCTAAAAATGCTCAAGATTCTTCGTCAAACAAAAGAAAGAATAGTTCCAATAACTTACCCTTCCCTGTATATCATAGGACTGTCTTGACTGTGAATTATGAAATATATCACATAGGTATGCTTTGTTGAGCTCTCTCCCGAGACGGCAAAATCGCTGCGTTGAAAACCGCGCTGGAGGTGTAGCACGGATGATATCCAAGGATGCATCACACATGAGTGAGGTTTTACGGTGACACATATAACACTGGAAAATACAGTACTTTTCTTCGGGATAATACCGTAAATTTTACCTTACTTATTCACAGTGCTTGTACCTGTGGTCTTCCAGCAGACAAGTCCGACGTCCTCCCTATGACTGCAGTCATTCACTCCCCAGTTCGCATGGGAACACTGCGATATATCAGTCTCCCATCCTGAGCAAACTACGTTGTCAAGCCAGATCGTTCCATCCCCGGTTCCGAACATGGCGTTCGTCACTTTATACCCAGAGCTATGACAAGAGAGAGTGAGAAGAGGCACTGTGTAAACCGAATATATCGGAGAAAGTTACCCAGGAACTTGCCACAGCTCAGTTGTTTACCATGAGCACCTCGCCGGCCCTCTTTTTCCATCCAACAATCAAAAAAAGACATGGAACAAATCACTATTACAATTTACAAATTACAAATGTTGTCAGCCTTGTTCTCGATAATCAATATATATGGTTGTGTGCGTGTGGAAAAAAATAAAAAAAAATGAACATGTCTGACATGTCAGATAAAGCTGAACGAATGTAACTCGAATTTTCACTGAAATTGACATGGGTCGTAGGTGATTTTGTGTAAGGAAGAAGATGGAAATCTACAGCGCCGTCTGGGCACTTCGGATGTTATTGTTTTCTAGTCTCCCAGCTACAACTAGTTTAAGCGACCTGCCTATCTATTTATTTTTAAACTTTTTTATTTATTTATTTATTTGCTTATTTGATTGGTATTTCGTGTCATATTCAAGAATATTTCACTTATACGACGACGACCAACATGATGGGGGTAGGAAGCTGGACAGAACCATTGGGAAACTCACTACCATCTGCAGATTACTGGCTGACCTTCATACGTTCACGTAGGGCAGGACAGGAAGCCCTTTCCCCAATTTAATTTATTCATTTGATTAGTGTTTTACGCCGCACTGAAGAGTTTTTACTCATGCGACGGCACCCAGCATTATGGTTGTAGGAAACCGAGCAGAACCCCGGGCGAAACCCACGAGCAGGATTGCTAGCGGACTTTCCAACTTGCGGCTGGAGAGGAAGCCAGCATGAGCTGGACTTGAGCTTGCAGGGGAGAGGCACATGTGTCATTGCGTTGTACCAGCGCACCAATGAGGCCCTCATGGCGGTTTGCTAGAAAACCCTGTCGGCGCGCCGTATATAAGGCTAATAGTCAAATGGCGGACAGTAACTTCTTTCACTTCAGGAATTCACGACGGACAGTGGATTTCCCAGCTTCGGTGGTCTGAAACTTGTTGCCCTGTTTAGATACGTTGTATTTTGACCTGAGTTGCGGTACGCTGTAATCTATAAGGACTATTATCAATGATGTTTTTTTTTTTTCTATTGTTTCTGTACATTTCATGTAAGTTTCAGTACTTCGATTGGTACAATCAATCACATGCACTGAACTTTTCTAAGGTCTTTGGAGGTTTTTCGTTCTTGGTTTGTTTAATCTCAAATAAGGAATATCGCCGTCTGGGAGTTGTCAGAGCCATTTCTTCAATGTGTTTTTCATCTCTGATTAGTGATACCGTTACAGCTGGTCTTTGTTTTGACGTGCTTTCTGAACGTTTTCGAAAACCCCATCCGCGACGTCAACATATGGTCGAGAATAGTTACACGTCGTATGAACGTCCTGACTATCTCTTGTCTACTCGTCACGAAAGTTATCGTGTGGGAGATTAAGATATGTTATGTTAAATCACTTTTGATTGTGTTACGATTCGGTTCGGGCCACCTCAGGCTCTCTGCGGAATCAACCCTTGATCTTATAAATCTATAACGATAAAGGTAAAGCGGTACATCCTACCTGAATCCCAGAATATTGCAAATCACTCTGCTAGTGTTGCCAGTGAATGCGTCGTCACAAACTGTTCCCCAGGTGTTATTGTGAAACACTTCCAGTCGGCCACTTAGCTTGTAATTATTTCCAGACCCGTTAACTAGTCTCATGGGAGTTCCTGTGTGATACAAATAAAGAAACGCATTATTTCACTTTCGTTAAGGTTCAGAATTGTGTCCATTTGTAGCATTAAAGCGAGACTTGAATCTTCAAGATGTATGCATTGAACATGAGTGGTGTTTTACGGCGTACTCAAGAAAATTTCACTGATGCAACGGCCAACAGCGTTATAGTTGGAGTAAACCGGGTAGAGCCAGGGGGAAACTCACGATCGTCGACACGCTGCTGGAGGACGTTCCCACATACGGCCGGAGAGGAAGCCAGCATAAGATGGACTGGAACCTACCGCGACCGTATTGGTGAGAGGCACGGGATCATAGCACCGCGCTGGCGGGCTAACAACCCCGGCCACAAAGGCCCCCAGGACTACTAGAAATCGGCTCCAAAGTGATGTTACTCAATTCATTTCCTCATTTAAATAAAACAAAACAAGTAGCATTTAATTATACTTTGCGAAGCTATACATAAAATCACCAATAAAATGAACATGCATGGATGATATTTCGTATGGTGGACAGGCACATGTACATCGACTTATCGGTTTATCAGTTCATTTCCACACTTATTCCAAAAAACAACATTTTATAGATCTGATATTTGGTTGGAATAGATATTAGTCTACGCGAGTGGTTTGTAAAAACATGTTTGGGTAGCTTATTTCATCCATTAGACAAATAACAGGTCAGCTTCATGCTGCCTCAGCCCTCACATCATTTGGCACATCTGTCAATCTAAGCAGGGACATTGCAAAAGAATAACAAATGTGACTGAATAACACTGCAGACATGCATGTGTAATATATCCAGTGTTTTAAGGGAATGAACTGGAAATGGTAAATTACTAAAAAGCTTCTAACAGGCAGCTGGTATTGACTGAATCTTTTGGCGGCAATGAGATAATTTTGGGGAATTTGAAATAACCTGATGTTATTATCAAGTGCCACACCAGTTGATCCAAAAAGCAAAACAAAACACAAATCTTTTGAGCTATTTTTTTGAGAGGACAGATATGAGAAATCAACCATTTGACGTTTTTCATATTTATTTGGCAAGAATCGCCCATAAAGATCCTTACTTTACAATGAATACTTGTGTAACAGGACAGAACTGTGCTTTATCCCAGAATATACTCGGTATCCCATTCCACCTAATTTATTCATATTAGAACTGATGTAATATTCTAATCGTTTTAGTAACCTTTGATTCTCATTTTCCCGAGTTTATTCAAACGTTTAACATGCCTTGATTTATCGATTGATCTGCTAAAGTCCTAAAATATAACATATTCTCTCTAAACTCTGTCGAACTGTTGGTATATTTCTTTTTAATTTGGGACAAATGGATATGGCAAAGTACATTTATTTAAAAGACAGAATTTTCTGCTATCAGTAAGCCGTTGCTCTTACAATAAATTTACAGCCGTTTGTAAACATTTTTCTTTTCTTTATCTAAGACAGAAATACAAATAATGACATTTGTTTGTAAGTGGCAAGATTATAACATTCCATGCCATTTGTCATACAGGGAATGTGTCTGGGTTTAAAAATTTGATGCAAATAAATCACTCCCCGCGTACACTTCTCGCCAGTACAGTCAACGATGCCAAAGGATGCACACGCAGTTCATAAAAATACACATGGATACCGACATTCGTATACCAGCCGACAACCAAAATGGGCGTTCCGGGTCAATGATCGCAAAACCAGTTTTCAAAAACGACACATAACACAAACCACCAAAGAACTAACACAGTATATAATGTGGACGGATTCAAGTAAATAGAAACAATCAACAGTTTTCCGTGATGATGAAAAGACACATCGAGAGTTCTAGGCGGATGAATGAAATTAGTATATAAATCCTGTACCACTGGTGTATACGATGTTGGTAATCAATCAATTACCTGTAAACTTGTGGGTAAAATACTGGCATCTCGGGGTGCCAGCAAAGTCCTGCAAAAATTGCACTGTAAACTATTTTGATACTTACGTTCGTCGTAAAAGTGACGGTATATTGATGTATTTTGAGGAAAAACAACGGCGGTATACCGTAAACCCAATTGCGTTCTATCAGTTAAATATACGGTTATGCACCATAAAGCACACAAGTATTACGCGCACGTACCTGTTTTAACATTAATTAGAAAAAATACATTCACATCAGTTCAACAAAACATTGCTGAAGCCAATAAAAGCAATTAGAAGACCAACTAATCTACTGGAAACCAATCTTAGTTCCAAAGGAAACCAATGGAAACACATATGCGACATGTATGGAGGCTGAAAAACAATTCTTAATAATTGTCGTCAAAAGATAGAAGGCATTAAAACAATAGATTTGATCAAATTTAATTCAGTGTTTTATTTCAAAAGTCACGATCAATATTGTAAGGAGAATAAGAAACAAATAAAATCCTTTTCCTGAATAAGAAATAATATCTCAACAACTTATGCTATGGCACTTATTCAGGGAGTTTTCACTACATAATTTGTGTTTGATTAAAACTATTGGGAATCATACCAAAATGTGATCTTCGTCTATTGTAAATGAAGACTGGGGAGATAAACATGCTGGTGTATCACAATAAAATGACTGTATTTACAAAGTTTACAGAAACGTATGCTCAACAAGCTGGGCAGCAACTTTTTAATTTAAGCTTTTAAAATTAAAACAAACTTAAATGAGTAAATATTCAACTGACCACCTATCCCTTCACTGGAATGATGGACTTTCGTTAATGTCATTTTAAAAGTTGTTCTTCGGTTGTATGTATTTTTCACAATTTTCATGAAACTGCTAACTTGTAAGAAAACTGTGTTTCAAACATTTTAAAGAAAATGTGCAACTGTTTGTGCTTAAAATATCTAAACCTACACGAGTCAGAAAATAAATATTAAATATTTAACCCTATAAAACACTTTTGTGATGATGATGTGTGACACATGTGTATCACAATAAAACCACTATAATACTGTGTTCATAAGACTATCACAAAATCAAACCAGTATGATCTTAATGACCTGTAAAAAAATTTCAATTTCAGGGCAGTAAAAACTCTCGTGGCAAATTGAGAGTAGTAGTCCATTGAAAGACTTCCAAAGAATTTTATCAGAGCCAACATCTTCGCATTCATCAACCACCCTTAATGGATCTACAGCCCCCAAATTCTTGGTAACCTTCAATTCCCACTAAATACCTGAAACAACAAAATCAATTCATAACTGCAGAGGTATAACATGTGTAAAATAAACATAGACAACGTATAGGGGTTGTTTTACCTCATCCTCAATTGTAAGTTCAATATTTAGAGGACCAACCATTACACTGTCTAGTTGGTCCATTTACGAATTTTGTATACAATCATTTTAACTTACAATACACGTAAACAATGCATCTGAGGTACCAAAGAGATTATAAAATAGACAAATACACCGTTATAAATAAGCTGTTTAACAACATATATTCTCAGTTCACTACAAGATCAGCAGTGGGTATAATTGGACATCACATTTCAACAGCCAACAGCATTTTGGTGGTAAAATGTAAATATGACACGACTTGCTGTCTCAGAGTCAAACAAGCTGCATGTTTATCACTTTTACCCCCCCCCCCCCGAGAGTGGTACCCCTACATATACCAGCGAATAAGCCCGTACCATGTAGGCCTACATACGTCATAACGACATGGTATCAACTGTAACTTTTCAGGCTGCACGTGGTGTTGTTGTTGTTGTCTCGGACTTCTCAGCTAAAAATGCTCAAGATTCTTCGTCAAACAAAAGAAAGAATAGTTCCAATAACTTACCCTTCCCTGTATATCGTAGGACTGTGTTGACTGTGAATTATGAAATATATCACATAGGTATGCTTTGTTGAGCTCTCTCCCGAGACGGCAAAATTGCTGTTGAAAATCGCGCTGGAGGTGTAGCACGGATGATATCCAAGGATGCACCACACATGAGTGTGGTTTTACGGTGACACATATAACACTGGAAAATACTGTACTTTTCTTCGGGATAATACGGTAAATTTTACCTTACTTATTCACAGTGCTTGTACCTGTGGTCTTCCAGCAGACAAGTCCGACGTCCTCCCTATGACTGCAGTCATTCACTCCCCAGTTCGCATGGGAACACTGCGATATATCAGTCTCCCATCCTGAGCAAACTACGTTGTCAAGCCAGATCGTTCCATCCCCGGTTCCGAACATGGCGTTCGTCACTTTATACCCAGAGCTATGACAAGAGAGAGTGAGAAGAGGCACTGTGCAAACCGAATATATCGGAGAAAGTTACCCCGGAACTTGCCATAACTCAGTTGTTTACCATGGACTCCCCGCCTGTCCTCTTTTTCCATCCAACGATCAAATAAATACATGGAACAAATCACTATTACAATTTACAAATTACAAATGTTGTCAGTCTTGTTCTCGGTAATCAGTATGTATGGTTGTGTGCGTGGGAAAAAAAGAAAAAAAGGAAAAAGAAAAAGAAAAAATAAACATGTCTGACGTGTCAGATAAAGCTGAAAGAGTGTAACTCGAATTTTCACTGAAATTGACATGGGTCATAAGTGATTTTCTGTAAGGAAGAAGATTGAAATCTACGGCGCCGTCTGGGCACTTCGGATGTTATCGTTTACCAGTCGCCCAGCTACAACTAGTATAAGGGACCTGCCTATTTATTTATTTATCTATTTATTTGTTTATTTGATTGGTATATCACGTCATATTCAATAATGTTTCACTTTTACGACGACGACCAACATAGTGGGGATAGGAAACTGGACAAAACCAGTGAAAAACTCACGACCATCTGCTGGCTGCTGGCTGACCTTCCCACGTACACGTAGGGCAGAACAGGAAGCCCTTTCCGCAAATTAATTTAATTATTTGATTAGTGTTTTACGCCGCACTGAAGAGTTTTTACTCATACGACGGCGCCCAGCATAATGGTTGTAGGAAACCGTGCAGAACCGGGCGAAACCAACGACCATGTGCAGGTTGCTAGCGGACTTACCCACTTGCGGCCAGAGAGGAAACCAACATGAGCTGGTTTGCAGGCGAGAGAGCGCGCCAGGGAGGCCCTCATGTCGGTTCCCTAGGAACCCCTGTCGGTGTGCCGTATATAAGGCTAACAGTCAAATGGCGGACAGTAACTTCTTTCACTTCAGTGGAATTCAGGACGGACAGTGGATTTCCCAGCTTCGGTGGACTGATACTTGCCTGTTTAGATACGTTGTATTTTGACCTGAGTTGCGGTACGCTGTAATCTATAAAGGTATTAGGAATGGTGTTTTGTTATTCTTACTGTTGTTTCTGTACATTTCATGTAAGATTTAGTACTTTGATTGGTACAATGAATCATATGCACCTAACTTATTTAAGTGTCTTTGGAGGGTTTTTTTCGTTTGTTTGATCTCAAATAAGACATATCGGTTTCTGGGAGTTGGAAGAGCCATTTCTTCACTGTGTTTTTCATCTCAGACTAGTGATACCGTTACAGGTGATCTTTGTTGACGTGCTTTCTGAACGTCTTCGAAAACCCCATCCGCGATGTCAACATTTGGTCGAGAATAGTTACCTGTCGTATGAACGTCCTGGATATCTCTTGTCAATTCGTCACGAAGGTTATCGTGTAGGAGATTAAGCTGTGTTATGTTAAATCACATTTGACTGGGTTACGATTCGGCTCGGGTCACCTCAGGCTCTCTGCGGAATCAACCCTTGATGTGGTAAATCTATAACGATAAAGGTAAAGCGATATATCCTACCTGAATCCCAGAAGATTGCAAATCACTCTGCTAGTGCTGCCAGTGAATGCGTCGTCACAAACTGTTCCCCAGTTGTTATTGTGAAACACTTCCAGTCGGCCACTTAGCCTGTTGTTATTTCCAGACCCGTTAACTAGTCTCATGGGAGTTCCTGTCCGATACAAATGAGGAAATTATTTCACTTTCGTCAACGTCCAGTATTGTGCACATGTCTTTTATTCAAGCGAGACTTGTATCTTCAAGACGTAAAGCTGGAACGTAAGTATTACAAACGTCTGCGAAAAAATAATTCATGCACGATTTTATTGATTTATTGAATTAGTGTTTTACGGCGTACTCAAGAAAATTTCACTTACACGACGGCGGCCAGGATTATGGTGGGAGGAAACCTGTTGAGCAGGAGGGAAGCCCACCACCATCGGCAGGTTCCTAGCGGACCATCTTACATACATCTGGAGAGGAAGCCAGCATGAGCTGGACTTGAACTCACCGCGACCGAATTGGTGAGAGGCACGGGGTCATAGCGCTGCAATGGCGCCGGAATCCCCTCGGCTAGGTAGGCCCCAAGCAGAACTTGAAATTGGCACCGCAATGATGTTTTGCAGTCCATTTCCTCATTTTACTGAAATCTGTCGTCACCAGGATTTGCCCCTTTTTTTCCGGTTTTTTTTTCAGTTTTTTAATTGTAATGCTCCATGCCTAGGATTTATATTTTTTTTTCACTTATACCGTGGTCACCTGTACAATGGTGGAGAAATTTGAAGAACCGGGGAAAACCACAGACTTTTGAAAAGTTACTGACAAACTTTCAACAAAGCAACCCTTGTCCACGGCCAGTTTTTAACCCCCAACTTGCCTTTCCCAAGAAGATGATGGTCGCAAAAAAGTACACGATAGCTAAAGCCTTTACAAGTATTAGGTAGGAAAATAACAAAATGCATTTCGAGTACATGTAGGAGACTAGGTCCGTAAAAACACTTCTCGACTCTACACGAAATATTCTTTTAATCTAAGCTTATTTATACTTGTTTACTTCCTCGTAAACTATAAGCGGTCGTTTCAAGTCGACAATTGCATAATTCATTTGTAAAACGATATAAAATATCACAATAGAGTCCGTTACAAACAATACATGAAAACATAAGTGAAGCTGATAATTGCTTAACATTTCAATATTTCGACAAACTTTTATGTGGACATCTCCAAGAACAGACAACACAAAAGAAGCTGATATATTTACACAATGGGGAACTCGTGAAACTAATCGCGGCATCTCGCAAAAGGGTTCAGAGCTTTGTACTCTTTTGTTCTTTCCCGGTAGACCGTCACACCTTGACACCATCAAACATGGCGCCTGCTTATGGTACCGAGAGCTAGATCGAATATACTAGAGTTTATAGTGAGTTAACAGTGGGTGGTGGGGATCGGAAAGTGCACCGAATGCCAAGCACCGAAAGGAACGAGAAGAATGCAACTCAAACGTGTAGCTCGGGTAATGGACGGACGGTATAGGTAGCTGAGTTTGAGTTATCAGTGTTCAACTGAACCATAGCGCAGGGCATTGTGGCGTAAAGTAAAGGCAATGAATACTTAGCCAGTTTTTGGCGGCGGATTGTCTGAGCTTTGAAATCTGAGTGCTCAGTTTGAACCAAAGCTTATAGATAGTCATCTGACAAAACTTCCCACAAACCACAGCCATCGCTCGGCGTATACCGATTCGAATCGCCGGAGGTGGTGAAACCCAAGTTTTAACCCGATTCATTACCCTCTTACATGTAACGGGCAAATCACTTTGTCTGAACATCTTGTGGAAACCGAGATGACGTGAGCATTAGTGTTCATGCTTGTGCAAATACCATATATATGTATTACGTCTTACCAAGTGACTTATATGGAGGCCCCAAGCAGACAAGTCCAATGTCTTTGTCATGGGTGCAGTTATTTATCCCCCAGTTGTTATGGGAACACCGGGATATGTCAGTCTCCACTCCAGAGCAAACTACTTTGTCCAGCCAAGTAGGTCCTTTCCCGGCTCCAAACTTAGCATTCCCCACTGAGTTACCAGAGCTGTTACGAAACAGGAAACTTAATTTACAACCGGGAGATCGAAATGCAGGTTACCAAAGCAATAACTACGGGGACAAATATCGAGGGAAGACCAAAGTCGCCCTTCGACAAGAAATTCTTGGATTTCTCACACTCTCACTGCAAGCCAAATTGCATTCACTGGTCCCCCCTTTGTATACAGAATGAGCTAAACCGGACCACATTGCTGATTGCCTATTCAGTCGTATGTCTTTCCGACACCACGTTATCCATTCCCTTCTGGAAGAGTTCATGATTTATACTTTGAAAAATGTATTTTACTGAAGTATTTGCATGAATGATTGGTTGTTTATCACCGTGATGAAGAATTTTTCAATTACATGTATATCGGCCGCCAGATTTATAGATGAGGAAAACCCCGATACCGGGATTAAACTTTAAGCATTGGTCGAGGTCAAGTATTGTTTTTTTCTTCTGCTTCCCTTCGATCTGTACTGTTGGAATCTGATATGAGAAGTTGTCCACTATTCAGGTTGTTCTCTCGCTAATGACACCTCGAAGTCTCTGCTAACCCACAATGAGTCTTTCGCATGTAAACCTATATCTCCGTACAGCGTTATATCCTACCTAAAACCCAGAAAATAGCAAATCAGCCTGGCGGTGGTGAAAGTGAATGAGTCGTCACAAACTGTTCCCCAGCTGTTGTTGTGAAACACTTCCAGTCTTCCACTTAGATTGTAGCTATTACCCAGTCCAGCAGCTAGCCTCACGGGGGTTCCTGGGGGTTGCAAATGCACAAAATTAATAATGTAGCTTCGAGCACTTCCGGTTCTGGGGGGATATTTCAGCTCGTGTGTTATGTGGATAACATTGAGGAAACATATTCAAATGTCACATTGAAGATAATGTGTTTAACAGAACAGACAAGGGATTTTAAGTAAGAACCAAGCATTATGTCGAACAGTTCTTTTCCTTTCTTGTACACACTTTCATAACACCGTTGCTGAATACACCTGTTATGTGTGCGGATAAGAAGGCATTAGCTTTTTAACTTGTCTCATGTATTTTTAACATCACACGTATTCTTTGCTAGATTTGATCTGATCTGAGTGCTTTGTATCCAAAATTTCAGTTTTCCGCAGCCGACTTGCTGCCCTAATTTACTAAAACTGTGTCTTATTTATCGACCTACATCGTTAATATTGTCTGCTTTTTTCATTTAGAGTGGTATTTCTGTCATATTATGAAATGGGAATATTTTCTTAACAGTTTAAACGGTGTGGCACTCTGAACATCACGGGTGATACATTGGTACATGTATGACAGGTCCAGGAAGAGTACACGGACCAACTGATTTGCGTGCTAACACAGTGGAGATTCGGGTTTGTACCGACGCATTGTCACGTTAAAGCATTGGTTTACCTGCAGCTAATCGCTACATGATCGATAAATTTGCATGATCTCAGTGTTTGATGATCGCACTGTGGCTTCAAATCAGGAGGTGTGTTAGTTATTATTATTTTATTGGTGTTTTATGCCCTACTCAAGAATGTTTCACTTGTACCATGGCGGCCAACATTATTTTAGATGGCAAACATTAACAAGCACGGAGGAAGAGGAAGCCAACATAAGCTGGACCAGAGCTTTCAGCGATCGCATTGGTGAGTGAATGAATGCTTATTGTTTAACGCCCTACTCAAGAATATTTCACTTATACTAAGGCGGTGTTTCCTTGGTGCAGGACGGATTTCCACCGTATCTTTTAACTGGTGCTGCCTCACCGAGACGACTTGTCGAAGACATCCAACAAGCCCCCTCACCCCGTCACATTATACTGACTCCGGTTCGCCCAGTCCACCCTCTATCCTCTTATTGCTGAGCGCCTGGCGAGGAAGCAGGATGTACCATTTTTTAAAGTCTTTGGTATGACCCGACCAAGATTTGAACCCAGATCTTATCGTCCGAGAGCGGACGGCATTGATGAGAGGCACCTGGGCTTTTGTGCTGCACTAACACGGCACATGGTCTAACAGTGGTTTGTGAAGTGCGCTTGTCTACATTGATCTCTATGGTTTACACTCCCCACAAATCAAACAGCCGTCATAGAGGTAAAGAATTATTAAACAAATCATTCAGAGTTGAAAAGAATAATAAGAAAAAGAAATAGATTAGCCAATCACGTAGTCATTATGCATTAGGTGGTGTTTATAAGATTGAGTATCTACAATCCCTGTTAAAGAGACCTGTCCAAATGTTACGTTAACATGGAGGCTGGGAAGCGAGATAGAGACAAATACATGTAAGATAGGAATTAAGCCTAACATTCAGCATGTCTCTTTATGGGAAGATGAACAATGATTAACAACACCAAAAAGCTGCTAACTGTGTCATGTCCCCATTTCATGCTAAAGCTCTTACCGGTTGATTTTGCTTGTGGCTGGAAGCAAACAAGTCCGATGTCCTCGCCATGACTGCAGTCACTCACACCCCAACCTCTGTTTGAACACTGGGATATATCAGTCTCCCATCCGGCGCAATAAACTTCATCCAGCCAAATATTTCCACTCCCCGCCCCAAAAGCCGCTTTGGGTACACTTCTACCAAAGCTGTCACAAAACGTTGTTTAACGAGATATTAGGATTTTCTTTGTGCAGTTAACGTGCTGTGAGATCTGTACAATGGAAATTACTTCAACAATTCTCAATTAACTCTCGGTGAGCTTTAGTGTAACTTTTCAAAAAAAGAAGGCTATTTCACTTCTAGGACGGCGGCCATCATTGTGGTCGGGGGAAAACTGACAGCACGCGCGTGGAAAATCCACGATCGTACGCAAGTTGCTGGAGAACCTTTCCTTACACTTTTGCATCAGTGCACTAATTCGCTCGGCCACACAGACCCCTGTTTGACCTTCGAATCATCGGCCTCTAACTTCTATGCCTACACCATTTTAATAAGCTACTCTGTACCATGTATGTCAGCAGGTGTCGCGCGCATACATTGTTCTGTTTGCTATAGTTCATTCTGTGGCAGGCACCACACACATTCATCGCTGTATTCTGTTCTGCCGTATACTGTATTGTGCATTACGTACCATAACCTCACACATTTATAGCTGTCTTTTTTTTCATTTGCCGTTTACTACACTTTCCTTTAAATATTAATCGAATCAAGGCACCTGAAGTTGGTTCGCATTTCATCTTTTCCATTTCACAATTCTCCGTTCCCTATTCCCACTTCCCAGTTCCCTATTCCCAGTCCCCTGTTCCTGCAATATCACAAATAATCATTACATGCCATACTACATGGCCTGCACCAATAAAATTTTTAAAAAATTCTTCACATAAATTGATCGTTATCCTGTGTCAAGCAACAACCTATATCATTAGAAAGGGAAAGATATGGAACATCACATGTCATATGACACACCCTGGCAAAGAGTAAATCATGTGCCCATCTCCTGGTAACAACAAAACTAAAAAAAATCTCATAAATTCAGTGTTGTCCAGGCAACAAACGATATTATTACAAAGAGAAATGCAAGGAGCATCATATCCTATATGACAGAGCCTAACACAGATAAATTTGTTCCCATAAATCCTTTTCATTAGCGAATAAACATCTACTTGTAGCAGCAAAAGTTTCAAAAACAAGTAACATACATTTTGTGTTATCCTGCCAGCCAACAAGCGATATCATTACAAAAGGAAAGGTATGGGGCATAACATACCATATGACACAGTGTGGCACAGAGTAAGTCACTAACTGTAAATACATTTCTTACGCATATTTCCACCCCCTGATAAGAATAAAATTGAAAAATTCACAGAAACTAAGTGCTATTCTCTGCCAGGCAACAAACAATATCATTACAAAAGGAAAGATATGGAGCATCACATACCATATGGCAGCCTGGCACAGAGTAAATTTTTCCCAGTAAATACCCTTCTTCAGCATATTCCAATCCACCAGAAAAATAAAAAATAACAATAAAATTTAAAAAGTGTTAGTGTTATCTTGTGCCAGACAGCAACCTATAACAATAGAAAAGGAAATGTATGGAGCATCACATGCCATATGACACAACCTGACAATAAGTAAATTACTTCCTGTAAATACTCTTCCTTACGGTATACCCATCTCTCAGGTAACAATAAATTTTTTTAAAAATTCGGATATATTCGTTTGAATTCTGTGCCAGGCAACACCCCATATTGTTATCAAGGAAAAGGTATGCCATATGACACAGACTGGCACAAAGGAAATTATTTCCTGTAAATACTCTTTTTCGTATCGTATACGCATCTAAGAGATAACAATAGAATTAAAAAAAAATTCCTATATGTTCAGCCGTTGTCATTAATGTATGGAGCATCATATTATACAGACTGGCACATAATGCTCCATAGCCTTCCCTTTTTAATGATCTGAGTTGTTTTATTTCACAGGATAACACTGAAGTTTTGTGAATTTTTTAAATTTATTATTTACACGCTGTGTATTAAGCAATGGTAAGCTTATTTGTGATATTGCACATTGGTCTTTTCGAAAGAAGAGTCTAGATATTAAATAGCTTTTGCTCTGAGGCAGGCATTATGATATGCTATGCAATGCCTAATAGAAAAAATATAGAACTGGGAAAGGGAAATGTACCGTCGTAACTGGGAATGGAGAAGTTGGAACTGGGAAAACTTTCACTGGGAACCAACTTCTTAAAAAAAATGTACAGATCACGATACCTGAAACCTAGAATGCCACACAGAACACTGGCGCTGGTATGTTGAAACCCATCATCGCAGACTGTCCCCCACGCGCCTTTGACATTGTTGAACACCTCTAATCGCCCTGCATGCAGGTGATCTGTTTTGTAACCATTCATCAGACGCATTGGTGTAGATCCTGAAACTGAATTCTGTCAGTTTTGATAATTTGTTAATTTTGATAATTTTGTTACTTCTTATCATCGCAACTACACTAGTTATCCGCTTCTGCTAGCAATAATGGTAATTAAATTTACCTTTTCCATGTACATTGCTTTCTGGACCATGTCGGAGTTCTAGAAACTCATGTCGGAGTTCTAGAATAAATACGTGTGTGTATATTTAGCACAAAAGACTGGTCAGTCCTGCCATTAAATCGAATGTGTCATGTCTCTGTACATTAGTTTTAAAAGTATTCTGGTTGTGATAAAATTTAAAACGTAGATCTGACGTATAACACGTGTAACATTAACCAGTACCCTGTAGAGTGTGTGTAGGTGATTAAATTGACCAGCCCAAGTGTTGTTTACGTTGCCATAGCCAAATATGGTACATGCATACGAATGGCCAGTTTTGGGCTACGTTTTGATCAATTCGACACCAACAACGTTCAACAAATTACTATTAACATCAAAGCATACATTTTTACGGAATTGTTTTTAACTCATGACGTTACCCATACTTGGCCTGCAGTTTTCTACTATTTAATCCATTTACAAGAAGAGTTAAAACAAAACTCTAACTACGATAAATTGAAAGTTGCATGATTTCACGTTTTATGTATGCATGTCACGACATGTGACCATTTTTGTATGTTATTTGACCATTTGTCAGTAAACACTCCCTAGTCGCTGCTCTGCTTTTACTCTACATATAGTGTTTCCTGTCATATATATATATATAGAGAGAGAGAGAGAGAGAGAGAGATAGATAGATAGATAGATATAGATACAGATATAGATATAGATATAGAAAAAGATATATAACATAACTGAAAACACTCGTTCTTCAAGCTTGTGATTGTATCAATGTGGCCACGGATATACTTTTCTTTTTCTTTACTGCACTGATGTTTTACGCCTTAGTCAAGAATATTTCACTTATACGATGGCCGCCGGTATTATGATGGGAGGAAACGATGTCGCTGTCTAGAGCTATGTTTTAACAAAACACTTTAAATTGATTATAACATAAAGATCATAACATAACTATCTCAAAAACTAAACACAAACCAGTTGTGTGATTAGTGTGTCACAGAGTTCTAATAAAACAAAACACAAAGTTATTGTTATAACAATGAAAGAAGTCGTACCCGAAAATGTCACAAAGTTCGGAGGCATTGAGACAAACGTCTCAAAATTATGATCGCGCAAAAAGCTGACAGAAGAGTAGCCCGATGCTTTTCCAGTTGGCTGTAACGTCAATAGCCATACCAAGATTCAAACCTTATATAATCTTATTTTATAGGTTTTGAAATTGTATGAAAGTTATTTTTTTTGAGCCGCTTAGGTCAACAGCTGTGGACCGGTTCTCTTTGAAAAATAACAAACGTCCCTATACTGTGAATGAATACTATATTTCAGTTCATCATTACAGCTCATAATAAGTAATCACATTTTTGTATGTCAATTCACACGTACTTAGCTAACCCTCTTCCGCATGTATCAGTTATGTATATAGGTCGGTTTTTTGTCACATCTTTGTCTCATATCTAAATTTCTACTGATATATTTGCAGTTGCATGCATATATAACCACTTCTGTAATGATGTATCTTTACTGCTGTATCCTATATATACATATATTCCTCACTGAACAGAAAAAAAGAATGAAATTGAACGGTTTCTTCTTTAGATTAGGTACAAGTAAACGAAAAACATCATTGGAAAAAAAAGGCCAATGAATCATCCATTGTGTCCAACACGAGATGTGTTAGTGGATTAGTTGCTTTATAGAAGTATATATGTATGCTTTTTATAACAAGTTATGACATTAAGATCATCAGTGTTTTTAATTACAAGCCTATATATAGATTACAAACAAAAGTGGACAGCCTTCTCTCAGATAATACCATAAGTTATGCCAACCACATTGCTTTGGTTGTTAATCTTCCGGACGATGGATCAGGTTGGGTGTTTCCTGTTTTAATCATTTTGATCCCACACATTTGATTTACCTGTCTTTTAGGCGACACTGATTTGACCTCGTCCTTGACAATCCTTTCTTTTCTAGTGTGAAACATGGTCCATATTTCACATACGCAAAAATTTTAACCTGCACAGTTATTGACTTCTTGAACTTCTTGAAGGTTTTGGCTTGACCCTCACCTTTTCAAATAGATAATGGAAAGGATTGTACAAAGTTTTCGAGCATGTTTACTTTGTACAGTACAGCAGATATGTAAGTAAATTGTGCCTTTGATGAAAGAAACATGAAACTTAGGACACAGTTGGAATGTAACGCAACTTTGGCAGTTATAGTGTATACTTGACGCGCTTTGCTTTCGTTGAAACTATCACTAAGCTTACACATAGAGCTTTACTATACACGTGAAAGCCTATCAAATAGTTGCACTTTACTATGTAAAAATCCATTACGACCATCCTCCAAGATCAAAGATTACTGCCATCAACTACAATACTACATTTGATAAATACACCATATCAAACTGGTGGACGAGGAACCTTCTGCGTTTGTATTATGGAAATAAGAAGTAGTTTGGCTAAAAGGGTTATAGGAAAGCTTTCGTGGCTAAGTGGTCAGTGCGCTGGTTCTACACAATGTTCCTTTTGTCTGCCATCAAAGCCGTCATGTTGACATCAAATTCAGCCGAGAGTGGCTTCCTTTCCAGTGGAACGCAGGAATGTCTGCCAGCAACTTGCGGATGGTTTTGGTTTACCCAGTTTCTTCCCATCCTATTATATTGGTTGTCGTTGTATATGTGAAATTCTTGATTACTTCACAAAAGAGGTAATCTACTAAATAATGACAGAAATTTCTCTTTTTCAAGAATAATATACATCCCTAATGATACAAACCTGAATTTAGTATATGGAGCTAAGGCTTGATCAGCTCCAGCACAGTTATCCGCTCGAAATGACATCAATACTGATGAAATAACTTGCTATGGGAGGTTTTATCCATCAATTCTCTTGCCATTGCTATCACACAAGTCATTGTTAAATATCATTTTGTCTCACAGTCGAAGACCCAAGGCAAGTGAAAAGCCTGATAATCAGCCCCTTCTTTTGACGCATGAGGGCACCCCTTTTGGTGCAGTTGTTTAGAACTACTATCCTGTATATGCTTTCTATGTTAGTGGTGACATCCGCTAAGCCATCGGAGTCCCGTCAAGCTAGCCATCCTGCGTCTAAGTACGTGTACCATCTATCGTCAGAAAGTATGTTATGAGTTAGAGTCACAGCTTCGCCTCCATGGTTGTAATGATATATATTACTGTCCATCCACTGTGATTCAGATGGTTGCCAAGCACTCTGAGGTCTGTCATCTCAAACAATAGTATACCAAACATTATAAGGTACAGTCCACAACTGGTTAGTTGTCTGTATGGGAATATATATTTGATATATTTTTATTTTTTATTATTTGACCTATTCTTTACCTCCCTACTCACAACTATTTCACTTATGCTCTTTTCGGTCAGTTTTAAGGTACATGTAACCTGACCAAGAGAAGTGATTCCAAGATGTTACGTGCAACAATAACGGCGGCACTGTACTTTTTATTATATACACTAATTAACACAGACTGAGGAAATTCCACTGGCTGTTATCAGGGGAGACCATCACAGGTGTATACCTATCATAATTAGGTCATCCACTGTGCAGTTCGCATGTACCACGCCAAAGTCAGATGAATTTTACCAAATGCAGTAGCATGCAAACTATATAGAATATGTTATATACGTACTGTTGGCAGCCATGTTGGAAAATGGCTGCCATTACAGTAAGAGGAAAATCTGAGATGGTCCTATGTCTAAAAGTGGTGTGATAAAGGCCATGCTTCTCTCATCAAAGGCACAATTCTCACATCTACCCTACGTCTCTGCTGTACTTGTAGTATCCAATCCATAAGCAACATTGTCATACGCTGTCAGGGCGACTCTGCCTTGACCAGAGACCGCATTACTGGACCCGGGATCTGGGTGAGAGGCCGAAACTTCTGGACTTGCGCGGTTTCTTCGCCTGCTTTGAGCCACAAAGACTGTATTCTCGTAAGGGCGGTCGGGTGTTTCCTCTCTCATACTACTCACACTCCTACTGCCCGGGGAATGACGACATCGTCTGCAACCAATATGCAGTAATAGGTTAATCATCTACCTGCCCGTGCACACTAAGACTCACTCATAGTTTCTTTAAGACTGACAAAAACATCCGCATCTGATTTTTGAAAAAGATTTCCTTGGAGCATTTGCAACATGAAATTTTGTGACACAAAAATGGCTTTTTTGTGGCTCGCAATAGTTTACATAATTATACCAGCCCTACTGGACACAACCAGACAAGACGCATGGCAGGCATCGAAAAAGACAGTCATCATGGATTTGGCGTAAAATTATTTCCTTTCTTTTATACTGAGTCAATTCGAACAGAAATCGTGAACAGATATTTACCGGTGGTTAATTTTTACTCACCGAGCAACAACGACAACCACAAACACGATCACTACAAAGAGGACAGCTTCTCCAAATCCTACAGCCAGTCCAACGGTTAACACTGAGTTTTCCGGGGCTGAGGGCAAAATGTATGACAAAGATATCTTTGATGATGGTAAAGGCAATTTAAATGATGATGAAGTCTGGGTTTTGAGCAATCCGCAGTGTATGTATAAGTGTATATTTGAAATAATTTAGTGAAGCTGCATGTGTGATATTTAGAATAAGCATGCTAAATTGTCTTCTGTTATTCTCTTGAGAGTGACTTGTGGCTTGAAAAAAGCTACGATTCTTTACAAGTATGTGTTTGAAGATTTAATTTTGGTGTAGATTTGTATTCAGAGCACAAAGCACTTAAATATAAAGCCTTAACCTTAAATATAAGGTCAGTTTTTGTTAAAAAAAACTTTTGAGAACAAACAAGGACCGGTTTATATGTATTCTGACGGTTACGACTGAAATAGAAAATTTTTTTTACAAATATATTACATTTTTGAACAAAAATGTGTGCTGAGATTTATTCCAATAAGGTTTGGCATGTATCGAGTGCAAAAGACTTACACATTAAACTAAGCATACTAAAATTTACTAGATATGTTATGGTTGCAAAAGATATGTTAATTTTATCAACGATGGAGTTCCCATCGGAATCTGTCTCCAAATCTGACGCCTGAATTTTGAATATATGTAGAACGCCCGTCTAAATACAAGATTTAATGGCTACTGATTCCATTTCGTTCATTTTTGCCAGGAATCTTTCCTTCCTCAGTTGATTTAACACTCTGTAAATTGAAATTACGGTCAACATTTGATTACACATTGATTCAAGCGAAGACATCAAACCTGGACCTTGGGAATTAGAATCTAAGATTCCTCTTAAACTTGATTGATTATGTTCAATCAAAGGATAGTTTTCGTTGTTCAAAAAGTAAGAAACTATTGGTCGAAACAGGCATTCTTGTACCAAGAGTTACGACACAATGATCGCAAAACCAACTTACAAAACAGCCAAAATTTTAAGAAATTATCTTGTTGTTCTTTACCGCGGCTTAGTATGTTCATTAGTTCTCCATGTCATAAGTTCTTCCACGAGTAGAGGTTTGAAGAAATCATATGAAAAGATCTAAGAGTGCCAAGGTTTTATTTTTCTTATTTTTTTATTTTTCACATTGTGCCACACTTATGTTTATCACTTGTTAATTTACTAAAGCATCACGGAACAAGGCAGAGAGGTAACCGTTACACACTTCGCCCATACGAGTGTGCACAGAATGTCTGTATGTACCGAACCTCTATACACTGTCTATACTTGCCTATTGTGGCTTGCCTTGTTCCTCTTAGATAGTGATATGTCGTGACGTCAAATTGCTCCAGGTACATTTACCTGATCGACGACCACGCCCTTAAACTATGACAGTTTTTGCCATACAAGTGTATGAGTGACATTACAAATCACGCCGACCAAAAAGGGGAGACAAGTGATATTGTATCCACAATGGAAGCAACGTTTATATTGTTCACAGGTAAAGACTTATGTTCATTGCTTATTTTCAGAAAGAAAACTTCAACAGTTCTACATAATAACAAATGTCCGTGTACAGCATTGTTTGCCAATATTGAATAGTTTGGATTTTATGTTGTCTTTAAACCAACAGAACTTCAGCCATATCGTTAAAAGAACATTTCTTTTTTGATATGAAAATGAGGAAATGAAAACAGGAAACATATGCCCTGGCATATCAACGAAAAATACAATTAGTATTTAAAGCTCGCCTTAAGCGTACCTTCTTTGGTAAAACCGCCATAAAAACAACATTCAAATACTTGACGACAACATTTCAAACAATGATATCAAGCATCCGAACGGCAGTCAACAGTCACAAGAGACACACCTGGGGCATTTCTTGCATCCAGAACAAAATCATGCTACAATCTTGACCCTTACTTCCTTCATCTAACCCACCAAAACAGCACTATATTAGCCACCATACACAACGACCTTAACTAGACGTTTCGGAGTACATAACGTTCATCCCGGAAACCTTGCCAGGGCTTAAAACGGTTTGCCCCAAAAGTCTTCGGTAATTACAAGAATGTTCACAAATAACAAATCTTGTCTTCGGATATGGCCAAATATACACACTCACCTCACTTGAAATCTGCAATCGAAATACGCATTAGGCAAAAACATGCATCAGTGTACTTTTTGTCATAATTATAGGTGTCATTCCTTACTTTCTTACCTGTATTTTCCGGAGTTATTGTGGCCATTGTTTTCGTACTTGAAATCATATCAACTGTGAAGGTGAGAAGGAAAAGATAGTGTTTAAAGCTATCCTAGTGAATACGAATTCCAACTGAAGTGTTTTCAATGATATTTCCATATCCAAATATGTTCACCTCATAAGACATAGACGGAGTATCCCTATTCACCGGACCTCTATACACTGTCTATACTTGCCTTTTTCGTCTTAGATAATGATATGTCGTGACGTCAAATCGACCCAGGTGCATTTACCTCATCGACGACCATGCCATAAAGGTAGGACAGTTTTTAACATGCAAGTACATGAGTGACATCACAAATCACGCCGCCTAAAGAGGGGATACAAGCGATCCTATATGCACAATGCAAGCAACGTTTATATTGTACAATTATAAGACTTTTGTTCATTACATACTTTGAGAAAGAAAACTTCAACATTTGTATGTAATAACACATTTCCGTGGACAGCATTGTTTGCCAATATTAAGAGCTTTGGATTTCAACTTGTAGTTAAACCAGCAGAAATTCAGCCATATCGTTAAAAAAACATTTCCTTTTTGATATGAAAATGATGACATGAAAACAGGAAACGCACCATCTAGCAAATCAGCTAAAAATACAATTTATATTTAAAGCTCGCCTTAAGCGTACCTTCTTTGGTAAAACCGCCATAAAAACAACATTCAAATATTTGACGACAGCATTTTAAACAACGCTATCAAGCAGCTGCACCGCAGTCAACAGTCACAAGAGACACACCTAGGGCATTTCTTGCATCCAGAACAAAATCATGCTACAAACTTGCCCCTTACTTCCTCATCTAACCCACTAAAATAGCTCTATATTAGCCACCATACACAACGGCCTTAACTAGACGTTTCCGAGTACATAACGTTCATCCCGGAAACCTTGTCAGGGCTTAAAAGGGTTTGCCCCAAAAGTCTTCGGTAATTACAAGAATGTTCACAAATAATAAATCTTGTCTTCGGCTATTGCCAAATATACACACTCACCTCACTGGAAATCTGCAATCGAAATATGCTTCAGGCAAAAACATGCATCAGTGTACTGTTTGTCATATTTATAGATGTCACTCCTTAGGTTCTTACCTGTATTTCCCGGTGTCATTGTACCCGTTGTTTTCGTACTTGAAACTGTGAAAGTGAGAAGGAAAAGATAGTGCCTACAGCTATCCTAGTGAATACGAATTCCAACTGAAATGTTTTTATTGATATTTCCGTATCCAAATATGTACACCTCATAAGACATACACGGAATATCGCTATTATAAGATTTTTGTTCATTACTTACTTTCAGAAAGAAAACAACAATTGTATGTAATAACACATTTCCGTGGACAGCATTGTTGCCTATGTTAAGAGCCTTGGATTTCAACTTGTTGTTCAGCCAACAGAACTTCAGCCATATCTTTAAAAGAACATTTCCTTTTTATATGAAAATGATGACAGGAAACGTACCATCTAGCAAATCAGATAAAAATACAATTCGTATTTAAAACTCGCCTTAAACGTACCTCCTTTAATAAAATTGCCTTAAAACAACATTCAAATACTTGAAGACAGCATTTCCAACAACGCTGTCAAACATTTGACCCAAAGTCGACCGTCACCAGAGACACGCCTGAGGCACTTCTTTTACCGAGGACAAAAATACGCTACAAACGACTTGCACCTTACTTCCTTCATCTGACCCAACAAGATGGCACTAGATTAGTCAACATATACAATGACCTTAATCAGAGGGTACCGATCAAATTGCTTTCATCCCGGAGGCCTAACAGGGAGTAAACAGGTTTGAACTAGAAGTCTTTGGTAATGACCAGAGTGTTCACAAATGATCTGTGTTGTGTTCCGCTATTGCCAAATATTCAAAAGCACCTCACTGGAAATCTGCTATCGAAATATTTATTTATTTGATTAGGGTTTTACGAAGTACTCGAGAATATTTCACTTATACGATGGCGACCACCATTATGTTGGGGTTAAACCGGGCAGGGCCCGGAGGAAACCCACGACCATTCGCACGCTGCTGTCGGACATTCCCACGTACGGCCGGAGAGAAAGCCTGCATGAGCTGGACTTGAACTCACAGCGGGAGCACTGGTGGGAGGCTTCTGGTCATTATGCTGCGATAGCGCGCTTACCGGCAGAGCCACGGAGGCCCCGCAATCGAAATATGCATCAGGCAAAAACATGGCTCAGTGTAGTTTTTATCAAAGTTATTGATGTCATTTCCTTGGTTCTTACCTGTATTTCCCTGTGTTGTTGTGGCTATTTTCGTACTTGAAACTGTATCAGCTGTGAAGGTAAGAAGGAAAAGATGGCGTTTAGATTTATTCTAGTGAATACAAATTAAAATTGAAATGTCCATTGATACTCCCGTATTCAAATGCATACATCTCATATGTCTCCACTCAGAGCACCATATTTTTGAAATAAAAATCTCCCCTTTGACGACTCTGCTTTTGCAACTTTTTATTTCCTTTTACAACTCCGTTTGAATACATTACAATGTCCCCACTGACAACTTTGTGTGATTACCACTACAATGTCTCCACTGACAACAGCGTCTGATTACCACTACAGTGTCTCCTATGACATCTCCATCAGGTTACCACTACGTCTCCTTTGGCAACTCCGTCTGATAACCACTACAAAGTATCCACTGACAGCTCCGTTTGATTACCACTACATTCCCTTCTCTGACAACTCAATCTGATTACCACTACAATGTCTACACCAAAAACTCAGTCTGATTTGCTCTTTAATGTCTCCATTGACAATTCTTTCCGATTACCTCTACAATGTGTCTTCTGACAACTCCGTCTGATTACCACTACAATGTCTCTTCTGACAACTCCGTCTGATTACCACTACAATGTCTCCACATTCAACACTGCCTGGTTACCTTTACATTGGCTCCTCTGAAAACTCTGTTTGAAAACTGCATATGTTTACCACTACAGTGTCTGTCCTCTACAACTTTTTTATTTACCACTCATATGTGTTGACAATGTCTCCACTGACCACTCCGTATTCATACAGATATAATGTGTCCGATAACAATTACATATATGTATGTTTACCACTACTACGTGCCCCTGAAAGATCTAACTTCACATGTTTACACGTGACACTAAAACGTCTCCACTTACAAATCTAAATCTTCCGAATCAAATCAAAATATTCCCACTCGCCAGCACAACGTGATGATATAGCTGCCTTTTATCTCGGGTGGTCGTGGGTTTTCCCAGGGCTCTGTCCGGTTTCCAACCGCCTTATTGCTGGCCACTGGCGTATAAATGAAATATTCTTAAGTATGGCTTAAAAAATCAATCAAATAAATACATAACTTTCTTGTGTATGAATGCTATCTAATAATGAAATAAATATGTAATTAATATCGCTCGAATTACTGCATTTCCGATCTATCAACCTACCAGTGGGTTTTTTGGGATATTCCAGCACATAAGTCTGACGTCTTCGCTGTGACGGCAGTCATTTATTCCCCAATCATTACGTGAGCACTGAGATATATCAGTTTCCGCTCCGGAGCAAACCAACTGGTCCAGCCAGATCTGCCCTTCTCCGGCTTCAAACTTGGAATTCAATGCTCTAACACCAGAACTATAACAGAACAAAACAGCTGACGTTAACCTCAGATATTTAGGAATATAGGTTACCAGAACAATACAAATCACTATCATAAACATGGTGCGGACTCAAATCCAGCCCTAAACACAGAATTTGCGTCAGCACTTGTCTGTTGTGGCCACAGTGACAAAATAAAACAGTTAATGGCGCTCGCGTAGCCCTGCCGAACGTCCCTTCAAAACCACATGTATGCCAACCAATATGCTGTGATTACGCGTCGAAAAGTTCCTCAGTAACTTGACACAAGTCCGTGTTTTACCACAGACTCAGCGGCTTCTCCCACCCAGCCATAAAGAAAACAAATCAAACAAAAAGATACCAAAGGCAAACGTTACTTAGTTTTATTTTTGGTTTCAAAACCTTCGTGTTCCTCTTTATGACGATAATTAATCCCATTTGAGATTAAGCTCTTTATTCCTGCGAGCAATAGAGAAAGCTGTGAAGGACAAAAGCCTCAATTAGCGAAAGTATGATGGATACAATAAAATTAAATCGTTTTACGTTGGTGATAAAGGAAGTACATCTAATCGGAAGAAAAACGGCCGAATTGTCTGCTAGCTTGAGTTTGTGCATGGAGATTTAATTCTAGCCGAACTATAAACCCCAGGAGCTTTTACCCAACTTTAAGAATCATGTGGTAAGGTCTGTCGATTAGACACGTTTTTCTCTCGCTAACTCTCAGTGAATCTCAGTATAGGTAATACTTCCCATGAAATTTCATGATATGTCACAGATCTTCCCAGGAATGTATCTGTAACTTAGACAGCTTAAAAATGACGAAGCTTTGTAGACTCCCGTAGCCGTAAGGATACATTTGTACACTTTACATCTCTGAGCTGCCGTCCGGGCTGCCAGCTCACGGCCTAAATCCTTACTTACCCTTGGGAATCTATGTCTCCGTATGTAATGTATGTTATGCTAAATGTAAAGCGTTTCATCGTACCTGAAACCCAGAAGATTGCAAATTGTTGTGGCAGTGGAGGCATTGAAGGCGTCGTCACAAACTGTTCCCCACGTGTTATTGTAGAACACTTCCAGACGACCGCTCAAACTGTATTCACTTCCAAACCCATCAGCCAGCCATATGGGAGTTACTGAGGATGGCAAATGAACAAGAAGAGTATTTCGGCTTTGTCCAGTTTCAACAGACGGAAAATAATCTAATTTGGTGGGAAGTCGTCTCAAGCAAGAGATTAGAAAAGTATCTCTGAAATCTAAAGTACAATTACAAAACAACTTGCTGATGTGATTCACACTTTCTGCTTTTCTGCTTATTTTGAGATCAAAAATGTAAAATCAAAAATATAGATTTTAAGGTGTTTGGGAAGGGAATTCGCGACATAACAAAAATATGATTACGAAAATTCTTTGTGCCTATTAGATATCAAAAGAGAAAGTTGTTAGTTATCCCCAATTACATGTATAATTTTGGTTCAGGAAATAATATAGTTCTAAATCGAAACTGTTCGCTCGTGATAATAGATCATGACTTGAACAAGCTTTCTTCCATGGTCCAAAGGTGATGTCTACGCCCTCCAAACGAAGCTGTGCTTGAAATGGAGAGTTCGAATCCAATTAACTCATAACCTTGCGGTTCACATGTGATACGAAAAAGTTAATTATATCACACAAACGATAAATACTATTTCTTTATACTTTACGAAGCTATACATAATTTTACCAATCAAATTAATATGCATTGATAATATTTAGCGTGGTGGACAGGCATATGCACATCTACATATCGGATAATCAGTTTACCTTCACACTTGTTCCAAAAAACAACATTTTATTGATCTGCCATTTGGTTACAATAGATATAAGTCTATGTTTTTAAAAATACGCAAGCTATTCGAGTGCTTTGTAAAAATATTTTTAGGTAACTTATTTCATCGACTAGATATATAATATGTCAACACTGCGTCAGCCCTCGCATCATTTCACAGATGCGTCAATCTGAGCGGGGAGATTGCCAAAGAATAACAGACGTAACTGAGTAGCACTGTAGACATACACGTATAATATATGTAGTGTTTTGACTGAATCAACTGGAAATGATGAATTACTAATAATCTACTAACAGGCAGCTAATATTGACTGAATCTTTTGATGACAATGAGATAATTATGGGGAATTTGAAATAATCTGATATTATTATCAAGCGCCACACCAGCACATCCAAAAATCAAAACAAAACACAAATATTTGGAGCTTTATATGTGAGACGACAGATATGAGAAATAAACCATTTGACGTTTTCCATATTTATTTGGCAAGAATTGTCCACAAATAAACTTACTTTACAGTCAATACTTGGTTCAAAGTACCGAACATTGCGGTATCCCAGACTATACTTACTATCTCATTCGACGAAATTTATTCACGCTAGAACTAATCTGTTACACAGACAATATTCTAATCTTGTTGACAACCTTCGATTCTCATTTGCCTGAGTTTAATCAAACGTCTCGCATGTCAAAATTTTTCGATTGGTTTGCTAACGACCTAAAATGCAAGGTATCCTCCCCAAACTCTGACGAACTGTTTGTGTATTTTTTCTCTTTGATTTGGAACAACTGGAAATGGTACAGTAGATTTATTTAAACGACAGGTAAGACCAGTAAGCCGTTGCTCTTACAATATTCGTACCTTTTTCTTTTAAGCTTATTTTTTTCAGTTACCTAATACACAGAAAAAATATTGAGATATGTGTGTAAGTGGCAACATTAGAACATTCTCCTTTTCCTAATAAAGAGCTAAGACGAGAACGCCATCTGTCATACAGGGAATATGTCTGGGTTTAAAAACATGATAAAGATAAATCACTCCTCGAGTACACTTTTCGCCAATAGATTCAAAGATACCAAAGGATGCACACGCATTTCATAAACCTACGCATGGATACCAACATTCGTATATCAGTCATCAACCAAAATGGGCGTTCCGAGTCAATAGTCCCAAGAGCAGTTTCCAAAGACGACAATTAACACACACCACCAAAGAACTAAGAGAGTTATAAAATATACAAAATTGAACGGGTTCTGGCAAAAAGAAGCATTGAACAGTTTTCAGTGATGATGAAAAGACCCAATGAGATTTCTAGGCGGATGAATGAAATTAGTATATAAATCATAATATAAATCATCTCATTTAACTTTCCGTATTAACTGACCTGTTGTCCCATTTTGTGGGTATATTAAAAACAGAATATATAGTACGTTGGTCTACGTTAGATACAAAATATGCAAGAACGAATTCACTGATACATACAAGTAGATGTAGACACTGTTAAAAATTACCTGTAAATTTGTCGGTAAAATACTGGTAGCTGGGCTGCCAACAAAGTCTTGTAAAAATTGTGCTGTACAGTACTTTCATACTCACGTTCACCTGAAGAGTGACTGTACGTATTTTGCGGAAAAGCAACGGCGTATCCGTAACCCTAATTCCGTTCTATCGGTTAAAGTTACGATTATACACTGTAAAACACACAAGTATTACGCTCACGTACCTTTTTCAAGATTAATTAGAAAAAATACATTCATCTTGACCTTACCACACTGCTGAATCCAATAAAAGCAATTACAAGACCATATAATCTACTGGAAACCAAAATTAGTTCGAAAGAAAACCAAAGTATGGAAACATCTGTATGACATGTATGGAGGTTGGAAAATAATTGTTAATACTTGTCATCAAAAGATAGGAAACAATGAAACAATAGATTTGATAAAAACTTAATTCAGCGTTTTATTATGAGGGTCATGATCAGAATTGAAAGGAGAATAAGAAACAAATAAAATCCTCTCAACGCATAAGAAATAGTACCTCAACAATTTGTGCAATTCCACTTATTTAGAGAGTTTTCAGTACATAATTTGTCTCTAATTAAAACATACTGGGAATCATCCAAAAATCTGACTTTCTTCTCTTGTAAATGAACATTTGTGAGATAAATATGTTGGTTTATCACAATAAAATGACTGTATTTGCAAATTTTGCAGAAACATAAGCTCAACGGAATGGGCAGCAACTTTTTTACCTAAGTTTTCAAAATTAAAACAAGCTTAAATGGGTAAATATAAAAGTGATAAACTTTACCTAATTCGGATTCATAGACTTTTTTCATTTGGACTAAGATCATTTTAAAAGTGGCTTTTCAGGTGTGTGTAGCTGTCACAATTTTCATAAACCTGTTAACTTGTTAGAGAAATGTGTTTCAAACAATTCAAGGAAAATGTGTAACTGTTCGTGTTTAAAATTTCGAAACGAAAATATTTAACCCTATAAGAACACTTTTGTGCTGATGATGAATAACGTGTATCGCAATAAAATCACTGTAATGTTCTGTTCACAAGACTATCACAAAATCAAACCCTAATGACCTTGAAAAAACGCCAATTAAAATGTAAGGGCAGTAAAACTCCTGAGATAAATCAATTGTATTAGTCCATTAAAAGAATTCCAAAGAATTTTATCAGAGCCAACATCTTCACATTCATGGACAACCCCTTCATTGATCTAGAGAACTCTAATCTTTGGTAACCATCAATTCCAACTAAGTACCTGAAATAACAAAATGAATCCAAAAAAATAGAGGTGTAATATGTGTACCGTTACTTCTCCAGACACTCTGAAAACAAACACAGGCAACATATAGAGGTTGTGTTACGTTATACTCAACGGTAAGTTTATTATTCAACAGTTCTTGAACTGTATAACTGGGCTACTCAGGAATTGTCTATAAAGTCATTTTAACTTACAATACACGTAATCAATGCATCCGAGGTAAGAAAGAGAGATTATAATATAGATAAATACACAGTTATATATAAACTGATCAACAACATGTAGTCTCAGTTCACTCTAAGACAGATAGCGGGCATAACTTGACATCACATTTCGGTGGTAAAATGTAAGCAAGACACCAGACTTCCTGTCTAAGAGTCAAACAAGCTACACGTTTATCACTTTTACTATCCGATACTGGTACCCTTACACATACCAACGAATAACACTATACCACATGTAGCACTACATACGTGATAACGATATCGAATCACTTGTATCATTTCAATGAAACGTCCTTACGATACACGTGTTGTTGTTATTCTTGTCTCCAACTCCCCAGCTAAAAATACTTAGACAAACAAAAGAAATAATTGCTCCAATAACTTACTGATCGTTTCTTGTATATCATAGGACTGTTTTGACTTCGAATTATTCAATGGAACACATTGGATGCATTGTTGAGCTCTTTATCGAGACGGCAAAATGGCTGCGTTGTAAATCGCGCTGGCGATGTGGCACGGATCGTATCCCAGAGTGCACCACACATGAGCCGTTGGATGTGATTTTGCGGTGATTTACCTTAACACATATAACACAGGAAACTGCTATACTTTATGGGATTATACTGTAAATTCTACGGCACTTAATTACAGTGCATGTACCTGTGCTCTCCCCGCAGACAAGTCCGACGTCCTCGCTATGATGACAGTTATTCACTCCCCAGCCCTCATGGGAACACTGCGATATATCAGTCTCCCATCCTGAGCAAACTACATCGTCCAGCCAGATCGTCCCAATCCCGGCTCCAAACTTGGCCTGAGGCACTTTATACCCAGAGCTTTGACAAGACAAAATGACAAAATATCACAGAAAGTTGCCCAGGAACTTGACACAGCTCAGTTGTTTACCATGGACACCCCGCCTGTCCTCTTTTCCCATCCAACAATCAAATAAATAAATGGAACAAATCACTGTAAAATGACAAATGTTGCCAGATTTGTTCTCAGTAATAAATATGTATGGATTTCTGCATGGCAAGAAAAAAAAGAAAAGAAACACTGAAGTACAATACAAGTCCACAAGCAGTCAACCCCTGAAGAGATCGGCATGTGAGATATGTCAGAGAAAGCTGAACGCAGTAGGTCATTTGCTGTAAGGCCAAAGATTAAAATCTACAGCGCCGTTTCGGCACTTCGGATTTCATCGTTTTCCAGTGTCCCAGGGAGGAAAAACTAGTTCAAGCGATTTGCTTATTTATTTACTTTACTTATTTGATTGGTGTTTCACGCCATATTCAAGAATATTTCACTTATACGGCAGCGGCCAGCATGATGGGGGTAGGAAGCTGGAGAGAGCAAGTGTGAAACCCAAGACCATATGTAGGTTGCTAGCGAACTTTCCCACGTGCGACCGGAGAGGAAGCCAGCATGAGCTGGACTTGAACTTACAGGTGAGACGCACATGTGCTATTGCGTTCCACCAAGGCGCTCAGCACCTGGGCCAAGGAAGCTCCTAATGTCGGTTAGGTACGAAACACTCTCTGCGTCAGATGGGGGCCAGTAACTTCTTTCCTTTCAGGAATTCACGAGGGAGAGTGGATTTCCCAGTTTCTGTGGGCTGAGACTTGCCTGTTTAGACACCTGGCAAGCTGACCTGGTACGCTATAATTTATGAATCTATCAACAATGATGTTTTGTTATTGTTTCTATTGTTTGTGTACATTTCATACAAGTTTTAGTACTTTGATTAGTACAATCAGTCACATGCAATGGACTTCCCTAATTGTCTTCCTGCTTTTTTTTCTTTTGTCCTTTTTTTTTGTTCTTTTTTTTTTTGATCGTGTAGAAGGCATATCACTGTTCGGGAGTTGGGAGAGCCATTTGTTTACAGTTTTTCCTCTCAGATTAGTGATGTCCTTACAGGTGGTCTCTGTTGGCGTGCTTTTTGAACGTTTTCGAAAATCCCATCCATGATGTCGACATATGGTTGAGAATAATTACATGCCGTATGAACGCCTAGCCATTTCTTGTGAATTCGTCACAGAGGGTTATCCGTGTATGAGATTAAGTTATGTTGTGTTCAATCACACTTGATTGTGTTACGATTCCGCTCGGGCCAGATCAGGCTACCTGCGGAATCAACCCTTGCTCTGGTAAATCTATAACGATAAAGGTAAAGCGATATATCCTACCTGAATCCCAGAAGATTGCAAATCACTCTGCTAGTGTTGCCAGTGAATGCGTCGTCACAAACTGTTCCCCAGTTGTTATTGTGAAACACTTCCAGTCGGCCACTTAGCTTGTAATTATTTCCAGACCCATTAACTAGTCTCATGGGAGTTCCTGTGGGATACAAATGAAGAAAGGCATTATGCTGACTTTCGTCAACGTTCAGTATTGTGTCCATTTTTAGGATTCAAGCGAGACTCGAATCTCCAAGACGTGGAGCTTGACCGTGAGTATTAGAGATGTGTGAGGTGAGAAGATAATTGATGCGACAATTTAATTTGATGGGGTTATTTGAACGGTGTTTTACGCCGTATTCAAGACAACTTCACTGATACGACGGAGACCAGCATTATGTTTGGAGTAAATCGGGTAGAACCCGGGGGAAACGCACGGTCCTCCACACGCCGCTGGTGGACCTTCCCGCATACGGCCAGAGAGGAAGCCAGCATAAGCTGAACTGGAGCCTACCGCCACCGCATTGGTGAGAGGCACGGGTTCATAGCACCGCGCTGGCGCGCGAGCCCCTTCGGCCTCAAAGGCCTCCAGGACTACTTGGAATCGGCACCAAAATAATGTTACTCAGTTCATTTTCTCATGAAAATAAATAAAAATAAGTAGCATTACTTTATACTTTGCGAAGGAATGTATAAATTCACCAATAAAATGAACATGAGTGGATGATATTTCGTATGGTATCTCCACATAGTATTCAAATAATGAGCTTTGTGTTTGAGCATTTTGTTGGCCATTAGAGAACAACAAAGAAAATATCAAGAAATTAACCAAAAAATTTAATCGGGTGTAAACTGTATTGTGACCCCGTCTATAATACACGGTGTGCTTATCGTAGTGATGAATGGACTAGTTTTAAGTTGTACTGGTTAGATTTGAGTGTTAAAATAACACGTACCGGTATTAAAATTATTTAACTCTCTTTGTGTTTTTGTGTTTGATCTGGTGTAAGGTTTATCGCTGCCTGGGAGTTATGGACAAAGACAAGCGATGCTTTACATTCAAGCATAAACCATCAAGTAAGTTATACGGCTTGCTCGTTCGTAAGCTATACCTGTATCTACACTAGGATGAATGTTCCACAAAAACTCACAAAACTGAATAATATGGGACATTGGTGGTGGGTCTTAGGAAGAGGATGCCACAATTGTGCTCACGTGGTCATGTTTAAACCAGTATTGTTACACTGTGCATGTGTAAAGTGAAAATTCCCCAATATGAGTTTAAGCCACAGTCAAATGCGTAAATCATTACCATTCGTTGTGTCATCTTATTATCGACCGATTGACGCATAACAGTGGCTTTGCACTCTGTTAAAAATTACCCGCCGATTTCGCGGCAAAATACTGGCACCTGGTACTGCCAGCAAAGCACTGTAAAAATTACGGTGTACCGTATTTTCATATTTAAGCTCAGCGTAAAAGTGACTGTATATTAACGTATTTTTGCGCAAAAACAACGGCGGTATACCGTGAAACTAATTCCGTCCTATCCATTAAAAATACCGTGATGCACCGTAAAACACACAAGTATTACACCCAAGTAGCATTTTCAATATTAATCAGAAAAATACAATAATATCAGTGTAACAAACACTACTGAATCCAGTAAAAGCAAATCAAAAACCATATAACCCACAAGAAACCAAAATTATCTCCAAAAGAAACCAAAGTATAGAAACAAGTGCACGACATGTATGGAAGCTGGGAAACAACTATTAACATTTGTCATCATAAGACAAGAGGCCAGGAAACAACAGACTTCAGAAAACGTAATTCAGGATTTTATTTTTCAAAAGCCATTTATAGCACTGAAAGAAGAATAAGAAATAAATAAAATCACTTCAATGCATAAGAAATAAGTTGTGAAAATTGCTGGGCAGCAAGTTTTTAACCCAGGTCTTCAAAACTGAAATCAGTAAATATAAAAATTATCACATTCACCTACATTGGACTGATGAATGTTAGTTCAGATCACTTTAAGGGTTGTTCTTCAGTTGCATGTGGTTTCAAAAATCTGCATAAAACCATTAACTTGTTACAAAAACGTGTTTCAAACATTTTAAGGAAAATGTGGAATTTTTCTTCTATAAAACGTCTAAACGTATACGAGTCAGAAAAAAATATTGAGTTCTTTACCTTGTGAAACACTTTATCAAGAGAATGTGTGGCGGATGTGTATCACAATAAAAAGACTGTAATATTGTGTTCACAAGCCCATCGAACCAAAATGACCCCGATGACCTTGCAAAAAGTTGAACTTAAATGGCAGGGCAGTAAATGTCTTGTGGTAAAACACACTTCCCACACTTGAGAGTATAACTCCCTTAAGAGACTTCCAAAGAATTTCATCAGAGCCATCATCTTCACATTAGTGGACGACACCTTCTTCTTGGATATACAGGCCGTACATCCTTGGACACCATCAGTTCTCACCATGCACCTGAAATGATAAAATTAGGGATGAATTTTTTTTATTTCATTGGTGTTTTACGACATACTCAAGAATATTTTACTTACACGACGCTTTCCAGGGCAACCCAACGACCATCCGAAGATTGCTGTCAGATCTTCCCACGTGCGGCCTGAGAGGACGCCAACAAGAGTCTTATGGGTCATTGTGCTGCGCTAGGTGCTAACCGACTGAGCCATAGAGACCTCCAAATGATGAAATTAATTCATAAATGTAGAGATGTAATATGTGTACGTGTACTTCTCCAGATATTCTCAAAACAAACACAGAAAAAGGTATGGTTGTTTTACCTCATTCTGAATGCTAAGTTCATTATTCACCAATCTTTGCACTGTCTAGCTCGGCTACTTAGGAAATGTCTTTAAAATCATTTTTCTTTGCAATACACGTAAACAATGCACCAGAGGTACCAAAGAGAGATTGTAATATAGACAACTACACAGTCATATATGAACTGATCAACAACATATAGTCCCAGTTCACTAACATAACTGGGCATCACATTTGTTCAGCTAACGGGTCTTTAGTGAGAAAATGTAAGTAATCACACCAGACTCTCAGTCTCAGAGTTACGCAAGCCATATTGCTTATCACCTTTACTCTCCGATACTGGTATCCTAACACATACCAAAGAATAACACTATACGTCATAACGATATCGAATCAATTGTAACATTTCACTGAAACGTGCTCAGACTACATGTGTTGTTAGTGTTGTGGATACACTTGGTAAACGAAATCTCGGAACTCCCAGTTAAATATGCTAAAAACTAATAGTCAAACAAAAGAATGAATAGCTCCAATAACTCACCGGTGGTTCAACGTACTTCATACGACTGTGTTGACTTTGAACTATGCAATGGAACACATTGGATGCATTGTTGAGCTCTTTCCCGAGACAGCAAAACGGCTGCATTGAAAATCGCGCTGGCGATGATCATATCCCAGGATGCTCCACACATGCGCCGATGAATGTGGTTTTGCGGAGATTTTCGGTAACATATAACACGGGAAAAGACTGTACTTTTTATGGGATTATACCATAAATTCTACAGTATTTAGTTACAGTGCATGTACCTGTGGTCTTCCAGCAGACAAGTCCGACGTCCTCGCTATGATGACAGTTATTCACTCCCCAGTTGTTGTGGGAACACTCCGATATATCAGTCTCTCTCCCATAGCAAACCACATCGTCGAGCCAGATCGTCCCATTCCCGGCTCCAAACTTGGCCTGAGGCACTTTATATCCAGAGCTATGAAAAGAGAGAGTCACAAGAGTTGACGTGGAAACTGGATATATCACAGAAAGTTGCCCAGGACCTTGCCAGAGGTCAGTTGTTTACCATGGGCACCCAGCCTATCCTCTTATTCCATCCAACAATCAAATAAATAAATGGAACAAGTCACTGTAAAATGACAAATTTGCCAGATTTGTTCTCAGTAATAAATGTGTATGGTTCTCTGCATGGTAAAAAAAGAGAAACATTGAAGCAAGCAGCATGGTAGAGCATATAAGTTTTTGGGTGCCCCCTCCCAGACCCGGCGGGCCCCCCCCAGCCCGTGCTCCGGATAATTTCTGCAGAACAACAAGCCATATGGTGTTCACGTACATAAACTTTTGCCACTTATCTATGTAGACAAAACGGAGTTCACATTCAGAGATAATTGCTCCAGGTCCTGGTCCGCATAATTTCTGCTCCCTTTCAAGCCATATGATGTACGTACAATAATAGCCCCGGGGACGGCTCACCACCCTCGCAGGCCCTGGGGCTCGCAGCTAGAAACACTCATATTGGCCATTATTTATGTGCCTAAACACAGCCATCTATATTCTGTTAAGATTAAGAGCCATGCGCAGTGGATATAGAGTTCACATACTTCCAGGTTCACTGTATGACAGTATATTGTAAATTGCCCACGTGGGCAGCAGCCGCAGATAGATATCGGGTTAAAATTCAAGGTCAGTTGACATGAACTATTTGCACAGCTGGCAAGACCAAATGGCATACTTAGATTACACCGGGCTCTATATATGGTAAAGCTAACTGAATTCAGCATGTGTATTCCATAGCGATAACCGTCCCGCCTGCTAGAGCAAGGCAAGCTTTCATAGGCGTGACAAGTTTTGTCTGGCGAGACTTCTATGGATAACTTGATTGACGAGATTCTTGCAGTACGAGCCTGGGTATATTCTCGATGAACCTGCTGTGGAAGGCGCTGAAAACCGCCTCCATCGGTCGCTGAGGGCAACAACGCCCATTCACTGACATATCTGACCCGGTCTGTCACCCAGCCCAGTCCCTGGATAAAGACTGGGTTGAGATTCTGAACGATGCTAAAGACGAGTTTGAAGTTGATGGCGGTCTTTTCCGCGTCGCGGGTGGAAGCGGACGATTCGCCCGACATAGGTGATATTGAAATTAAAGAAGGTATACATGCTAGAGCCGGCCGACTGGTCCTGGATGCCCGCATGACTGATGCGAGATCGGCTCAGCTTCTCACCTCGCTTCCTGAGGGGGATGAGTACTTACTCAGAATCAAGTTCCTGCGTCTGCGTACCGAATGCGACCGGGTCGTTGAAGACAAATTTGACCCAGTCCGGACAGAGAGGAAAAAGGGGCAGGCTATCACTGAGATCACGGAGGGAGGGGGGGGGCAAAGCCAGGTGCTTCGACTGGGATTGACAGCGTGTTCTATCAGAAGACCTAATCTGTCACCGCGATCTTTTACAGAATCTACCCCGTCAGAGACCCAGACCCTGCCAACCTCGCTCCCCTGACGGATGGCGAGCTCATCTGTGTGCCCCAGAAAGTTGTGGAGCACCTCCATGGCCCCTTGAGGAGTCAGGGCTTCACTCCCACAAGGCATCAGAAAATCCATGAGTGGGAGGAGAGGGTGTGTGAAACGGGAGTTACGGTCCATGATATGGCTGAAAGGGAAAAAGTCCTTGAAAGGGCAATCACCATGCGGGACAGCGGCAAATAATAGGTCAGAAGGTGGAAGCCAATAGAGCTCATCTGCCTTAACGGCCACGCCTTTCCTAATGACCTCCACTTCACCCGAAGCAGAAAAGTCCACATGTAGGAGAGCCACACGGGAAGCCACCCAGGGTGAGCCATCTGGCTACTGGGTGGATAAGACAGGCAGCTCGGTGTCGAGTAGATCAGTTCGTGATATAGGACGGGCGCACCTACAGGACACAGGGGCCCAGGAGAGGCTCCAAGCCATCTGCGTCAAACTGGTTGATCCCGAACTTGCTGAAAAGTCGTTCGGAGAGAATCACGCGGCCAGCATCATGGTCAAAGAAAAGAATGGCTAGAAGCCTAAGCTAGTTAGTTTGCTCGACGACATCCAGAAGGCTTGCGTCGAGCATGGCCACTGCAGCCTCTAGAGCATGATGGACTACGACACGAGAGATGTAGTCAGCATCGACATGAAAGAATATTACCCGCTCTCCTTCCTGGGAGAAGGAGCAGCCAAGTTTGGGCACTTGAACCATCGCATAACTCGCGCAGCCATAAACGTCTCTGATTCCAAAGGCATTGGTGCCTGGTATGCTGAGGTCCAAGAGTGGAAGAAGTCACAGACTGCCATCACGTATTCCCTGCCTGGTTTGGGATGTATTTCGCAGGAAACGGCTGGGTCCCAACACAGCCTCTTGCCTTCTTGAAAGAGTCATTCAGGGTACATGAAGTAATCATCACCTTTAAGAACCAGTCTTGCCATGCTGACCGGAAGCAGGGATGTACCATCATTGGCAAATTCACGCAGGTCAGCAAGGCTCACGGGGAAAGACTGACATGACGACTGGTGACAGACCGGGGTGAACTACATTACCTGGACAGAGACACCGGCCAAAGTGGTGCCCTGGTTGGGGCACCAGTGAGATGCCCACTGAGTTATATCCTCTCTAAGACGGCTCACAACCCCAGTACGCTCTCCCTCAGGGCCTCCATCAACCTAATCTCTATGCTTTCGAGGTTCGAGCTTGAGGAGGCTGGTCAAGGTGCAACGGATACCATCTATGTGAAGAAAATCGCACTGTGGAAGCTCGAAGGAGTTGAAGCGTACGCCTGCAGCTGCAATCAATTTACCCTGGGCCAGTGGAGCCAGAAAGGTGAGATTCTGTATATGCCCATGGAGCATGCAGCCTATCTCCCCAACTGCAATACAAGAAGCAAGAAAAGATCCTGTCCCTGAGCACTGCGCCTCATCACGAGGCCCGCTCACCCGCATCCAAATGAGCTACCTGAACGGTGCCTGTGGATTGGGCAAAACGACGAGAGCAGTCGAGGTCTTTCGAGGTAAAGATCCACTCGTCTTCACCCCGACCCCTGAACAAAGAGGTGGGGGCAAGGGGGGTCAAGGCCCAGGCCTGTCAAAACTTCTTCCGTTGTGGTGGTCAGACTGAGTGGATCCCAGAAAGGATGGGCCAGATGTACACCCCCGCGCCATTATCTAGGACGGGGTGTGCACAGTACCCAGGCCAATTCTGCAGGACTTCTTTGATTGGCTAGAACACAGATCTGTTCAGGTCATTTGCTGGGGCGATCAAGGTCAGCCGCCACTGATTCCTGGCGAGTTGCCACACAACTGGCTGTGTCAGAAGGCTGACTTCTACGAGTGGGTCGACGAAGACCACAGGGCAAAAAACCGGTCCTCAAAAAAATCAAAAAGGCCACTTGGCTCAACTTGGATAAAGTTCGGTGTTCGGAGATGAGAATGCTCCCCAGCTGCTTTGGACGGCGTAACTCCGCTGATGCCTGGAAGCCAGGCGACCTCATCTTGACATCGACACAGAAAGTCCGTGACGGAACACAGGAGCTGCTATTTCAGCGCCACAAGATCCACTTCCCCAACACTGAGGTGCCAATGCTCTACCGCGTAAAGAACAGCCAGAAGCAAAATATACAAGTCCTCGTCCCGGGCACGAACAGTAGGGAAGAGCTGGTATTCAACGACATCGTCGATGTCAGCAGAGAGGCAGCAGAGGCGACTATTCAGACTGACTGACGCCTTGGCTATGCCGTCACAGTTCTCTCGAGCCAGGGTCTCACCATCAAACACCCTCAAAAAGTCTGAATCATCGACGATTACCTCGAGTGATCAAACATTGCCTACCTAGTCCTATCATGAGTTGAGTATCTCGGGTAGTCTGCCCTCCGAGAGGAGGGTTCCGAGATCGAACAACTCACCGAGCAGCAGCTCCGTCAAATCATATAGAGGAAGTTGGTGGATTGCAATCCAGGGCCAGGACCAAGCCAAGGGGCCAAGGTTTAACCTGAAGGTCGATCACATCCTGCATTTCAAGGAGCAGCAAAGTAACCGCTGCGCCTCGTGCCTCCTATGGCCTTATCAGTCAAAGGATACCCAGCAGTGTGGACCCGTTGGACAACTCCAGGGGCCACAGTAATGATAACATAAGGTTGAGCTCTCTGGAGTGCAACTGAAAAGGAGGATGCACAGTTCTCAACCCCTCAGGACCCCATCCGGCGGAAGTTGGGTGTCGCTGGGCACAACGAGAATCTCCTCACTGCCGGCCATCTAGCAGATAGTACAACACAGGCTCGTCGGGTTTAGTTACCGAGCGTCCAATACACATCTATGGACCACACTGGATCAGTCATGCGACGGCTACCACCCTCCAGTTACCCGAGTTTGTAGAGATAGCGAACGCCAACCCTAGAAGGGAGCTTTTACTTGGAACAGTGGAGCAGGGCCTGTGTACCATCGTTTTTGTCTTGATGGTCTCAGAAGGCCGCTTGCCAGTCAGTCTGGTCACTTCTCCGTGCAAAGCCGCCACGACTGCTGGTAACCGCTTCAAACTTTCAGAAGAACGCCCAGAAGATGGCCGCATCTCTTGTGCGTATAAGTGTACGAAAAGCCGCTCGACCAGGGTCCGATTGAACAGCTCAACGATCCCTGGTCCCGATGGATGTCCACACGCCCGCGCCTGACAGAAACCCCATGCTTCGAGAGCAGATGGCTCATTGCACTCATGAACCAGAGTCGAGCTGCAGCAGTTTAGGCTACCTAAGAGGCCCCCGCTAATAGATAGGGTCCAGAGCATCAGCAACCTCTTGGGCTCCTTTTGCAGTTAGGGGCTCACCTGTTTTGAATCGGCTGGCGACATCGACCACTGTGAGAGCTTGATGGACCTCCTTTAGTGAAGCAACATCAAATTTTGGCCTTGAGGTATGCCGTGGCGATGCTAGGGAAATCCAGTAGATGGCCTGTATTTGCAACCAATCGCGAGTTGTGCCTCCAGACACCTTGGCAGCAGAAGCTAATTTCTTGATGGCGGCAATGCATCTCCAGTAGACATTGAGGCTACAGTTTTTCTTCGATAGACGAATAAACAAATGGTCAGGCATGGTAGTAGACACCATACGCAAGGTATTCCAGGAGTGTGATAAGTCTCCAACAGTCGGCAACCACAGGCTCAGGCAGTTGCCCGGTCGTCGCCAGGAGGTTGGTCGGGCCAAACAAATTACGGTCTTTCCGTTCTGCCATCAGATATCGAGCGACTATCAACCAATACACGGACCAGAGGACCAAGAATCTTGCTGCGGCATTCACAGTAGTCAACGTCTATCATCATGAAGTACAGCTCTTTAGGCAAACCGTATATATATATATATATATATATATATATATATATATATATATATATATATATATATATATATATATAAAAATCCAAGCGGTGTATACAAATGGTGTGGAAAACTTGAGCCTCACTACTCATGTCATACCTGCCATTACGGCGTGGAGCTGTTGCGAGAGTCCAATACAGTCTTTTCAGATTGATCAGCAAGGTTCTAGGCGACTGGCCCAGTTGCACCAGTTCCGAGGAGAATGAATTCGATGTCGCGTTCTTTTTGGCCCTCCGACGGTGTATAGAAATCGCTTTTGACAGGTTCGAGCCCTGTAGGGCTAAGTGTTATCCCCGTGACTTGATCGTACTCGAGCATAGCAGAGTCGACATCGCGAAATGTGCGCTCTACGTGCCCCTGTCGAGGAAGTTCGTCATTAATCAAGTCCACCCGCCTTGTCCTTTCTTGAGACTACGCCAACTGGGCTGCCTGGAACTGTTCTACAGCTGTATCGTGGCGTTCACGCTCCGCATGAACCGTGGAGCTTCGAACAGTTGAGAAGAGAAAGTTACTACGCGAAAAAACAAGTGCATTTACGAGAGCGTTCCCAACCATCACTGCGAGGCCATCTCCACTTCATAATATCCGCGGTTTAATTAACACGTCCTTGATCGCCATCGCGAGGGCCACGCCCGCGATCACCATCCCGATATCACGGAAGGTGAATTTTAGCTTGGGAGAGGCACATCCAATGACCATCTTACCCAATCTGGAGTATCGCATAGCCAAGACAGAGACGACTGCGCTGTGCGTTTACGAGCTTCTTACCGTCGGTAACTGGAGTTGTCATGTTGTCATTCCATATGGAGAGGATCGGTGGGAATCTTCAATTGCTGAGCAAAGGGGGTCTTAGAGGTGGCTTGTGCGGTATTCTGTAGTTGGCCTGCAACAGGATTAGGCGGCAGTTGCTTGTGATGAATACATATATAATAACCACACGCAAGGCCGGCAAGCTCAATTATATATGGGGTCAACTTGGCCTGCTTTGCAACAACAGGAGCCTCTGAAATAGGCTCTCTCCGTTCTTTGGCGTCCTGCTGTCCTGCTGTAACAGCGCCTTGCTGTTGTGATAAGTTGACTGCCCGAAGCTGTTGAAGCAGTCGTCCCTGTTTGACCTTTCTGGCAGCTGCCGCGGCACGCCCAACCGTCACTTTCTTTCGGTCTTTCATTTTGTTATGGTCTGTCATTCTTTCCACCGGAGGTGCCTCCTCCGGGGTGTTCGTTGGTGCCGCGAAGGAAGAGTCGGGTTCTCCGCGTTTCCTTAATTGTTCGAGGGCACTGTTGTCCAAATTGTCAGTGCGTGGCTGTGGTAAGGGCTGCGTTTAGCGGCGCTAGCAACATGCCGTAGCGTTGATAGAGTACACGGGAACTTCTAGTAATCGCATGTTCAACAAAGGGGTCGGCCTCCAGGTCGCGCGCAACCGCCGGCCGGTTCTCGGGTGGGGTTGGAAGAAACATGCTGGCCACTCCTGGGTACAATTGTAATGCAGCATGCCGTATCGTTTTCCTCATGGCCACGCATAGTCTTGCCCCGTATCGAGCGTAGAGCCTCTCGACCTGGATTGTCATCTCCACCTTGGTTATTTTGGGGTTGTAGAGAGCCTTGGTGTCCCTTTGGAACAGCATCAAGAAGCCTTTCATACTGCCGGTTGTTACGTTGAGGTTGATGTTCCACAGAGTATCGCTCTTGTTGCAGTGGACTATGCGCTACCGGAGCACGCCGTTCTACAGTATTGCGCCAGCGCCTCGTGGGGCAACCGACAAGGGCGGTATAAAGGAGTTGGTAAAAAGCACCTGCGGGCCCTGGGCAGGCGTCTAGCTAAGCTCGCCGGTAAAGCCACTCCGGCTCTCCCAGGTAATATAGCGAGCATGGTCTCTTGGCTCCTCGGCGCATTAGGCAAGGTGGTGAACTGGGTTGCCGAGAACACTTAGACCATGGTTTTCGCCACAGGTGGAATGATTTACACGCCCATTCGGGCACATCTAGGTTGACCAGATTAGTGCAAGCCTGAGGGAGACGCTAAGTATTAATAACGCCGCCTTTTCTTCATTTTGCTTTCTCGCTGACCTCGGTAAATCTGGAGCCGGCGTTGCTGGCACGGGTCTGGGACTTCTGGAGTCTGCACGGGCACTGCATGCATGTCTCTCCAGTCGAAGGCGCATGCATTGCCAAAGGCAAGTTTACGTCTCCGTTGACCCCGAGTTTCTGGTCTGTTGTGGCTATCACGGTGTCGTTGTTATAGCCTTTGACTTTTCCATTTCGCAGGTCCATATTGCTTGGCGCCATGTACAGACCCACGCCAAACGCAGAATCCAACTTGGAGCGGGCGTGCCTCAGGACTTTCTGGGACAGCTCTATTGCCGAGGGAAGGTCAACAGGTCTTGCCATGGCGTCTTCGATATTTCCTACGAACTGCTCCTGCGCGTAAAATGAAGTGCCTTTCGTGCCTAATGTACTACTCCGGGTCTGTGCCTGTGCTCCGAAGATTGCCGAAGCGGAAGTCCGTGTCGTGTCGTTCACGCATTCCGTGCCTGCCTGGGTAACACTTCAGATTTGTCGAGAATGAATGTAGTCCATGCTTGATCGACCTAACTGCCTTACCAGATGAAATCGATGTGAACTTTGTCTAGTGTTTTGTGGAATGGTATGCGGCCAGGATCGTAGTCGCAATGCGAATCCACGTATCCTGTCCTCGTGACACAATAATACGCTACGGCCAACCCATTGGTTCCACTTCTTTTTTGCCGCCAGTCTGTGTTTGTGGCGACCCGAAACTCCCCGCGAATTTGCACGTATTGCCTCCTGTTGTAGGGGTTGTCGGCCGGACTCCTTGAATCGTGTATATCGAGTGGTGAATTCATCTCTTCCAGAATACGGCGCACTTGATAGTACACGTGAAAGTGGAATACAGAGTTGTTTAGTTCTGTGTCGGCTATGAGGTGATTTTCCTGTGGCAGCCCACAACCGGTCGTGGCGCACCATAGGGCGAAATTGAGTTGGTTTTGCCAAAACGCTATTGGTTACGTGTGCCAGTTCTCAACTAATGGGTTGCTGTGGATTTTCTTTAGGGTGTAGTTCACGCACCTTTTGGAGAGCAATTCGCAAATCAACAAATCAGGCTTTGATCTATCACCACGATTTAACACGGCTCCCCAATCTCTTGACTCGAATATACTCCACCGACATGGTAAAGAAACATCTGTTCACCTGAAAGAGTTGAACTCGTGCCAGGCCTTACCATAAAGCCATTAAACATTTACGGCCAGCCTATATATACAGCATACTTAAGCGTAACATTAAACATTCGCCCACGTGATGGACTCACTGGGCCCTAGTTGCACTTGCCTAACCTTATCAGATCTGGAAGATCTCGAGAGTTTGGAGCGACAAACGGTGGATGGGTGGATTTACGTCTTCCAACTCCGGGAGAGGGGGGAAGGTGTATGCACGAAAGATGGTGACGTTGGGAAAACCTGAAGAACCACCGAAGTTGAATGAGGTCGCTAATATCGATGGTTTTGAGCGTCAAGGGGTGGATGGACAGATATACCGTTTTCAATTCCAACAATGTGTTTATTTACGGAAGAATGTGCATTTGGGGGGATCCCGATAACCAGTGATGTTGAAGGAGCTCGCGGCTGTGGATATCGAAGCCCCGAATGCGCTGCAAATATACACCCCGGTTCTATACAATAAGGGGAGATGGAGTCTCGTTAAATCGGATAATCCCAAATTGACCTGGCTGTGACCTCGGTGCTGTTGCAAACAACACCTTTGGTGGTGTTCAAAGGGTATTTATTGGTGATATGGCTTACCCCTCGCACTCAGCTCTGTTAGATAAATTACATAGGTTGATGCCACTGCAAGGTGACTATACCATCGAAGGAGGCCCAGATACAACATTTTGCCTGGGTATGAACACACTATTTCCTTGCTTTGAAGCGGTGATGTCCCAGAATTCCATAATCATTCTGGATATTATATTGGGTAATAATCCTCCAGTTGAACCCTTCCACATCCTTCCTAGCTTGAAGATCAACTGGCTTCAGAGGCATAACGGTAAAAGTGTAAGAATCGTTGTAAAAATGCTTCCGGAAGGGGCTCAGGTTGAGACCACCTTAGACCATGCCTGGCGGCTGCGCCACAAAACGTGCGGATCAACTGCATAAATCTAGAGCCTGGTATTCAGTTGAAACGGTTAAGAATAAACTTTGAACTCATATCTGATTTAGAATTAAATATTCCTATGGCATCTTCATAAAGATGGTGCAACTGGATCCAGGATCAGATCCATCTGCCCCGCCTCCCCGACTGAAGATCAGCACGAGTGCAGATTACAACATTTTACCACCTTGAAAAAGAAATTAGAAGCCGACAGAGAAACCAGAGCTTTTGCTCTATGCAAAAGAAAAAAAAAAAGAAAAATACCACAGGGCATTGAACGCAGTTGACGTTATTGATACCGCGCTACCTACTGTAAGTATGGGTCTGGGTGTCGCAGGGGTCGCAGTGACATTCGCAAATTGAACTTCGCGAAAGAGAGGTGGGACATCGGATTTCGATATACTTGTAGTATTACTCTCAGGTTGGCTATAAGATGTGTCCGTAGCCCTTATCCAGTATACTCACTGTGACAACAGTTGGGGTGAAGTGGGGTTTAGCTACATATATAATGTACAAACCTTACAAGGCCCTGCAATACAAGACATGAAATCACCAGACAGGGATAAGATGAATGGCCGAACTGTGTCTGGTAGGCCAGGACTGAGAAGGCTGATTCATTGAAGTGAACAAAATTCAAACTCTACAGGACTCCTGCAATGGAGCACTATAGGGTTTGAATTTTGTGCGCTTGGCCGCGCCTTACAAAACTTGTCTCGCTACCCAAAACTTGTCATGCCACTCCAAACTTGTCACGCCTAAGAAAACTTGCCCCACTGTAGCTGAGGAACGGTTATCGCTGTGCAATAACAATGCTGCATTCAATAAGCTTCACATGATATAGAGCCCAGTGTAATGTAAGTATGCCAAGTTGTCTCGCCAGCTATGCAAATAGTCTATGTCAAGTGACCTTTAATATCTGATATCGATCGGCGTCTACGGCCCACGCGATGCAATTCATGATATACTATCATATAATGAACCCCGAAAGTATGTGAACCCTATTTCCCTTACACATGGCTCATAATCTGAACACAATAGAGATGGCTGTGTTTATGAATGCTTCTAGCTGCGAGCCCCAGGGTCGGCGAGGGTTTTGATCCGTCCACTGAGCTATTATTGTACGTATATCGTATGGCTTGTTGTGCATCAGAAATTATGCGCATCAGGGCCTGAGGTAATTATCTCTGAATGTGAACTCCCTTTTGTCTACATAGATAAGTGGCAAAAGTTTATGTACGCGAACAACATATGGCTTGTTGTGCTGCAGAAATCAGCCGGAGCACGGGCTGGGAACCTCGTTGGGCCGCGGCGGGGTTGAGGGGGGGGGGCTCCCAATAATTAGTATGCCAACCCTCCTGCTGGTAAGAACAGTAAAAGTCGACAAGCAGTCATGTCATGAGAAAACTGGCATGTGAAATGTGAGATATGTTAGAAAAAGCTGAACGAGTGTAACTTATCCGTATTTTCATTTTGACATTGGTTGGGTTGTGCAATGACTAAGACTGAAATTTACGGCGCAGTATTGACACTTCGGATGTCATCGTTTTCAAATCTCCCAGGGAGGTATGACTGGTTTAAGCCGTCTGCTTATTTATTTATTTGGTGTTTCACACGGTATTCAAGAATATTTCACTTATACGAGGGCGCCCAATGTTATAGCTGTACTCGTAGGATCAGACAGGAAGCCCTTTGAGAAATTTTATTTATTTCATTCATGTTTCACGCCGTACTTTAGAGCATGTACTCATGCGACGGCGGCCAGCATAATGATTGTGGGAAAGCGAGGAGAGCCGACAAAACACGCTACCATGTACAGATTGCTGGCGGACTTTCCCACGTGCTGCCGCAGAGGAAGAGAGCTGGATTTGAACTTACAGGTGAGAGGCACCTGTATCAATGCGTTGGACTAGCGCGCCATGCAGGCCCTTCATGGCGGTTAGGACTGTCGCTGTGCCATACATAAGACTAATAGTTAAATGGCGCCCAGTAACTTCTGTCATTTCAGGAATTCACAAGGGAGAGTGAATTTTCTAGTTTGTGAACACTGAGACTTGCCGGTTTATACATTTCGTGTTTTCACCTCAGATGCGTTAGGCTGTAATCTATAAAACCATAAGCAATGATGTTTTGTTATTCTCCCCATTGTTTGTGTATATGCAACTTTTAGTATTTCGACTGATTTAATCAATCACATGCACTGGACTTATTTATGTGTCTTTGTGGGTTTTCTGTTTGTCTTTTTCATATCTTGAATAAATTATATCGATGTCTGGGAGTTGGGAGAGCCATTTGTTTACAGTTTTTCCTCTCAGATTAGTGACACCGTTATACCGTCTTTGTTGACGTGCTTTCTGAGCGTTTTCGAAAACGCCATCCATGATGTCAACGTATAGTGGAGAAAAGTTACATTTCGTATGGACGTCCTAGCCCTCTCTTTTCAGCTCGTTACAGAGGGTTATCCGTGTAGGAGATGAAGCTATGTTGTGTGAAATCACATTTGACTGTGCTACGGCTCGGCCTCGAGCTACATCAGGCTATGTGGTGAATTAGCCGTTACTCTCTTAAATCTATACCGATAAAGGTAAAGCGGTATATCCTACCTGAATCCCAGAAGATTGCAAATCACTCTGCTAGTGTTGCCAGTGAATGAGTCGTCACAAACTGTTCCCCATGTGTTATTGTGGAATACTTCCAGTCGGCCACTTAGCCTGTAATTATTTCCAGACCCATTGACAAGTCTCATGCGAGTTCCTGTGCGATACAAATGAAGAAAGGCATTATGCTGACTTTCGTCAACGTTCAGTATTTTGTCAATGTTTAGCACTCAAGTTACACTTTTATCATCAAGACGTATACCTTGAACTTAAGTATTACAGATGTGTGGTGCCAAAAGATAATTGATGCACGATTTGATTGATTTATTGGATTAGTGTTTAACGCCGTACTCAAGAATATTTCAACTATACGACGGTGGCCAGCATTGTGGTGGGAGGAAAACGCTGGAAACCGTGGGAAACCCACGACCATCCGCACACTGCTTGCGGACCTTCCCACATATGACCGGAGAGGAAGCCAGCATGGACTGCACTTGAACTCACAAAGACGGCACTGGTGAGAGGCATGGGTTCATAGCGCCTCACTGGTTAGCGTGCTAACCCCCTCGGCCAGGGAGGCCCCCAGCACGACATGAAATCAAAACCGAAATGATGTTATGCAGTTCATTTCCTCATTTTGCCAAACGTTGTCGTCACCAGCATTTGCCGATTTATTATTTTTTGTTGTTGTAAAACGCCATGCCCAGAAGATTTTTTACTGATATGGTGGCGATCTGTCGTATGGTTGAGAAAATCGGAGAACCGGGGAAAACTACCGACCCTTGACAAGTTACTGACAAACTTTCAACCAAGCAGCCCTTGTCCATGGCCGGTTTTTGACCCTCAACTTGCTTTTTCGAAGAAGACGGTGGCCGCATAAAAAAAGTACGCAAGACTTAAAGCCCTCATAAGTATTAGGTAAGAAAATGACAAAAGGCATTTCCAGTACATGTAGGACACTGATAGCAATAGTTCTGCACCATCGTTTCTCGAGATGTATACCCTATTTTACGCTAAAGATTTTTTTATCTCAGCTTATTTACATTTGTTTACTTCCTTATAAACTATAAACGGTGGTTTCAAATCGACAATTACATGATCCAATTCCTGAACAATATAAAACCTTAGTTCACAACAGTCATTAACAAACAGTATATATAAACATAAGTAAAGCTGGTAAGTGTTTGGCATTTCAGTATTTTGACAACTTTCATGTAGCATCTCCATCAAGAAGCAACACAAAAGAAGCTTATATACTTACACAGTGGGAAACTCTTAAACCTCAGCTCGGCTTTTAACAAAGGGATTCAGGACTTTGTACTCTTTTGTCCTTTCCCGGTAGAACGGCACATCTTGGCAATATCAAACATGGCATCTGTTTTTCCTACCGAACCCTAGATCGAGTATACTCGAGTTTATAATGAGTTAACGGTGAGTGGTGGGGATCGGAAAGTGAAGCAAATGCCAAGCACCGAAAGGAACGAGAAAAATGTAACTCAAAAGTGGAGGGACGTTATAGTTAGCTGAGTTTGCGTTAATAGTGTTTAACAGGACCATCGCATGGCCTTGTGGGGTAAAGTAAAACCCAAGATTACTTAGCCTGTTTTTGGCGGCAGACTCTTAACGGTGGAAATCTGGGTGCTCAGTTTGAACCAAAGCTTACAGCTAGTCAGCTGACAAAACTCCTCCAAAACCACAGCCATCCCTCAGCGTATGTAGATACGAATCGCCGGCGATGGCGAAACCCAAGTTTTTGCCCGATTCATTATCACGGGACATCTAATGGCCAAGTCACTTTATCTGAACCGTTTTCGGGCACCGAGATGAGGTGAGCATTAGTGGTTGTGGTTATGCAAATACCATATGTATGTATCACGTCTTACGAAGTGGCTTATACGGAGGCCCCAAGCAGACAAGTCCAATGTCCCTGTTATGACTGCAGTTATTCATCCCCCAGTCGTTATGGGAACACTGGGATATGTCAGTCTCCCCTCCTGAGCAAACCACCTTGTCCAGCCATGTCGGTCCTTTCCCGGCTCCAAAAATGCCATTCCCCACTGAGTTCGCAGAGCTGTTACGGAACAGAAAAGTTGATTTACAACCCGGAGACCGAAATGCCGGTTACAAAAACAATCACGACTGGGACAAAAATCTAGGCAAGACCAAAGTCGGCCATCGACGAGAAATTCTTACATACCTCACACTCTCACTGCTTTCCAAAGCACACCCATTTGTCTCCCCTTTGTATACAGAATATGCTTGAACTGACCACATTGCTGATTGCCTTTTCAGTCAAATGTGATTTCGACTCCATGTCAACCTCTCCCTTCTTGAAGAGTTCATAATTTATAGTTCCAAAAATATATTTTGCAGAAGTATTTGTATGAATGATTTGGTGTTTATCACCGTGATGAAGATTTTTTCAATTACATGTATGTCGGCCGCCAGATTTATAGATGGGGAAAAACGGGATACCCGGAATAAACTTTAAGCATTGGTCGAGGTCAAGTAGAGGTTTCTCTTTTGCTTCCCTTCGATCTGTACGGTTGGAATCTGATATGAAACGTTATCTATTATTCAGGACGTTCTCTGTTTAATGCCACCTCACAGTGGCTGCTGACCCACAATGAGTCTTTCGAACGTAAACCTATATCTCCGTATAGCGTTATATCTTACCTAAAACCCAGAAAATAACAAATCAACCTGGCTGTGGTGAAAGTGAATGAGTCGTCACAAACTGTTCCCCAGCTGTTGTTGTGAAACACTTCCAGTCGTCCACTTAGATTGTAGCTATTACCCAATCCAGCAGCTAGCCTCACAGGGGTGCCTGTGGGTTACAAATGCACAAAATTAATAACGTACTATCGAGCACTTCCGGTTAGAGGGAAATGTTTCAGCTCCTGTGTTAGGTGGATGACATTGAGGAAACAGACTCAAATGTCAGATTGAAGATAACTCGTTTAACAGAACAGAGAAGGGATCTCAAGTAAAATCCAGGAATTATGTCCAACAGTTCTTTTCCTTTCTTGTACACACTTTCTCATCACCGTTTCTGACTACACTGCCTGTGTGTGCAGACTATATGTGTCCAGGATAAGAAGGCATTAGCTTTTTAACTTGTCACATGTATTTTTAACTTGTCGAAAGTATTTGTTGCTCAACTTGATTTGGTCTGAGTGCTTGGTATTTAAAATCGCAGAGAGATGTCACATTTTAAGTTTTTCGCAGCCCACGTGCTGCCTGGATTTACTAAAACTGTGTTTTATTCATTGAAATACATCCTTAATGTCGTCTAGTATTTTCATTTAATATCACATTGCTAAACGGAAATATGTTCTTAACACTTTAAAATATGTGCCAGTCGAACCATCGCAGGTGTTACATTGGTACATGTATGACATTTCCAGGCGGACTAACTGACTTGTGTGCTAACATAGTGAAGATCAGGGCTTCTAGCCATGTTTTGTTACGCTAAAGCATTGGTTCACCCGCAGCTAATCGTTACATGACCGATAAATTCGCATGCTCACAGTGTTTGATGATCGCATTGTGGCTTCAAGTCAGGAGGCCTGTTAGTTATTATTATTTTTGTGGTGTTTTATACCCTACTCAAGAATGTTTAACTTATACCACGCCGGCCAACATTATTGTAGAAGGAAACCGGACAGAGCCCGTGGGAAACACACGACCGTCCGCAGGTTGCTGGCAAACTTTAACATGCACGAACGGAAAGGAAGCCAGCTTTAGCTGGACTTCAACTCTCAGCCGCCTCATTCTTGAGAGGCACATAGGCTATTGCGCTGCACTAGCTCGGTACCTACATTGGCTCCGGAGGCACCGATACATGATCACTCAGTCGTTTGTCTACATTGATATCATTGATCTCGCTTACACTGCCCATAAACCAAAGTCGAAGTAACGAGTTACTAAACAAATCATCCAAAGTTAAAAAGAATAATAAGAAAAAAAAATCAGTCAAAATTCATTCACGTTATTATCATCCAGTAGACGATGTTTATAAGATTAAGTATCCACAATTTCCGTTAAAGAGAACTATCCATATGTTACGTTACCATGGAGGCATGGCAGCGAGGTATGAATAGATACATGTAGGATAGGAATTAAACCGAAAATTCAGCATGTCTCTGTAAGGGAAGATGAACAATGATTAACAACTTCTAAAAGCTGCTAACTGTGTCATGTCCCCACTTCATGCTAAACGTCTTACCGGTTGACTTTGCTTGTGGCTGGAAACAAACAAGTCCGATGTCCTCGCCATGAGTGCAGTCACTCACACCCCAACCTCTGTTTGAACACTGGGATATATCAGTCTCCCATCCGGTGCAATAAACTTCATCCAGCCAAATATTTCCACTTCCCGCCCCAAAAGCAGCCTTGGGTACACTTCTACCAAAGCTGTCACAAAACGTTGTTCAACGAGATATTAAGATTTTCTTTCTGCAGTTAACATGGTCTGAGATCTCCACAATGGAAATCACTTCAACAATTCTCAACTAACTCTCGGTGAACTTTTGTGTAACTTTTGAACAAAAAGAAAGCTAGCCTGAGACAGTTCCAAATAATAGAAAGTAAATTATTGGATACCGTGATTTATACCTATCAATAAATCAATATTGATGTTTGACCTTAAATTTGATTTACACGTATTTATTTGATTGGTGTTTTAAGTCATACTCAAGAATATTTCACTTACACGGCGGTGGCCATCAGTATGGTCGGAAACTGGGAAACGCGCGCGGAAAATCCACGACCGTCCGCAAGTTGCTTGAGCACCTTTACATATACGACTGGAGGGAAAGCCAGCGTCAGGTGAAGATGAACTCACAGAGACTGCATTTGTTAGAGTCACTGGATCATTATGCTGTACCGATGCACTTTTGCACCAGTGCACCAGTTCACTCGGCCACACAGACCCCTGTCTGACCTTCCAACCATCGGCTTCTAACTTGTATGCCTACACCCATTTAATGAGTTACAGTGCACCATGCATGTCTGTAGATGTCGTGCGCATACATTGATCTGTTTACAATAATGCATTCTGTAGTAGGCACCACACACATTCATCGCTGTATTCTGTTCTGTCGTATCCTGTGTTGTACATTATGTACCATTAACATCAAACATTCATTGCTCTTTTTTCCATTTGCCATTTATTACACTTTCATTTAAATATTAATAGAAACAAGGCACCTGAAGTCGGTTCCCATTTCCCCTGTCCCATTTCACACTTCTCCGTTCCCTATTCCCACTTCCCAGTTCTCTATTCCCAGTCCCCAGCTCCTGCAATATCACAGATAATCATCACATGCCATACGAGGTGGCCCGTAAACAATAAAATTAAAAAAAAAATCTCAAAAATTCAGTGTTATCTGTGTCAAGCAACAACCTATATCATTACAAAGGGAAAGATATGGAGCATCACATGTCATATGACACAGCCTGGCACAGAGTAAATTACTTCCTGTAACAACAAAGCTAAAAAATATCCCATAAATTCTGTGTTGTCCTATGACAGGCAACAAACGATATTATTACAAAGGGAAATGAAAGGGGCATCATATCCTATATGACACCGCCTAACACAGATAAATTTGTTAACATAAATCTTTTCATTAACGTATAAACATCTTCTTGTAGGAGCAAAATTTTCAAAAACAAGTCACATACATTTAGTGTTATCCTGCCAGCCAACAAACGATATCATTACAAAAGGAAAGGTATGGGGCATAACATACCATATGACACAGTGTGGCACAGAGTAAATCACTAACTGTAAATACATTTCTAACGCATATCTCCACCCCTGATAACAACAAAACTGAAAAGTTCACAGAAACTCAGTTCTATTCTCTGCCAGGCAACAAACAATATCACTACAAAAGGAAAGGTATGGAGCATCACATACCATATGACAGCCTGGCACAGAGTAAATTATTCCCTGTAAATACTCTTCTTCAGCATATTTCAATCCACCAGAGAACAATAAAATTTAAAAAGTGTTAGTGTTATCTTGTGCCAGACAACAACCTATATCAATACAAAAGAAAATATATGGAGCATCACATGCCATATGACACAGCCTGACACCGAGTAAATTACTTCCTGTAAATACTATTCCCTACGGTACACCCATCTCTCAGGTAAGAATAAAATTTTTTTAACAAATCGTATGTATTCGTTTGAAATCTGTGCCAGTCGAAACCCCATATTGTTATCAAGGGAAAGGTATGCGATATGACACAGACTGGCACAAAGGAAAGTACCTCCTGTAAATACTCTTCTTCGTATCGTATATGCATCTAAGAGATAACAGTAGAATTTAAAAACTTCCTATAAGTTCAGTGTTATCCTGTGCCCGGTAACAACCTTTGTCATTCATGTACGGAGCATCATCTGCCATATTGTACAGACTGGTACATAATGCTCCGTAGCCTTCCCTTTTTAATGATCTGGGTTGTTTAATGGCACAGTATAACGCTGAAGTTTTGTTCATTTTTTGAAATGTATTGTTTACACGCTGTGTATTAAGCAATGGTAAGCTTATTTGTGATCTTGCACATTGGTATTTTCGAAAGAAGAGTCTACATATTTTTGCTCTGAGGTAGGTGTTCTGATATGCTATGCAATGCCTAATAGAAAAATATAGAGCTAGCAAAAGGGAATGTAGACCTGGTAACTGGGAATGGAGAACTGGGAACTGGGGAAACTTGCACTGGGAACCAACTTTCGGTGGCTATCGAAGTGTAAATCGAGATGACCCCACGTCTTCTTAAAAAATGTACAGGTCACGATACCTGAAACCTAGAATGCCACAAAGAACACTGGCGCTGGGATGATGAAACCCATCATCGCAGACTGTTCCCCACGCGCCTTTGACGCTGTTGAACACCTCTAATCGCCCTGCATGGAGGTGATCTGTTTTGTAACCATTCATCAAACGCATTGGGGTAGATCCTGAAACTGAATTATGTCAGTTTTGATAATTTGTTAATTTTGATAATTGTGTTACTTATTATCATCGCAACTACACTAGTTATCTGTTTCTGCTAGCAATAATGGTAATTTAATTTACCCTTTCCATGTACATTGCTTTCTGGATCATGGACCATTAGTTCTGTCCTAAGTCCAAACTCATGTCGGAGTTCTAGAATAAATACGTGTATGTATATTTAGCACGAAAGACTGGTCAGTTCTGCCATTAAATCGAATGTGTCATGTCTCTGTACACCAGTTTTAAAAGTATTCTGGTGGTGATAAAATTTTCAATGTAGATCTGACGTATAACACGTGTAACATTAACCAGCGCCCTGTAGAGTGTGTGTAGGTGATTAAATTGACCAGCCCAAGTGTTGTTTACGTTGTCATAGCCAAATGTGGTACATGTATAAGAATGGCCAGTTTTGGGCGGCGTTTTGATCAATTCGACACCGACAACGTGCAACAGATTGCTATTAACATCAAAGCATACATTTTTACCGAATTATTTTGAACTCCTCACGTTAGACATGCTGGGACTACAGTTTGCTCCATTTATTATTTGCTCCACTATTTAATCCATTTACAAGAACGGTCAAAACAAAACTCAATATAACTACGATATATTGAAGGTTGCATGGTTTGACGGTTTATGTATGCATGTTACTACATGTGACCATTTTTGTATGTTATTTGACCATTTGTCAGTTAACACTCCCTAGTCGCTGCTCTGGTTTTACTCTCCATGTAGTGTTTCCTGTGGTATATATATATACATACATACTATAAATATAACCAGTCCTATATAAATTTCTTACATTTATACACACCTATATAATGCAACTATGCAGCCAGCTAATAAGGGATCGTGCAACACAGAAGACACGCCCAGACCTACGTGAGAGTTGACATGTCCCCAATGCTATCCTAAGCTTGGCTAACAGCATTCTATAGTTTGGCCCAGTTTTTGTGAGACGGAATACAAACTACACAGGTGCCTAAAAATAGAAGAATTCACAAATGATTGTATACTACTTTCTTACCCCAGATGAATTACTTTTCTTTTTTTTTTCTTCTTTTTTTTTTTTGATTTACGTCGTACTCAATAATATTTGAGATGGCGGTGGCCAGCATTGTGGTGGGAGGAAACCGGGCAGAACCCAGGGGAAACCCATGACCGTCTTCAGATTACTATCTTCCCACGGTGAAGTCTGCTGAATTAGTTATTTCCCTCTTTCCTGTATAATTTAAAGCCGTGTTTCCCAAAGACTTACAGATGAAACGACATCTCCATTGAAACATTTCAGTTTATGATTCAGGTAGATTTGGTAGATCAGTGTCAGCGCTACACCTATGACTGCGTAACGAATTATTTATTGATTTTTTTATTTACTTATTTGATTGTTGGTTTACACCGTACTCAAGAATATTTCACTTATATGACGGCGGCCAGCATTATGGTGGGAGGTAACCGGGGAAGCCCACGACCATCCACAGGTTGCTGGCACACCTTCCCACGTGCGGCCGGGGAGGAAGCCAGTCATGAGTTCAAATCCACAGGATTGGTGGGAGGCTTCGGGTCATTGGGCTGCGTTCGCGCGCTAACCGACTAAGCCACGGAGCCCTCTCCCCCTGTAAAAAGTTAGGTACACCGCAGGTTGCTGGCAGACCTTTCCAAGTACGGGCGGAGAGGAAGTCAGCATGAGCTAGAACTTGAACTCAGATTCACAAGATTGGTTGGAGGCCTCAGGTCATTGGGCTGCGCTCGCGCGATAACCCACTAAGCCATGGAGCGCCCCCCCACCTCCCGCCCCCAGTAAAAAGTTAGGTACATCAAGTAATTGCTAGGCTGCCTACAGGAGAAGCACTTTGTTACATGAAGTCAACAGCAAGAGATTTATTGTCGAACACTGAGCAAAACTCACCCGTGACAAGTGTGGCAAAGAAGCTGATCACTACAGCTTGTGCGCCTGTCCATAGTTCACCATTAGCAC